>OX328130.1:49033372-49633372 GCA_946811695.1 Gonocerus acuteangulatus
TTACATTCTAAATGTAGAACATAAAGGAGAATAAATGAAACAAAATAAAAGAAAGAGAAAAAATGAAATAGAATACAAACAACAAAACTATATCGAAGGATAAAAAAAAGAAAGAAAAAAAAAACAAAGGATTTTTTTTTCACCTATAATGATTTTTCCAGTATCCCATTTTGGTATATATATGTTCTGCATATTTTAGTAAAGCCCTCTCACACTTAAGAAATAATATTTTTTCTGCAACAGGCCAATGTCCTATGTGTTTGGTCACGTATGTCTGTAATGTTTTTCTTTCTTCAATTAGTAGTGCGCAGTCGTACAGTAAATGGTGATACGTCTGTGTTGTATTGAAGTCACACACATATATATATATATATATATATATATATATATATATATATATATATATATAAATTTTAACGGGGGTCATTTGCGGTGTCTACTAGGTAAGATCGATAAAGATTTGAAGAAATTTTTCAAAAATTTCGTCATGAGTCCAACCTCAATAGCTACTTTCCTTCGGAGGAAAGTGCTAAAAATAAAATAAATCATTATTTTAAAAATTTCATAAAGCCATGTTCACTATTTTCAATAAATAGATGTTTTTATTTATTTTTCATTGCTTCTCGGATTATCCAACTTTTTTTTCTGTACCCGTATGTACCAGTCTACATTTTGACATATGGATAGAGAAGATACATTCTCAGGAATGGGAAGAAATGATCACAGACCCCCACAGGATCTGACTAGGGTCGAGTGTTTACTGCTCATCCATGCCAGAAGAGTGTGTGTTTTGCGGAGAGCCCTGAAGATGGAGAAATTCTGCTGAACATTGACTGTAAAAAACTGGTAAAACCTATGGAAGTTGTGATCTTTCGTTCCTCAAGCCCAACGGATATCAGGGGTTATACTGTATTTTGTAGACATAACTGTGCAGCTACTACCAATAATTATTAACCAAGAGATGAGATAGTATCAACCATTGAGATTGAGATCATCAGGAAAATAATGCCATTTTACTGGATTTCCCACATGGAAATGTTCTATTAAAAAAACAGGAAACTTCCAAAGACTTTGCATTGTTTCTTATTTTGGGAAGAACCTACAACAATTTGAACGGCAAAAGAGAATTAATTAAATTAAATTATTTTAGCCAAGAGGTGCGAATGATGCACATTCAAAACAAAGGAGGCTAATCTTAAGTCAAAAAATTTGATGTAGAGTTTGATCTAATTAGTCTTAAACTTGTTCGTAATTCAAATTTCTTGTATCTTATAAAATAAGAAGAATATTATTTATTTTAATTTCAACGTGCTTTATAAATGAGAAAGATTCTGTTACAACGGGTTATCTACAGGTTTTCAAACCTTAAAACTCACGGCCATTGAGACATATTCAAAAAAATATTAGAAATATTTCCTTAAAGATTAAAAAAAAAAAAAAAATGTCATTAGAAAATAAATTGATTTAAATTACCATCTGACAACAGTTCTGAAGAAGTAGTTACTTCAGTTTCTTCAATTTTGATGTTCCTGAGTGGATCAAAGCTTACTTCTTCTGTATGTCTTTCCATATCTGAAAAATAATGGGAGATATCAACATTTTAGCCAAATATGGGACCTGCATAGGAGACAGATTCAGTGCCTTAAAGTACTCTAAAATACATAGCGAGGTTGAAACAATGCCCTGACCATTTAAACATTTCCTTACATTGTGTACCCATGAAGTACACAATTAAAAAATGCCTGAAACTTTAAAATGTCCTTTGTCTACAGCCAATCTGCCTGGTGGGAACTCCGTTTACCAACAAAATGATTGATATATCTCTGCTTATGTAAGATATTCTAGTAAGTATTGCCTCTCCTATAAAATCCAGATAACTGGTAATTCTAAAGGAATGCTGTATTACAGGCAGAAAAAAACACAAACAACAAAACAATTTTGATTTTATATATAGGGGAAGGTGTTGTACCTCTGACCATATTGTACCTTTGACCACCGAGGCTGTGGCGGCATGTAGCAACATTTTATAAATTTTGGTGTAATTAGTGTTTAGCTCCTTCCCTAGAGGGCTTGTGTAACCTACTTTGGATTATTCAAATCAAAGAGGATTCTTGCAAAAAATACTTATCCATTTCTATAGTAAAAATGTAAGATATTTATTGATGACGTTTTGCCTCATAATATTTTTTGTATTATGTCTTTTTAGATGGAAATTATTTGACAAAGTAGCTATTACAATAAGAAACATGGTGTAGCCTTTGAAATTGATTTATCTTAACCCTAAAATTTTTAGCATACTTTTTAATTTTCACTACCAGAATGTTGTACCTCTGACCACGACTAGGTGTTGTTCCTTTGACCAGGTCAAAGGTACAAAACACCTGAGTATTTTTTTTTATAATTCAACTTTTATGTTCTTCTGCTACAAATTTAGAAAAAAATAATTAATATTACTATTACATATTTAGTCGTAGAGATCTGTGGTATTAAATGTCCAATGTTTAAGATCCAATATTTAAAAAAACAAACTTTAAGTGACAAGTTTACGAGAGAAGATGAAAATTTGTATGATATTGATGTTGAAGACATTGTGGCTAAACTTCCAAATCCTAATATTGCTAGTGGATCTGCTTGACAGTTAAAACGTTTATCGGTTGGACTGGATTTTTCAGCATATTAAGCATAACATAATATCAATAATAGTTTCTTTTATTATGTTTACATCCTTGTCCTGTATTTATTAAACTTACAATTAATTACAATATTACTGAATACAATTTTTTTTTCTGTACTGCTGTATTGTTTTTACGTGGTCAGAGGTACAACACCCCATGGTCAAAGGTACAACTACATGTTGTACCTTTGACCACTGTACGATTATTTTTTTTAAAATTAATAAAAAATATTAAATGTAAAGCTAGAACCTTGAAAAAATTAAATATGATAACCAATAGAATACTAATTACAATGAAATCAAAAAAATGAATTTAGCCTTAATATTCAAGCTGAAAAAAATTAAATTTTGCTAAGTGGTCAAAGGTATATCACCTTCCCCTATAATATTGTTATAATATTAAAAAATAAAGAAGAAATTGTTTTTTTTTTAATAATATTTTATTCTACGTATACCTCTACGTTGGGAACCAATATAATAAAAATTTTATAATAATTGATGTTAGAAACTCTTTATCTCAGGGTTAGGGTTCGATTTTCAGTAAAGTAACACAAAAACCATTCTACATAAGAAAAAAACTCATAGATAAGTTACATTCCGAATTAGACAAACAAGCATTACCTGATATAAAGCCAAATCTGGAACCAACCTCAGAGAACAGGATCCTCGTTACAAAAACAGCTTCCTTTTAACTCAACAGACTGCACTATTTTCAAAAAGACTGACTATGATACCACTGTATACCAAACTGTAACTGTCTCTTGTAACCGACTCTCATGTCAACCTGGAGCTACCTTTTCACAGACTCACTTGTAACCGACTCTTGTAACTGTTATGGCGGGAGCGTCATACCGGTATCCACTGCTACCTGTATGGACTGCTAGACCAATATAACAAATAATAATTGTTTATCTCAATGAACTTAACATATCAATGAGCTTTATTGGATTTTCCGAATTTTCTGTGTTAGTTTTTAATTTAGAACTTTTAATTATTGGTTATCGAGATTAGAACTATTGGCCAGCCTGTTATTATTTCTTTAAATTTTCAATAACTTATTTCGTTACATAATTTTTATTCATTATAATTTCCCAAATCAATTTATCATTTTTCATTGTTCATTTTTAAACATTATCATTATTAAACCATCTTATTCTAAACTAATACGATTTGTGAATTTATGATAAATTTTTAAATATTATTATTATCAATTAAATCTTATACTAAACTAATTCTAAATTTAAAAATTGTCCTGGATCCACTATTTATCATTAATATTTTTTTCTTTGCATCTGTCCGAATTATTTCTAAGGATTTGTTTTATTCTCTTTCTTGGGGGTCAATTTAATTTCGCAATTTTTACTATCCCATTTTGACATTGATACTCAAAAAGAAATTTTACTTTATTTCCAAATTTGATGTCCAAATTTTTCAGATGATCACTGTTGTTAACATTTTTATTCATTATATTACTTTGATTATTACCATTATTATTACTCATTATTTTTAAATTAATTATATGATCATCAACTAATTTTTTAATGTCATTTTGTTTCAAAATCTCATCCATAACGTCTGTACTTATTTTATTTTTTAACTTATCATTAGTTATTTTACTTTTAATTATTTGATTTATTTTCTCACTATTATTATTCAAATTACTCAATAATATTTCTTTACTTTTACCATCTTCATTCATTAAACAAACATTCTCACTTTCATCTTTAGTTTCAAAAATTATTTTATTTTCTTCAAATTTTTGATCATTAATACTACAATCATAATTCAAATTATCTTTTATTAATTCACTTAAATTATCATTACATTCAATTAAATTTTCATCATTTTTCTCATTATTTTTAATAAGAATGTCATCACATTTTTCATTGCATATCTGTACTATTTTGGAAATTTTTTCTTCTTGTTTAAACCCTTCATTTTTTATATCAGCAATATTTTTTGTGTTTATTTTTTGTTTTTGATCTAAATCATCAATGGAATTTTCTAATCTTTTAACATGCCCATTTATACCTTGTTTTAGCAACTCGATTTTAATGTCTATATCTTTAGATATTTTCTTTTCAAAATTATCGAATGATGTTTTTAAATCGCTAATCTGTCTGACTTGTTCCGTTTTAAAATCGTTGATTTGGTTCATTTGGCTGGCTTGTCCTGTTTTTATATCGTTTTTTATATCGTTAATTTGGCTTAGTAATATTTGCAGGACCTCGCCCATAGTATTAGCCATTGGTTCCATAGTATTATCCATTGGTTGTAGGAACTCGCCACTCGCAACATCGGCCGTTTCCGAGAGTTCAACTTCCTCGCATTGGATGACGTCATCACCAGACGCGTTCTGGCTTCCATTCGAAATATTTAAAATACTATTTTCCGACATTTTAATTTATTTATTATTTCTTTACTTAGCCAACAAGTTGGACGCCAAAATGTTATAATATTAAAAAATAAAGAAGAAATTGTTTTTTTTTTTTAATAATATTTTATTCTACGTATACCTCTACGTTGGGAACCAATATAATAAAAATTTTATAATAATTGATGTTAGAAACTCTTTATCTCAGGGTTAGGGTTCGATTTTCAGTAAAGTAACACAAAAACCATTCTACATAAGAAAAAAACTCATAGATAAGTTACATTCCGAATTAGACAAACAAGCATTACCTGATATAAAGCCAAATCTGGAACCAACCTCAGAGAACAGGATCCTCGTTACAAAAACAGCTTCCTTTTAACTCAACAGACTGCACTATTTTCAAAAAGACTGACTATGATACCACTGTATACCAAACTGTAACTGTCTCTTGTAACCGACTCTCATGTGAACCTGGAGCTACCTTTTCACAGACTCACTTGTAACCGACTCTTGTAACTGTTATGGCGGGAGCGTCATACCGGTATCCACTGCTACCTGTATGGACTGCTAGACCAATATAACAAATAATAATTGTTTATCTCAATGAACTTAACATATCAATGAGCTTTATTGGATTTTCCGAATTTTCTGTGTTAGTTTTTAATTTAGAACTTTTAATTTTTGATGCAAGTTAATATAAGAAAAAATTTATTTGTTTTTTATTTTCCGCAAACCTTGTATTCGTCTTTTCCCGCCTTTTTTTTACCTTTAACGTTTATTCAAATTTAAAAATTTTAAATATGTAATGTAAAATATCATTACAATATATATATATATATATATATATATATATGTATATATATAATTGATTTTATTAGCGCCCTGGATGTCGGCGCTAATGGCCCAGAATTGTCGATGCCACATTTAACTAACATTTCGGAGGCCCGGTGGCCGTGAATGTTAAGGTGTGAGCACTTAACAGTCCGTGCCAAAGGTCATCAGGGGATCAAAGGTGGGTTCGATTCCCACAAAGGGGTGGTGGCTTTTCTTTAGAAAAAAGAAAAGCCACCACCCCTCCCAAAATTCATAGTTAATAATAATGGATGGTAAAATTGAAAAAAAGAAACAAAAAAACTAACATTTCTTGTAATTATCCGTTTAGTTTAAGCAAACATTATGATTATAAAAAACACAATTTAAGCTTAATTTCTTTTGACTGGGAGAACTTCCGTACCTTCAATAGCATGCTTCTTCTTTTTCTTTTTCTTCTTTACAATTATATCTGAAAATATAGTTACATATTTAATAGCAATGACAATTATATCTATACAAGGGAGTACCCATAATATATAAGGGGATACCATAACTGGGATAGCATTGCCATTAGCCAAGCAAAACCTTACTTGCCTGACCTGGCTCCATGCGACATTTTCTTAGTCCCACGCATGAAAAGAGGCATGAAAGGACACTGATTTGACAAAATTGAAAAGGCTAAGAAAAAAAATGAGGGAGGAGCTGTCAGCCATTTCTAAAGATTACTACAAAGAATGTTTTGAAGCACCAGGACTAATGTATTAGTTATAATAAAGAGTATTTTGAAGCTGATAAGATTGTTTTGTACAAAAATTGAAAATGAATAGCTTTTAAAGAAAATAAATAATTATCTATGGGCACCTCCTTATATACAAAGTGTTTAATAACAAATAGATTTTCAAAAAATAATATTTCATCAGTTTAGTGCCACACAGTGATCAAAAACTTATTATTTCCACAGAAGTAACAATATTATTGCAAAAATTCAATTCTATTTTTGAAGAACATGAATATGCCAAAGGACCATAGCATGTACGGCTCATGTAAGTTCAATATAAAAGATTTCTCACATCCCTGGCTGAAAATTATTCCTTTTTATCGTCAGGTCCTTTTTGCTTATGGAGCTAATAAATACATTTTATTTCTATTAATTAATTCTTATATGTTTTGAGTAAATATTTTTTCCCTAAATCCAAAGCCGAAAACAAATGATATTGTAAAAAAATACTTTAAAGACAAAAGGAGACAAAATAAACCACCAGTCAAGGCGTTAAGTATTTTAGAACAGAATTTCAACAAAGTTTGTAAATCTGATTAGTTTTTTCGATCATAAGTAGAAATCCAATCTAGTCAGTGGATGGAATTATTGTGTGAAACTAAACAGAAATCCTTTCCAGAGGCAACAAAGGAAAGACATATAATAAAAACATGACCAAAATCACAATAATCTAAATATAATATTATATAGATAGAGCTACATGAAATAGATAGAAAGCCAATATCATAATAATTACCTTCAGTCTCCATTGCTGAAGGAATGGATACATCAGGTTCATTAATCTCCATCTTTATGACGTTGTGTAGGTCAAGACTTACTTCGTCTCCATCTATTTCCCTGTCTGAAACAAAACATACATAGACATGCAATCTAATAATACATAACAAATTATGAGTGATCCATTTAACTCACTATCATAACTTTCATATAAGTAGGATTAAGAAATAGTTATTAGTTCTGAGACATAACAATATTGTAATTTATTAGAGATTAACAACCAAGAATTTTTTAAAAGCAATTAATTGCTAGAAAATTTAGGGAGAAAGAAGTTTCAATTGATTTTTCAATGCGAACCAATAACTTAACAATGTTTTGTATTAGTCAGGCAGAAGGCAAATGAATAAAGACATCTTATCTAGTAATATATATTATTAAAACTGCTGGTATCAAATTAACTGACTCCTCTTCAAAAATATAATCATAATAATAATGTGCCCAGTTGCTTGGTGCTTTACGACCCTCCCTTTCCGTGTAACATTACACCGCACACACAATACACCCAGTACGCTAACCACTTACACTAACACAAGGTCACCGACAGTACATACCCCAGGATCACCTTCCCTGGGTCCTTTACCTGGCAGTAGGTATAAAATGCACTACCCACACAAAGTGGTGAAATGAAAGCCCAATCTAGGCATGCACGAATCTGGAGTAAGGTCCGCTCCAGAGGGAATAATGTCCAGACCTTGACATCGGAAGCAGTGAGAGCGGTGCCAGCCAAGCCGGTAAGATTAAGGATATTTAAGAAGTATGCAATCAAGCACTGGCTTGAGCTTGGAGGAGAGTGATCCTTCTCCCGCTCCTGTCAGACAGTGGCCAAAAAATACACAGTAATCCATGCAGTGGGCTGGATATATGGACATGCATCATGCATAGTGCAGTCATGCGATTATATGACCTCGCCACCAAAAGGGGACTAGAAACACCATGCTATACAATTGGATGCAGGGAGAACCATCCAGTACTTCTTAAATACACGTACGTACATAATTATTTCTTTCGGTTGAATACAAATGCACTGAAGTAAATTGAATCCCCAGGAAACGGAGAAAACCCACCCAGAAATTATAATTGTATAAGAGTTAATTCATTAATCTGTAAAGTGTTTATTTGTTTACTGAATATTTTAAAATAATTATTCGATTTGTGCTAGGGGTGGTGGCTTTTCTTTAAAAAAAATGAAATGCATCATCTTTATCTCGCTAGGAAAGGACCATTACCAGTAGGTAACTAATCCTAAAATATCTGTGTTATTAAACGGTTGTTAAAAATTAAAATAAATAAGTTCCCTCACCAGAGGTGTTGGGAGCTGGTTGGTAAAGGTTCACCATCATGTAGGAAAATTAAAAAGGCCAGTCCCATTTCTGTATAAGTTCTTCTTCTTTTTAGCACTTTCCTCCGAAGGAAAGTAGCTATTGAGGTTGGACTCATGACGGAATTTTTGAAAAATTTCTTCAAATCTTTATCGATCCTACCTAGTAGACACCGAAAATGACCCCCGTTAAAATTATATATATATATATATATATATATATATATATATATATACATAGTAATGATATATTACATTCTCGAAAATATTTTTAAATTCAAATAACCATCGATATTTTGAAAAGCCCGCGCAAATCACAAACCATATATACAATTAACATCGTATTATATACGATCAAAATTAATAATATTTTTGGACAATACTGGTGTACAATATATACATATTAAATGTACATTCAGGTGAAAATAAATTAATTATTTGAAGTTGCAAAAATATAATTATTACTTTCATATATAAGCCGGCAAAAGTGCGGAAGTTAGAAAAAAAGGATGCTAACTTTCCCGATAGCATGGCTGGCGTCAGTCTATTCCCAGCAGTCATGGAGTGAAGAGCTATAGCTATCCTCCAAGGAGTACAGAGTCAAGTCAGTCTATAGTTATCCTCCGAGGAGTACGGAGTCAAGTCTATTCCTAGCATTTGTCGAGTCCGGAGCTAGAGTCTATCGCTAGCCACAGAGAATACAGAGTGCAGTTTATTGTTATTTATCATAGAAGACAACAAAATCCAGAATTTCAAGATATCCATCCTATGCACGAGACCTGGTAAGAAAGCGTATCACCTTGAAGAAGGAATTACTGAAGCGTAGTATATTGAAGCTTTATTGGAAGTAAGTTAATTCAGAAGTAAAATTATTTTTTTGTAATTGTTAATTCTTTTATTGTTATTTGTATGTATTTTAATATTGTTTTGTATTTCGGAATTGTCTAAAAATAAATATTATATTATTCATTCACTCGGAACTTCTATCCCTGAGATTAAATCAGTTTAATATAATAAAACTTATTAAAGTAATTAAAATTGTTTTATTTTAAATAATAAATAATCACAACATTATTGGCGACCCAACGTGGCGCAATTTATTTTATAAAAAATAATCTTTACATTTAATGACGCCCAACGTGGCAAATCTTTCTATAAAAAATTAATCATAACAATATATATATATATATATATATATATATATATATATATATATATATATATATATATATATATGTTAGGCAGGAGGAAGACCAGCACTATGTAAATAAACAGGCCGAGCCTATATAAGGCCGGCCGGATTAAATAAAGTTAGTTGATGTTCAGAGTTCACATCGTTTAGATCTGTACTCCCTTTATCTCCTTTTTAAAAACGTACTCATTACCGTGCGACTCGTAAGTGGTGCCGAAACCCGGGACGCGTAAGTGAGTGTCAGTGGCGTATGTCGCAGCGAAAAACACGTGACAGTGTGCAAGATAGGCTTAACAGTAGAAGAATGTCCGTCGTGGACCCCCAAGTTCAGCCTAATCCGGCACCCCAGCCTAATCCGCCACCTGTGATTTTGACGCCCGCCACGCTGGAATTGCTGAAGTTTAAATCAGCAAACGCGCAGGATATGCGCGCCGCTATCGGACAGGTGGAGAAATTCACTGGAGACATAGGAGAGCTGTCTCATTTTTTAAATGATGGAGACAGACTAGCCGAGGCGATCAGGAGTAAAGCGGAAGCCGGGTGGCTTGACGACTGCGATGTTGTAACCCTACAAGCAGCATTGGAAGGATCAAGCGACAAATTTTAAATCAAATACAGAGTGACAGTGGTACCGAATGGGAAACGGTGAAGTCTCGACTGAAGAAAGCATACGGCGGAGGCCGTTGGGCTCCCGAGGAAGACTTTATTAGGATGCTACAAGAAACAAAGGGGCCCAAACAATCCAAAGTGTCTTTCGCAGCCAAGATGGTAGCTTGGTATAATAAAATCACTGACAAATTAGGTGAACGCCCCGACGCGGTGGAGTCGCAAGCCATGCTAATAGTCATGAAGCGAGTGCTACGAACCCATCTTGGCCGGGAAACAGGGCTGACCCTGAGCCCCGACGGTGAGTTCCTCGAAGTTGCCCAGGCTATGATTGAGGAGGGTGAGAAGGAAGCGGAACGTCAATCCGTTGTTCCGGTAGACGAACCATGGACCCGAGTGCGAGAAAGACCACGTCGAGAGTATAGAACCCATGAGAGAGAGAGGCGGCCAATGGGACGGGACAGGAGAGCCGAGCGGCCAACGGAACGGCGGGAGGCAACAGGAAGGGACGCAAACCGACGTGGGGGTTCCGGTCAGGAGCGTCGGTGTTACGAGTGTGGCAAACACGGACACATAGCCGCAAAGTGCCCGCGGATAAAGTGTTTTGAGTGCGAGGAGCTTGGGCACGTAGCTCGGCAGTGCCCGTACATGCGGAAACCAAAACCTCAAAGAGACATGGGGGAACCTATGGAGGTGAACTTCCACAAAGTTAGAAGACAAGTTGCCAGACAGAAGGAAGACTCAGCTGAGCTAGATTCAGACGACAGCAGCGGGTCTGAAGAGGAACAAGAGCGGCGATCTCCTCAGCATCATACCTCCTACGCCACCATTTTGCGAAATGGTCACGTAGCGAGACGAAACAAATGAGAAACGTGTAAGACGCGCGGCGACCCGGGATATTCGCGTATTCGAAAGAAGAGTGGGTTGCCGATAATTAAAGAGGCGAGCGTTAAATGGTTAGTGGATACGGGCAGTACCTGTACGCTAGTCAGCAGAGCCGTGATGACCAATTCGAACCAGGGATGGATGAAGCAAGAGGTACAGGCATGCCGGTGTAAACTTTTAACGCTAGGAGGAGATTGTGAAGTTATAGGAGAAATAGAGATTCCGTCAGAACTTTGGGGAAGAAATGGGCTAGTGTTAAAAGCTCATGTCATTCGTGACACGCCTCAGGATTACGAGGGCATTATAGGGTGTGATGCTCTAACACTACTCAAAGGAAAGGTGGTTATGTCGGAGGGCGAGTGGACAGTGAAATTAGGACGGAGACGCTACAGGAGGTGTGCTAGAACCAGCGAAACTAATATGCATGTGGGAGTAGTGAGACCGGAGGAGAGTAGCTTCGCAGAGCTAACGAAAGAATTCCAGGATATCTACCATCACGAAGACCAACCGCTCAGTGCAACGGGTAGGACAAGGCACGAAATCTTCTTAACAGAAAATCGGACGGTCTACACCAAAGAACGGCGTTACCCCCAGGCGCTGAAAGAACCTATTGCAGAAGAGATCAGAAACCTTCTTAAGCAAGGGATTATTGTGCCCAGCTCATCAGGGTATAACAGCCCTTTGTGGGCTGTCTCCAAAGCGGGATCCCCAGGGAAGTACCGGGTAGTAGTCGATTACAGAAAGTTGAATGAGGTCACAAAAGACGAGAAGTACCCCATGCCCAGGCTAGATGACATTTTGGACAGGCTCAGCGGTGCAACGATTTTTAGTACATTGGACCTTAAGGCAGGATACCATCAGATCAAGATGCACCCTAGAGATGAGGAAAAAACGGCATTTTCATTCGAGAGAGGCCATTTTCAGTTCACCAGGATGCCGTTTGGTCTCAAGAATGCCCCAGCCACCTTCCAAAAGCTGATGGATGAATTCCTCGTAGGACTCGGGACTAAGTTCTGTCAAGGATATATGGACGACCTGCTCGTCTTCAGCAGAACGAAGTCTGAGCACGCGAACCACCTACGACGAGTGTTCACCAGACTGCGTGAGTTCGGTCTGAAGCTTTCCGAGGAGAAGACCCGAATTGGCCTCCCCAGCGTCACGTTTCTAGGTCACGTTATCTCACGAGACGGAGTTCGTCCAGACCCGAGTAAAGTCGCCACACTGACTAGCCTAAAAATCCCAACAGATGTTAAAGGAGTTAGACGGCTACTTGGAGCACTCAATTTCTATCGGAGATTCGTCCCGAATATGGCCAAGAAGATCGCCGAACTAAATGACCTTTTAAAAAAAGGCAGGAGGGTAAAGGTTTCTTCTCTAATGACAGCAGCAGTTGCGGAATGCATAGAAATGCTTAAGAAGGAACCGGTGCTGGCGTTCCCAGACTTCGAGAAGGATTTCATACTAACCACCGACGCCAGCGATCATGCGCTGGGAGCAGTGCTCGGACAACAGTGGCCTGAAGGAGAACGACCAATAGCGTATGCGAGTAGACGTCTGTCAGAGACCGAGGAGAGGTATAGCACATTAGACAGGGAACTCCTCGGTATTGTCTGGGCTGTCGACCATTTTCGGCCGTATCTGTACGGACGGCGGTTCATCGTGAAAACGGATCACAAGCCATTGCAGTGGGTCGCGACATTAAAAGAAACATCGTCGCGGATACAACGATGGAAGGAGAGACTCGCGCAATATGATTTCAAAGTGCGTTATACCCCAGGAAAGAACAATGTAGTGGCCGATTGGCTGTCGCGACTACAACATGCGAATGCCGTCACGACAGCGGAGGAGCAGCAAAGACAGACCCTACGTCGTTTTTTTCACGAGTGGAACCCGGATGGAGAACAGGACGAGAACCAGGATGTCACGGATGGGCAAGCCGACGCAGCGGAAGGCGAAGAAACGGACTCAGCAAGCGAACGAGACAAGTCTATGGGAGAATCGGACGATATAGTTATAGCCAAGAAAAGGCATATCATCTGGAAATCGACGACAACAGGGACGCCCCAAATCACGTTCGGGCGACGGACGCGTTCCAGTCTGAGGTGTACTGTACGCGCACCAGTGACTGCGGGAGACGATGTCATTTGCCGGCTGTTGGAAGATGCTTCGATACCGGGGAAGACAACATATTTGTATGTTGGCAACGCTAGTGTCTGGGATAAAATTGCGCGTCTCTGGACTCAGGAACGTATCGGGCTAGACAGGAGGTTCGTCAGGTGTTTACGCCTCGGCGAAGTAGTCACCGATCCCCAGGTGCAACTAGATGTTACCCTAGCACAACACCAGGGTAAGGCGAATCATCGCGGTGAGACAGAAATGCTAGCTAGCCTCCGAAAGAAATATTTTTGGAAAGGAATGGCGAAAACGGTACAACAGGTCGTGAGCAAGTGCGACGTGTGCAATAGAGCGAAATACGACAGACGACCCCCCCAAGCGACGCAGGAGGAGACGCCAACCCCACAGAGCCCCCTTCATGTAGTGCAAGCTGACGTTTTCACATGGAAGGGGCAGTCGTGGGTTACTCTAGTTGACGTATTTAGCAAAACCGTCATGGCGGTGCCGATTACAGCCAAAACAGCTCAAGAAGTCGTCAGGAGCCTGCTTGCCTGGAGTCAAGTTTATGGAACCCCCGAGATTTTGGTCACCGATGGAGGACGAGAGTTCAGAAATAGCGACGTTAAAGACTTGCTACGACGGTGGGATACCAACCAACACGTTACTACTCCGGGACGCCCCCAGAGTCATGGGGCGATCGAGAGGGTGCACAACACCCTGAGTGAGCATCTACGGATCATACAGGCCGATCGCAACCTAACAGGAGAGGAGGCCATGGCAGTAGCCGTCACAGCATATAACCATTCGGTTCACACAGCTACAGGATTCTCGCCGTTCGAGGTGCTTTTTGGGACGCTAAAGTTAGGCAGAGTTGTGCGCGAGACAGCAGGTGAACAAGGTGTCGTGGAAGCAGTAATGCAGTTGCGAAGTAATCAACGCCGTGTTGGAGGCGAAGCAGCACGAAAGTTACGCCGAGAAAAGCAGGCCAGAGTACAGCGGCACAATATGCAGATTCAAGACCCGCGAGGACCCCTCCGACTTGGCGATACTGTCTTTCGGCGAATCCCATCCAATCGCACCAAACAGGACACACGGTACGATGGACCTCATACCGTCATCGCCTTACGGGAGCATAACCTGGTGACCCTCCGATCGCAAGAGCGGCCTTTCAGGCAGCAGACCGCTCATCTCGAACAGCTTAAAGTTCCAGCGAGAATACAGGCTGATTAGAACTTGAGAAGTGAGGTGTAGTGCAGTTTTAATTTATTTTCCTAGCAGAGGAATGTATGGTGTTGGTGTTGCGTGATAATTGGTTGTTCAACTATACGTTACAGTTATTCTTATTGTTCGGTTTTAGTTGGCTTCAGGATATATGTTTAATTTGGTTCTTAGTAAAGAAGTATGTAATTTTCTTTTGTTTTTTTTTTAGTATCATTATTATTCATAAGTTTCCTATTTCTTAATCTATTTTTGCTTTTTGTGAATTTTGTTACTTCTTGGTCTTCCTTCGTTTTTTTTTATGATGATTCCTATCTTTTGGTCAACTTCATGTTAAAGAGTTTCCGAGGTGCCGGAAACTGGGGGGGAACTGTTAGGCAGGAGGAAGACCAGCACTATGTAAATAAACAGGCCGAGCCTATATAAGGCCGGCCGGATTAAATAAAGTTAGTTGATGTTCAGAGTTCACATCGTTTAGATCTGTACTCCCTTTATCTCCTTTTTAAAAACGTACTCATTACCGTGCGACTCGTAAGTTATATATATATATATATATATATTGTAATGATATAAAAGGGGGTGCTCTAGAAAGGGTCAGTTTCTGGCATAGCAAAGAGTAGCATTCCTATTCAAAATAAAGGCTAACTTATATTTCATAAGTCCATCACAAATATTATCATTTGTCAATCAATAAAATAAATAAAAGAGTAATAAAAGAGATAGCATTTGGCAGTGCTTAGTTTGGCAGTATTTATTTTTTTTTTTAAAAAAAGGCAGTGTTAAATAGAAGAGTCCAAATATCTCGGCTAGGAGCGATAAGGTATACAAGTTCCCAGGAAGATAACGATAGAGGTGTTTCCAAGAATGAACATGAAAATCCAGGGAACTCGCTGAAGTCAGACACCCTTGGTGTGGTGGGAGTAACGCCTCTATAAAAAGGGCCTTCCCCCACCACTCACTCTCATTCCAGCGCCAACGAAGGGCCAGAGCACTCTCACTCCAACGTCAGCCAAGGGCGAGAGCACACCCATTGCACCACCAGAGCCAACCGACACCAAGCACTTCACCTGGACATGATGGCCAGACACAACTCCAAGATCTAGCAGCCGACCCTCAATCTCCTCAACACAACTACAGCAGCCTGCCTCTTCACTTCCAGAACATCATCCTTAAAATAAGCTGAGTATAACTCACTCACTGCCAATCTTTAAGTAAATTCTAAAAGCTATCTAAAATTTCATAATGGCCAATATTTATATTTTAATATATAAGATAATATTTTAAATATGTTCTAACTTTTCTAAGATAACCCAACATTGATACAAATATGTGAGTCAAGCAAAATTTTCTTTTTTATAATTTTTATCACAGCCATGCCAAATCTTAAATTATATCTTTTATTCAATATAAGTTAATTATTTCCAACTCTATTTTATTTATAATGAACCTTTCTCCTGGTATATAATATGGTCTCAACACATAAAAGGACAGATGGTAAGAAGTGGTTCCAATAAAATATTTCTCATGCTTTTCTTTCAGGAAATTTATTAAATTAAATTAATTATTCAAATGGTTTTATTCATAAATCCGCATGTGGTGAGTTTGGTAATATTAAATGAACCCTGAGATATAAAGAAAATATAATATAAAAACATTCTAAATCAACTTTTTCTATATTAACTTAAAAATATTCCAATTTTCTTTTTCTTGCCCAAACCAAAACACCACAATATATATATATGTGTCTGTTAACACGATAGCGGCCAGAGTTTTTGTTTTTTCCTCTCGAAACTTGGTATATAGCATTCAATTAGCAAACGATTGAACGAGTTCGTTAACCACCAAAGTCGGTCCACCGGAAGGGGGGTTTACCCCGAACCCAAAACACTAATTTGACCATGTCAGCCGTAATATTAGTTATATTTCAACAAAACTTGGTATTCGTAGTGGTAATATAGAGAGAAAAGTGAGATATAAAAATGAACTAAATCGGTTCATTACGAGGGGGGGGGGGTTTACTCCGGACCCACAATACCAATTCGCCATAACCAGCCGTGATTTTTGGTATATTTCGACGAAACTCGGTATTCGTAGTGGTAATCCACAGGTAAATATGTGTTGTAAAAATAAAGTAAATCGGTTCATTAGGAGGGGGGGTTTACCCCAGACCCACAATACCAATTCGCCACTACCAGCCGTGATTTTTGGTATATTTCGACGAAACTCGGTATTCGTAGTGGTAATCTACAGGTAAATATGTGTTGTAAAAATAAACTAAATCGGTTCATTAGAAGGGGGGGTTTACTCCGGACCCAAATTCCTAATATACTCATACCGGTCGTAATTTCTGCTGTATTGAAACGAAACGCGGCATACGTCGTGGGTAACTCATGTGAAAGAAATGTTGTAAAAATGAGCTGAATCGGTCAATCGGAAAGCGGGGGTTTACTTTGTAATATATTTCAATAGAAAAGCCCGCCAGAAGTTGGTTCACAAAGCCGCCGCAAGGGGCGCTTTGTATCTAGAGGGACTGCATCCCGTTCCTGCGTTAGATCAAAATATGATAATATGAGGTTTTTTGTATTTATTACATAGTGTAGTAGGCACCATGTGTAAACATAACTCTGGAAGCAAATTAATAATTGATCAGTTACTCATTACAAATTTAAAAGAGAACTATTCATGTTTTTATTTTATTTATGTAGGATATTTTAAGCAAATTGTTCTGGAAAGCAGTCTACACTACCCAAATTCTGAGGAAAGTGCTTAGTTATGCAGCTCCTGTGTGACGTACTTTTAATAATTGTAATTTGGTAACAGTCGGTACTTGTCTTGGGGGATTTTCCGTTGTTTTGTATGTTAAGTTTTTAATTTTAATTCTATTTATTTATTTATAATTGTCTTCGAACTCAATGTCTTTTTTATTTTTTTTTTTAAACACTACTGACTTTCATTGTTTTTAATCTGTTGACTGAAACTTTTTATTCTTAAGTTGCATATGATAATTTTATCTCAGTTTTTAGGTTAGTTGTCAATATATTTGTTTTGTTGTTGTTGACAGGCACTGACAATGATGAGACCTGGTCTCGAAAGCACTATATGTAATAAACTATTTTAATCGGTGAAGGTAGGCCTTTTTAATTTTCCTAAATGTGAAATAAGCTCCCCTTCTGTAAAATAGTATTAAATTTAGTTGAGCTATTTTTATGAATATCACTTCAAAAATTATTCTCTCAAAAATGAGGTTTTTATTAGAAATATCAAAATTATATAAGTTCACATACCATGACTCTTCTTTTTTTTCTTTTTCTTTTTAACCAGAGATGACATAAGATCTCCTGCAGTTGATAGACTGAAAGTATCTTGGTTTTCCAAAAAATCATCTGTAAAATTAAGTTATCTTAGTAATTAGAATACAGACTAGGCCTAATATAATTGATATGGGAATGAATGAACTTTGTTGTAAGGAAGTCGAATTTAATTTTATACTACTATCAGGTGTGTTCTTTCTAAATACTTTTTAAGAAGTATTTATCGTACCTACCATGTCAAACTATCGAATATGAAAAATCTTGTTTTTCAGATTTGAGACTTTGCTCTTGGATTGTACAAGATACAGGTTGTTGCAAATTGTCGCAACTCTAACCCCTTTAGAATAGCCATTAATGCCTTAAATAAAGTATCGAATAAGACCATTTTTCGATATATTACTTCGTCAATGAATAGAATATGTTCGTTGTCTAATTTTTGTGACCCACAAAACATTTTTGTGAGTCAAATAAGTAACAAAACATTATAAAAAGGCAATTGAAACAATTGTTTTTCATAACTGTTAACTAAGTTCTATAACTAATATTGTTCACTTGCCCTTTTTATAATGTTTTGTTACTTATTAGACTCCGAAAAATGTTTTTATAAGCAATGTTTATATTGTCGATCAACATATTGATTTTAATTATTTTTTTTTTCATTTAGCTAAATACAGAGTCAAAGAAAATCTTATTGTCTGCCGAATCCCAACTTCTCCCTGTCATTTTTATGTTGCTATTTTAGATTTATTGTGTTACTATTTTTCTTTTCTAATTTTGATATATTATTTAGTTAAAAACAGCTAGCGTTTTTATATACTCACAAAGAGTAAATTTCCAAAGTTTCAGTGCAAAATTAATATAAAAATATGATCAATTTACATGTTTAATTTCAGGACAGTTAAAAAATTCATACTTCTACTGGATTTTTTCTTTTTCTTCCTTTCAATTGTAGAGAAATCGAGAAAAGGCTGTTCTTCTGAATGAGCTACAGAATCATCTATTTCTATTCTGTGATTATCATCTGAAAATTAAAAACAAAAAGTCTATTCAAACAGGCCATACAAATTGTTAATAATTATATTTATAAATTAATAGTTTTGAATGAAATACGGTTTTTATCCAATGAAGAACCATGACATATAATAACAGGAAATTATCTTAACAAAGAATGATTAGGTTATAGGATCTGTCTATTAAGCAGTATTCAAATGTAATTCTTTTATTTTATTTTATTTATTTATTTTTTTATTTTTTTTTTTTTACGGTGCTTCAACATTTGAGCCATTAATGCTGACATCCATGGTGCTGCTGGTAATTTTCTGAAATGAAAAAAATCCCTGAAAAAAAGATCATAATTATTCTAACTTATTCACTGATGCATAAAAAAGCCCAATTAGCCAAATATGGAGTTCTTTACTCTTTGCCATCTTGATCAAGAAACTTTTTTTCAATTTAATAATAAACTCCTATTTTAATTTATATAAAAGAGCTTCAAATCACTTACAAAAGTCATAAGTATTACAAGAACAAATTTTGTGACCTATACACCAATGAACAACACCTAAACTAAAGATTTCAAAACTAATGAACAACTGACCGCCAATTTTAGAGCAAAAATTGAGATACAAAATTAACAATAGATATTAAAATTATACCTTCAAGTTTTCTTCTCTTTTTTGAAGATTTTTCAGTACTGCTTTCATTATACGTATCTGAAGAAATAAATGAATCTGAAAATAAAGGGTAACTATTAACTAAAATAAATATTAAATGAGAAGTATTTTATTGTGCCACTTAGAAAGAAATCATGAAAGATAAACAAAAAGATTATCATAAATATTACCTGTACGCAAATACTGTGCACTCTCTACAGGTATAGTTCTTCTGAACGAAATTAACAGGTCTTTGAGAACTAGTCTGAGCCTGATTATATTTATTTTTGTTTCTCTTTGGTATGAGATTGCTATCTCATACCATATGAATAATGAAATTAAACTTAAAAATTTTATGAAAATACTCATAGAACTGTCGTGATTGTACTAATTACAATTCCTTATTATTAAGAGGGAGCTAAAGGAGAAGTTTATGGGCAATGTTGGTAGCCCTCTATCCAGTAGACGTAGGGTTCTAATGACAGTGGTGCACTCGATCCTATTCTATGGATGCGAGATCTGGGCGGGCGCTCTAGGAAGGCGTTCAGAGAAGGGTAGCACTCCGTATAGGTTTGACCTACCGGACTGCCTCCACCGGTGGTACTGGTGCGGCTGGGGTTATACCAATTGACCTTCTAGATGGGGAAAGGACGTTCATCTACAATGGTATCTTTGCTAATAGAGTAGCCCACAGAGAAACACAGAGAGCTTGGAAAGAGTAGTGGGATGCCGAAACCAGAGGAATGTGGACCATCCGGATTGTGTGATTACTACAACACCTAGCTTCTTATCGGCTGGAAAGCAGCTGTTCCAAGTGGGAATAATCCCAGTAATGAGATTTTTTTTGGTGGGTGGGAGTCCAGACACTGGGGGATTTCCATGAGGCAAACCTTCTGCAGGCCTTTTAGGTTTTTTCCTCATTGGGGAAAAAAGGAGACGTATTTTTTATCTAATAAAAAGCAATTAATAATTGAAAGTCTTGAGTTACTTTTCTTTTCTAATAAAATGCCCAAAACAAAAATAAATTCAAAACGTCACAAGGTAAAAATTTATTTAAAACACACTATCCCTGAATATTCATTTGTTTTATTCACTCTAAATACTTCACATCTAAACGACGTCTCTTCAGAAGCATTACATTAGAGATTTCCCACAAAACAATCATTGCTACTCCAGATCAGCTGTTTATAATAGACAGTTAGCGCAAATACTGATTTCCAAAAGAATTAATTGTCTCTTTGTTTTTTTTTATTAAGGCACTTAACATTTAGGTTATCAGCGCCTGGATTTTTCTTTTTTTTTTTTTTTTTTTTTTTTTTTTTTTTTTTTTTTATTATTATATTAATTGTCATGAAATATTTCAGGAAATTTACATAATATTTTATTAATATTCACTTCCATGATTTGTGACCTTTATTTATGTACATTTATTTATTTTTATAAATATGCCAAAGGTCCAAATAATAGTACTCCAGATTCTTGCACTATTTTATTTTTGATACGCCCTACATGTTTCGTGGCCTTATGCCACCTCCTCAGGGGCCACTAAATCCTAAAAAAATTTTTTACAAATTTTAATACCTTATTTTAGTAAATTTAATAATAATTATACACCGAGTAACATTAAAATTCCTATACTAACCCCTAAACTTTATATGTAAAATATAATAATAAAAATAATATTGTTATATTGTACATACCCTATATCCGTCTGTCAAGTAAGTCCTCAAAAAACTCCTCAGTAAAGTGGAACAATTTTATATTAAAATTATCCAATCATCCTCTCAGTTTCAAAAAAAAAAAATAGTATATAATAGAACATTAACTGCCTTAAATAGAACATCACCTCAATATTTCAATGAAATCAAAAATAGAATTAGAAAAATATTTAATAAAAATAACTTCCCCTCGAAACTAGTAGTCATACAAATAAAAAAAGCGGAAAATAGTGTTTGTTACATGAAAAATAAGAAAGATGATATTAAAAATTTTAATATAAAATTGTTCCACTTTACTGAGGAGTTTTTTGAGGACTTACTTGACAGACGGATTAAAAGAAAACGGAGTTCGCTGGACATTAGTACTAATGAAAAACCTGCAAAACGTATTAAATGCAACGAACAAATCGTAAGGGACAATAGAAAAACTAATGGTAAAAGAAAAAGGGATATGGAACATGACGAAACACGGCCAGATTCCATAAAAAGGAAGAGAACATTTATCCAGACACAAATAAAACATTTTTTTAATAATTTGGAAACTAAAAAAATACATAAGGGAAGCATCATAAATAATCATATAATTAGTCAAAATAGGAGTAAAAACATTCAGGAATCCAAGAGAGAACGCGAGCAAATAGAAAATAATTTTTATTCATTTGATTTTCACCCAGCAATAGCAAACAGGATGAAACTGATCTGTAACGGGATTTGCAAAATTAGCTGGAAATATAATAACAAAATAGAAAAGAATTTCAGCAAAATTAAGGACCAAATAAATAAAATAAATTCAAAATATAACGTATATAAAGTTAAATGTAAAGATTGTAACAAGTGCTACATAGGGGAATCATCACAAATACTAAAGAATAGAATTAAGCAACATGCCAAAAATATAGACGGGAAATCAAATAAAACAGCTCTAACGGACCACGCATTTAAGAACGGACATACATTTGACTTGGACGACATAGCAATAGTTGACAAGGACAGAAACAACATTAAACGAAAAATAAAAGAAAATATCCACACAATAAAAAACAGGAACTCGGTAAATAAACAAACAGAAATTAAATTTTTAAATAAAATATTTTACAATAACATTAGAAAATAGCGAACAATCCAAGGGAAAAAGCAATAGTACAAACCTTTATACAACTTATCTTAATAAGCTGATTACGAAGCCTCTCGACACAGGTATTTAGCTAGCCTCAGTCATAGTATGGGTGGCGAGCTGACCACACATAGGGTATGTACAATATAACAATATTATTTTTATTATTATATTTTACATATAAAGTTTAGGGGTTAGTATAGGAATTTTAATGTTACTCGGTGTATAATTATTATTAAATTTACTAAAATAAGGTATTAAAAATTTGTAAAAAATGTTTTTAGGATTTAGTGGCCCCTGAGGAGGTGGCATAAGGCCACGAAACATGTAGGGCGTATCAAAAATAAAATAGTGCAAGAATCTGGAGTACTATTATTTGGACCTTTGCCATATTTATAAAAATAAATATTTTATTAATAAAAATACAAAGACGTCTTTTGGGAATCAATATTTCTCTAATACTATCAATAATATACAGCTGTTCTGCAGTAGTCATGAGTAACCTCATCGGTCTAGATGTGACTGCCTGCAGAAGATACTCTCCTAGGCCAAGGCTATAAAATCGAATATTGTTTTAAATACGCTTTTGCCATTTGTCATTAAAATTAAAGAGTAATAAATAGCGACACAATATTATTTTAAACACAAGTATTACAGAAATATTATTTGTTAAGTACTACCTCCGAGTGAATCATGCTTTCTCTTCCTTTTTACTGGATTAATTGTAGATACATCATTCATTTGCTCGATTGAAGCAATATCTGCAAACAGATATATCTAATCACAAGAAGGTAAGCAATGAAAATAAGAAAAAAATGTGTTAATATTCCAAAATAAATACAATTATAATGTATTTCAACAGTATTATGTTAAGTATTCTCAAAACTTATCCTGCACGTATTAATATCATAATAATTATTATTATTATTATGATCAGCTGTCTGTATGTTTGTTCCTTATACTAATCTGGGGAGAGCCATAGGCTGGATCAAAATTGTCTAGGGCTTACAGTTCGGAGGTTACAGGTTCGAAACTGTGAACCCGAACAGTTACAGATTTGCAATATTAGATTTTAATATTACTTATTTGGTTTCTAATTTATTTTTGCTTTTCTAGATGCAGAAAGTAGGTGTAGCATGGCATACCGGGTAACAACTAATATATATGTATGTATGTATGTATGTATGTATATGTATGTATATAGGTATATGTATATGTATATGTATATATATATATACATATACATATATATATATATATATATATATATATATATATATATATATATAGAGAGAGAGAGAGAGAGAGAGAGAGAGAGAGAGAGAGAGAGAGAGAGAGAGAGAGAGAGAGAGAGAGAGAGAGAGAGAGAGAGAGAGAGAGAGAGAGAGACGCGCGTTTATTGTTATCTCCTGGTACCTATTTTTATCATAGGAAAGAAACTTAACTCTTTAATATTGACATTCATTCAGAAAGTTTAGGATTGAAACAGTTTAAAGAATTTTGAGTTTGTGATGCATGGTAAGTACCTTCAAGATATTCTTTCTTCTTCTTTTTCTTTTTCTTATGAACATGTTCAATTGGACTATCCACATTCATTGAATCATTCATAGAAACATCTGAAACTAAAAAAAAAAAAAAAAAAAAAAAAAAAAAAAAAAAAAAAAAAAAAAATGTAAAGTAAATGAAAGTGAAATAATAAAATTTTCAGTCAAATCATCATTTTTCAATATTAATTTTATTTATTTTGATTTAGGTGCATTAAGGGATAATACTACATTGTGTTATCATAATCAAAGTCATTTTCTACAATTTATGAATAACAAATAAATAAATATTTTTTGATTATTTATGTCATAAGTTTTATATGGGATGTTAAGATAGCCCAAAAAAATAAGTTTTAATTCTTCGAAAACAAAATGGCAGCGCCGTGGTCAGACGAACGGAAACTCTCTTTTTTCACGGGCGATAGTCTGTAGGCGGCAATTTTTAGACTAGAACAAAAAATTAAATATATTTTGAAAGAAAAAGTTAACATCTAATAAAGTACGAAGGATTTTAAAAAATATTAATTTTTTCGAAAATGATGTACGATTCTTCATTTTCTATTAAAGAATCTGTCGAAAATCGGTCATAAAATCGTTATAATTTAATGAATCAAAAAAATCCTATGTACTTTACTAGCAAATATTATTAGGAAGCTGCAACTGAAATTTCAAGTTGATCGGGTGAAAATTGAAGGTGCTAGCTTATCACCCGATTTGAAAAACATGGTTTTGAGAAAGTCGACTTTAAAGTTTAAGGTACTGAAATGTTCATTTTTTTTTTTTTTTAAGTTTTTTTTTCATAATTTCTTGTAATAAAAATAAAAAAAAAGGTTTTTTAATTATGAAATTTATCGGGACTTTAGTTGAAAAATCTAATTTTTGGCACATTTAAAAACTGTTCCAGCACATAAACACTCTTGGATATCATTTTTGATTAGTTAAGGAAGCATTTAAGGCCCATAAAAAAGAAAATAGTAAAGAAAAGTTACAAGGTACTATTACCCCTTAACTGCTATGGTCACTGGCACCATGGCATTCTATATTCATATTTACATAATAAATAAATAGTCACACATTTTTTTCCAATCTTTAACGCCAATCATAAAGAACTTTTGAAGTCGCATATTTTTCCAATTTTTAGATTCACGTTTAATTACCAACATAACCTTCTTTTCTACTGGGTTAAATTCTGGATGATACGGTGGCAATGTAAAGATGTCGAACCTTGATTCTATTAAAATTTCATCAAAATAATATATATTGTGGAAATCACTGTTGAACTGATGGAACAGTGAGTAGAGAAGAGAACACAGGGGAGAGATTGGTGGGAGAATGTGCTGTTGCATATCAAGGCAATCTCATAAAGTAGAGAATGCAATTAAGTTGTATTTCCGCATTATTTTTGTTTTTTATCTCCATCTGATTTTTGTCTTTTATCTGAAACTGGTTTACTTATGTTCTTGTAAGTGTGAGATATGATTTGTGACCACCTGCTATTCGGTTTGGAAGCAAATAGGAAACCAAACTTATCTAAATTGTTCAAAATCAGTTGTGAATTATCTTACAGATCACTGAAATTATTAATATGTAGATCCTAAATCGTCACAATGATTATTTAGAAATATCACATGAATAATTTATTCGTGAAATCCTTTTTTACTACAACTGTCAGGTGAACTTGAAAAACTGATCAAACAAAGCAGCAAGACTGCTTACCTGATATACCTAAACACATTTCTTCTAAACCTTCAGGAAATTTGACCTTCCTAGGTGGCTCTACTTCTGGCATCTTCAGTACTGGTTCTTCAGTATCTTCTGTTAATATTATGTTTCCAGCCAGAGGAAAAACGCCTAAAATTGAGATCATTTTGTAAAAATTGTAGTAAATTGCATATTTTAAGAGGTTTTGCATAAGTTTAATTTAGTGTTCTAAAATAAGTACAGTACATACATATAAAATAAGTACAGCATATATGTTTCATTTTAGAGGCAGGAACTTGTGTTTTTACTAGGAAATTAAATGTTTCTACTTAGGCAGCATTGGCTGGAATGCCTGATTTTCCAACTAGTTTTTGATATTGTAATAATATATGCATACATATGTGATTAAGTTGTGAGGTGGGATTGGTTCCAAAGCTTCCCAATAGATGCCGGGGTATGCCAAAAAATAGTATTAGAAGCTCTCAGGCCCGAGGAGGCGAGATATGACGAAAGGGAACAAATATTCGGCCCTTGCCCGTTCCCACACCCCGACCGGTCAGTCTTGTGTCTGTGTTGGCCAAGCATTATTGGCTCTCTGGATTATTCATCCTTACTTCTCCGGAAATATTTTCAAAGTATGTAATAATTCTTTTATACATTTTAGATTAGGAATTAATTGAAATGAGTATATCACCTACATGTTATTCATTGATTCGTCTCATAAGTACCTTATTCTTGTGAGACTCTGGAAGGAAAAAAATACTTTTTTTGGCATTCCTAATGAAATGTTCTTATCAATTTTTTCTGAAATGATATTGTGGGCTAGTATTATACTATTATTATACTTTATCCTCAAAGCCGTGCCAATCCTAGGGTAACGCCATCGGATGAATCATTTTCATTTTTGGGTTCTTTGCGACTTGGAATCGGCTTGGCGACGTGTATCACGAGCATGGCCAATCGGGGATTCCGATGCCTGTAGTGAGCAAGACCCGAATATGCGGCCTACCCCGTATTCATGAATACAATTTTTTTTTTTAATATCCTGGGTTCATATTTAGTAAATGGTTGCCCCCAGACCCCCAAATGTAAATTTATAAAATTCTAACAGAGCTAGCGAAATGTGCCCGTTAAAGGGTTAAACTTTTTTTTTTCACTTTCTCTATAAACTAGATTTTTTTTTTTAATCCACATAACCTCTTGCCACTATTAGTTTTGAATAACTAGAGATTACTTAATTATTAAGTATTTATTTAAATTTTAACGTCCATTTATTATTGACAACAAATTTCAGGGCAGGTTATCTATAGGTTACCACCCAATTCTAGCCAGGATAGGCCTAATGACTTTTCTTTTTTTCAAATGAAAAGCCATCATCCCTAGTGGGAATCGAACCTATGAACTTAGGAACAGACCGCACATGCCTTAGTACTCACGGCCACCGGGCCTCAAAAAGAAAAAAAAATGGACAAAGGTAAAATGTTCTTACCAAATGTTACCTCATGACTCTTGCATGGCAAAACTAGATTTACAAATTGTTCAGAATGGCCTTTTATAGCAAAGGAGTCATAATTAACAATTTTGCCTTGTTTTTTAAGAGATATGGAGGAAGTCCCTTCAAAGGAGAACTCTTTCCCAACGAGAGAAGCTGCATCAATCTAATTAAAAAAAAAATTAATAATTCAGACAATAGAAAAAACTATTTCTTGCTTTGATAAGTAATATCTAAAAGTACTAAAGAAAAGAAAAAGAAAAATAGGCTATCTGTAATAAAGTCTTTACTGGAAAAATGTCTTAAAATTTTTATTGAGCCTACCTACCAGATAAACAATAATGACCCTTGTTAATTATATATGTATGTTAAATTAATAGAGGCTACAATTGAAGGACTCAGTGCCAAAGGTGACTAACCCACAATTAGAACAAACTGAGAAAATTGGAGTTAATGTTAGGAAGAATCTGAAAAAAATTAGTGTTGGTGACAGAAATGATTTAAATTGGTGCAATTCAAATCATTTCTGTCATCAACACTAATGTTTTTTAGATTCTTATTAACTTTCACCCCAATTTTCTCAGTTTGTTCTAATAGTGGGTTAGTGAAGTTTACTTCGCTCCACACCCACATTATTAATGTGCACATGGCTCCCAAAATACATAAAACAAATGATATAAGTTTTTTATGAAATTTAGCACAGTCACTATCAATGAGTAATGGTTTATTATTAATTAGACCACTAAGTGTATCAAATTGATAAACATTGTGGGTCAGGACCTCCGAGGGGAATTAAGGTCCCATGTCCAAATAACTTCACGGGCCCCTAATCCCTCCCCCCTCCATTAACATTACCAAAAACTATTAATGGAATTATTTAAAACTCTTATTTCTCTGAAATGAAAATTAAATAAATTTATAAAAGAACAGTGTAAAATGTATGCATTGTCTAAGGTACATTGGCTCTTCCTGGGGCTACAAATTTTTGGACTGATAATATTTAAAAGCTAGTTGATAACTGAGAAATAAACAATTTAGAAAATTAAAATGGACATTTCCATTGGTTATTCTCAATAATAATTATTTGAACTATACTTACGTTTATAAATTTGATATTTAAAATTATAATGCGAGTAAAAAAACGATGCAGGGCTCCCCTTAGTCCACGAGCCTCTGACCAATTGTACATCGTGCCCCCCCCCCTAGCAAAGGCCCTGGAGTAGGCTCACTAAGATGCCACTTGTATCAAATTGATACCCAGTGTAGGGTTATGTTGCGGCCCAAATTGATAAACATTGACCAGCAATGATTGGATAACTTCCCAAGAGGCCTTGTGTATAAGTTTGATATACAAGCTATTTTGTAATTAAATTACATTGAAAATTAAATATAATTGGCGCGGGTGGGGATCGAACCCACCATTTCCCGCTTATGAATCTAGCGCGCTAGCCACTAGACCACGGGAGACCCCTGTAATTGTTATATAATTTCCATTTGCACAAGGAGTATAGTTGACAAAACTGAAAGGCATTGGGGGAAGTTTTATGATTTTGTGGCTGGCAATCTAAAAGCTAGAACCCATTCACATTCACAAGCAAAATTGAGTTGCTTTTTCGAGGTATCTGAGATATACCAAAGGCTAAAAAGTTTCAAATAGACAGAAACACTTAATTTACAGATTGTTGTAGAACAGACTAATTTGAAAACTGGGATATTTATTTTTAAAAAACAATTAAGTAATTTTGTACTGTGATAGAAGAAGTGGTAAACAAAGAATTGATAGTATTGCAAAAATAAAATATTCTGCAGCTTTTTCACCAAACCCAAATAAATCAATTAAATGATTAAGGATGCCTTAGTGAATTTAAAGCAATATTTCAAGGTAAAAATAGTGCTATCTACAAAAAAAAAAAAAAAAAAAAAAAAAAGTCTGAGCATAGTTGAATGTTATCATAATCCAAACTAACTCGGTTTAGAAAGTAAATAAATTAATTTTCAAATAAGCTAAGGAAATAAAAGCAAGAAAAAGTGAATTAAGTGTTTCTTGGACTTTGAGGACATTCAATTTGCCTATAAATTTAAAAATATTAAACCAACATCTTCATTACATCTTTTGGACATTGGATCAGATAAATTTCATCCTCTTCAGAAATGTCTTCATTTAATAATAAATGCTTTCCATTTTCCTGTGGCAGCATTCTTATATCAGTCATCTGAAATAAGAAAAGTATATGTTATTGAGCAATAAGATCCAATCCTTATATCCATCATTTGTAAAAAACTGAGTAAACCACAAGTCATTCTTCAAGGTGCAGCAAAAGTATAAAGTGTTGTATACTTCCACAATGCGGTCAGAAAACCTTTTAATGATGCAAACTTCATATTGAGCAATAGTTAAGGAAAATATACACAGTTGAAATTTACATGAATTAGTATGTTCATATATGGGTTCAGAAAAGTGTACTATTTTCAAGTTTCATGAATAACAACAAATTAAAAGCTAACTTTTAATCTGAACAAAAGAATTATAAAAAATATGTTATTGTATTGTATAATTTTCAAATAAAGATATATATATATATAAAAACTTTTAATCAAAATAGTTCTATGATTATATGAATATAGTGGGAATATCCAAACAGTGCTGTCGACAACTGATGCTTTAGAAAAAAAAAGATAGTATCCAAACATAAGAACATAAATTGTACCACTAACATTTATCATAACAAATTTGTATATATGTTGACACAGTCTGAACCAGCTGAATGAAATTGTTGAGTATAAAGTATTTATTTAATTTTTAACGTCCATTATAAATAACTATGAATTTTAGGTCAGGTTATCTACAGGTCACAACCCTTTTCTAGCCAGGTTAGGGCTGGTGGCTTTTCTTTGGAAAAAAGAAAAGGCATCAGCCCTAACCCCTTGTGGGAATCGAACCTACGACCCTTGGCACAGAATGTTAAGTGCTCATGCCTTAACACTCACATTTAAACAAACACAAATAAATGTATCATATAATAAACATATATAATTTAGACATCCTAGAATTCACAAAATGGATTAATTTCAGTCAAAAGCTTTGATGAAATCTTTTTCAAAAGCCGAAAATAGTAATCTCACCTTATTTTTAATTTGTTCGAGCAGACTTTCTGATTCTGTTACGCTTTGGGAAATATCTGGAAGCGAAATTGTCTTTAATTTACTTTGGTTTAATTCCTTAGCAGCACTCATCGAATTGACGGCTGATCTCGCAGATGTATCCTTTGTGACACATTTATCTTCTGAGCTCAAACTGAAACGCAAGCATGGTTTTGGGTCCTGTGATGAGGGTATTATATCATCATCGGATAATGTATGGGCCTCAGGAAATCTCTTTTTAATGTTTGAATCTCTCTGTGTTTGGTTCTCCATACAGAGATCTTCAGAAGAATCTGAAGACTGAGTACTATCATCAGCCTTTTTATTGGTAGCATCCTTGACTGGAGACTTATTACCTGAGTAGTTCTCAGCTTTATTCGATTTTTCTGTACTTTTCCTTAGCTCCTGGTTATATTCTCTTGAACGGTCATTAGATTTAGTTTCTTTTAGCAACAATGGATCAGCACTGGTAATATTTTCATGCTTTATTGCAGATATACTTTCATCCATTAGTATGCTATTTGATGAATCACTTTCTGATCCACAAATTCCAGATTCCTCACCAATTAAAGGAATATTCTCATGAAGTTTCCCAATAGCTGTAGAATGAAATAAAGATAACTCATTATCATAGTTATTTTTATGTGGTGTCGAGTCAATCAATTTATTACTATCTGAATTGTCATGCTGTTTATTAGACACTTTTGGACTAGAAGACTCCTTTTTTATTTTTTTATTGTTACTGAGGTTATGTTTTACTTTATGGACCATTTCGTATTCAGACTCACTAGAATATTGTTCTGATGTTTTTTTTAGTTCAGGACTAACTGGTTCTTGCTTACAAAGTTTTGGGAAGAACATATCTAAAGTCATCGCTTTCGGTATTGTTGCCATGATTTTATTATTTCCCCAAATACCGTTTTCTATAGAAGTGTCTACAGTATAGTCTAATTCCTCAAGAACTGAGTTAAAATTTTCATTGGGTAAAAGAAGATTGGCAAATTGTTTTTTGATAAACTGGGGTAAAGGTATACTTTCAATTAATGAGTCATTGGACATCTAAAAATAAGAAATAAATACATCGAATTTATAACTACTATCGTACACTCATATTTGAAAATTCACTTGCATCGAGCAACTTATTTGTTTACTACAGGTTAAAACATTGTTATAAGCATAGAGACTATAACTTAAGTTACTACACCAAAGAGTATGCCAAGTACAGCAACAAAAAACAATAGATCAAATAATGTCCTGAGAAGAATAGAGAAAATTAATTTTGCATTATTAAGCACAAATTCTCGTCTAATTGAATTTTATCCTAAATATATTACTTTAAGTTTTGTTTAGATATGCTGAATCAAATATTATTCTTTCTTCTCTAACTACTTATCCATTGCTGCCAACAATTTACGAGCAATGTGAAATTTCCATTGTTTTACTGATGAAACATGAAAATTTGAACGTAACTAATAAAATTAGATTCTTCTACAGAACTCGAGCAAAAAAGTTGAATAATAAATGTTTTTAAAGAATTCTCTTAGTTCCATCCACGATATTTTTCCCTTGGCATTTTTTAAACTACAAATATGACTGATTTCATCAAAATAATTTAGTTCATCATGTATGTGCCCTGTAATTGTTAATACATATTGACTGCATTGTCTGTGTCCATTAATTAACAAAAACATCGACATAATTTTAATGTTTAACCCATGTCGATATGAACTGCGACTCTGTATGATATTTCAATATTCTTATCTTTGGGGGCCGCCTAACAGGAAAAAAACTAAGACCAAGAATTAAGTCAAACATTTCACCATTTAATCGAGAAATAATTAAATGAAAACTGATTTGCAATGGTTCCAGTACTATAATTTTTATTTTTAGGCAAACATTTGGAGATTTGTTTTTTTGGCATCCCTGGAGGCACGCCTGTCTCCTGCAGTACCATACATATGTACTTATAAACAAAGATGGATACCTTGAGAGTGTTCAGTTTTCGAATATAACTATTTTTAAAAAGTGCATTTTTGTAAATGTCTTCAAATGTTTTTACATTTTTTTAATTTTTTATGATGACTGGTTCTTGGACTGACATCAATGAATCAGATAGGTTTGCAATTGGTAAGCTTTACTCAGACTTTTGTTATTTTTTAGTGATGTTTTTATACACTCAACAAGTTGACATATTTTGAACAGTGTCATTTCTCTATTAATTGTTTGTTATTGTTTATATGACGACTACTGTTTACTATTTAGCTTATGTATAGGAGTTAGAAGGTTAAGTTCTGCCTTGTATTATCACAGTTTCATGCTTTTTTAAATAAATTTAAAATTACATCGAATGTCTTTTTGTAACTTAAAAATTATTAATTATTTGTGTATCATAATTACATTTTATGATTTTACAAATTTCTTTTTGCATTCTAATATTTTGATGTATTATCTGTAGAATGTATTACATTGATTCTTATTTACAATTATTATGTCTAAGCAACTAAAATTGTTTAATTTCATTGCCATACTGGTTCTCACATATGAGCTAATTGGAAGTGCATGTAATGTTAAATAGGAAATCCTCATTACCTGCTTTTCAGGGGTGCAATTCTTTGCTGTTTCATTAGAACTATTATAAATATTTTTTTTAAAACTTAATATTCGTTAATATTCTTTATTAATAAAGCACCTTGTTTTCAGTTATCTACAATTTTCAAGAAGATAAACCTCATCGTTTAAGATTAAGTGTCGGAGATAGTGTTCTTATTAGCCAGCACAATGGAGATTGGTATTTTGGGAATTCTACCAAAAATCGAACTTTACAGGGGATTTTCCCGAAGTCTTATGTTAGGATTATGGATAGTTTCGTCGATAAATCTGGGTAATTATTTTAATTTATATTACAGTTTATTTTACAAATGAATGTGTTGTCATGTAGAACTTATTTCTAAATGTATAAATTAATTAATATTTTCTGCATTGTTGTTATTTAATTGGGTAAATCTTGAGAGGGAAAGAATACTCATAAACACATACGAAGCCCAATTCAGTAATTGAACCACTCTGAAGGAAAATATTAAAAAATACTAAAAGAGTACGTAGCAGGATAAAATAAATGCTGGTGGTAATTCTACCGAATAAGCATAGGTGTTATTAACAATTCACAGATATTTGTCAATTTGAATTATTTTTCACATTTCCATAAGCTGATTATAGAAAGGCATCGTGCAGAACTTTGGCTCCTTTTGAGTTGAAGTTTTAGCATGTTTGATATTCGACTGAGTGATATGCTTCCTAATGACATCAGATCCTGTTCCTGTGATATTGCATATCTATTATTTTTGCTTCATTTAGTTGTATATTATTGCTGTTATTATTTATGACGATGTCAAGATTTTTTTTTTAATTTTAAGAGCATGATTTACTTAAATTGTGTTGTGTTTTATGGTTTATTTATATCTTACTGAATTGTTTTTATCGTAGTCAAGAGCAAATGGAAAATATCAATTGGAACAACTGTATTAGCTTAAAGATTATTCTATTTTCTTATTTTTCATTTTATAATTAGTAATCTCGCTCTCAATAGCATTAAAACTTAAAAGGCCAACTGCTTTGCATGGAGTACTTCCTTGAATACAAATAGATAATGTACTATCTGTCTTACTGACTCTGAATTAGGTACTGTTAGAATATAAAAAAAAAAAATACTTTAATAATTAAGAGTGTGGGTATTCATGCTCGGAAAATATTAGTAGTGGTGCCTTTATATCAAGTTTGATTCTTACTGAGTTATCAAAACCTTGTTAATAATAAACAAATAAATTATTTCACTATTCTGAATATATATCTTACAATCTTATTATATGCCTGTATATATATACACACAGTTACTCACATATATAATAAGATTGAGTCTCTTTTTATTTATAATTTTTTTTAATACAGATTATTGGCAACAGTCCAAGGGGCGGCTCAGGCTCTGTAGTGATGATTTGATTCGCGGTATACCTGTTAAAGTGCTCTGTTTTTATAAAAATTGCTCCTGAAGAAATAGCAGTAGTTATGAAGTTTAGGAGCCTCCTCACCGATTTTTTTTCTGATTGTTCTATGAGGTATTTTGATGCACTAAACACAAATCCGTTAAAACAAAAAGTTGCTCGACTAGGAAAAAAGTTATTAAGCACTAAATTTCACTGTTATGCAGGTTAAGAAAGCTAGCGTAAACAACTATATTTGTAAAAATGTGCATGTGCAGGTATGTAAAAGTCCATAATAAAGAGGTCTAACTTAATTTTACCATCAATTATTTAAATTTGCCATCAGTTATTTATTCAGAAACATTTTTTTTAAATAACAAAACGTTCTCCAAATTTTTTGTTTCCCTGTTGAAAAGTATTATATGAAAGAAATCCCTTAACAATTAGCTAATGCCTTTATAATTAGCACACTCTGATAATTGCGAAAAAGTCAGATAAGTTTGTTTAATAATATTGAAGTTGCACAAATTTATAGCTTGTCTTGAGAATTTGTGCCAGTACGATATAAACATTAAAGTCTTTATATCAGACGCAACAAGTATATCCAGGAGAGTAGACCTTGAAAACTGCCAAAATATAGCCACAGCCAAATTTATAGCAATTATTCACAAGAAAGACGAATTATTACATTTTTTAGGCGGCAATAAGCTTCAAACCAATTCCATCGATTGTGGTAAATGTGGCGAGAAATTAGAGTTAAATAGAAATAATCTTTCTTTTTGCTGCCGAAAACAAAACATTAGAAGATGTCTAGGAGATAGGCTAAAGAAGAATGAAGTATTTATATTTTTGTTTTAAGTATTTATATTTTATATTTATTTCACATTATGGGTGTTTTCGCTTACTTTGCTCACTCAAGAAGATATGAAAACTCTAGACAATCCAACTTGCTGAAATGAATAGAATTGGTAGAGAGTTGCCCATAAGCGACAGGTTATGACGGGTGAGGAGGCCCTTATAATTTACAATTACTTTTTAATAAATCATTTATCATCATTTCAAATGAGAGTTCTTTTTTTCCCAATTTTACATCGCTGCGCTTGTGCATGCTTACAAATATTGTTGTTTACGCTAACTTTCCTAACCTGCATAACAGTGAACTTTTGGCATTTAATAACTTTGTTTCTAGTGTTTAGTACATTAAAATACCTTGGAGAACAATCAGAAAAAAAATCATTGAGGAGACCCCTAAACTTCACAATTATACCGAGATAGCATATGACGTGAAACATATAGATAAGAAAATTCTTGAGGAGTTAAAATGTCTTTAATTATGTGTCCCTTCTTTTTTACAATAATTCATTCTAAAAATTGACAACCTGTAGATTGTCAAGCTAAGTTTAAATATTTTTCCTCTGACATGATATGAAACATGTTGAGCTTCTAATAAAGTAGATTAGTGAGGATTTGGTTTTAAGTATACGCCATTTCACCATTTTTAAGAATACATTATATTTGTGTAGGTATGTATGCTTATTTTCATTACTTGAGATGGCTTACCAATATTTTAATCTGGCTTTTTTAATTTTTGAACTAAAGAATTTTTTAGTTTTTAAAAATTCCAGTTTAAATTAAACATATACCCACCATAATATCTCGCCACATATTTTAATGTTTGTTCATTATTTGTTTTCCTTTCAGACAATTTATTGAATAGAAATGAAGACTTATTACTTTTTTTTCCTTTTCCAGTCCGACCGAAGAGATAGTTTTAAGACAGCCTAAAATCGTTCAAGAAATTACATCGGTACTTCGAGAATGGGGAGATATTCTGAAACTTTTGTTTGTTGTAAGGAGCTCATCTCTTATCAATGGCTTTTGTAGTTTTTATTATTTATATTTTTATTTACTTATGTTTTAAACTGTTTTTTTTTAGCACAATAATGAAAATTTTAAGACCATCAAGTCATTGATGTATGACTTGATGGCCTACAGAAGTCAAATAATCTCTGGTAAATTTCCTGTCGATGAATTGAAACAAATCAAAAGGATTGTTGCTTCCAAAATAGATGTTGGCAATAAGTAAGATTTTTAATTCATTTTTGTTAAATTGTTTTAAAGAATTATTTTTAATCTTTATATTATTGTCCATGGAGGTTTAAAGACTGCTTTTAGGTTGTATAAATGTATATACATTATTTCTGAACTTCTAATGTCAAAGGGGAAAACTAGTTTTATTTGTAATAATTATTTTTTAAGAAGCAGTTGATGACAGCAAATAATGGCCTAGATATAATAAATCAGTCCCTTAACAGCTTGGCCGCTGAATTGAATACGCAGGAGTTGTGCGGGTCACGCGGAGTTAATTTTGCTCAAGATGCACACTCATTGCTCTGTAGCAGGCTTGAACTCCAAGCCAAACCATTGGTATAAATCTCCTAAAAAAACATGTAGTGTTATTAAGATACCATGACCGAGCTCTGTCTAAAACTAACAGCACACGAAGAGGTCCACTCCACGTGGGTGTTGGACTTGGAATTCGGCATTTGTCGGAGGCCTTCGTTTAGAGGCTATTCTGCGGACACGGGACCCGCCCTCCTTCGTGTGTTCTTGTAACCAGAAGACCATTCCTGGTGGTGGGGGCCCAGGGTGCATAGTTCTACGGGTGCTCAAGTATGGTGCTACGGGTGGTGTTGGTGGCAGGGGCCTCATTGTGAACATAAGGTTGGAAGCACTGCAGTTGAGACTCCGGAACATAGTGTGGCTCTGAATTAAGGGAGACTCACTGCACTTGGCTCCAGCGTGGAAGCTATGTGTTGTTGGTATCCCCCTCCTCAAGGATCATCTCGCAGGCCCCACAGTTTTGTGAAACTGTGGTGGCTCGAGGGGATATTCTTATCTGTGATGCCTTCCAAGACGCACACACAACATAAACTTATTGAGATTTCTCTCATATCCAACATAACAATGAATGATTTTTCTGTCATGCACAAAAGAAAACAAGACATTTTTCTTCGACACAACGGAAAACCCTAAGAGTTATGACACACACAACAAAAACCTAAAGGAGATTTCTGCTACTCGAAACTAAAAAGCGTGTTTAAAAAGAAATTAATAAAACATGAACTTCTGTTTTAAAAGTGTGCAATATGTATTTTTTGTTAAGAGTAAAACAATTAAATTACATTTTCTTGTGTTCTTTTCAGTCTCCTTGGACTTGATATGGTTGTACGAGACGACCAGGGTAACATATTAAATCCTGAAGTCACATCCACTGTTGAACTCTACAGGCATCACCACCTTGCGAAAGAACGAATCCTAAAAGCTACTGTAAGTTCTTTATAACCGTTCCTGTATTTTTTTTTTTTAATTAATTAATTATTTTTTGATTTCTTCACTCATAATCCAAGAAGGAAAATTCATTATTTAGGTAAATGTATACCTACATTTTTTTATTTTATTTGTTTATAGAGTGAACCTATCGCTAAAGAAGACAAGAAACTTGGGACACAACAGTATTGCCATGCCTTATTTCTCTCTGTGAGAGAGTTTGTTTGCAAATTAGTTGAAGATTTTGAACTTCTTATGTGCCTTTATGATGTTAAAGAAGGGCGCCCTTTTACGGAGAATCATATTGTTAGATGGTCAAAAGGTGCTCCTTTGGAAACCGATCACCCAAGAGTTCTGTTCACTGTAAGTATTAATTTAAATAATTTTTAATACTTATTATTTTCACTAACATATCAATTTTCAAATTGAAAGAATATTATGTTCAAAATGTCTAACTAATTATTATTGAAATGTATACGCTCTGAGGATGAACAAATCACTTTCATATGCTAAAAATGCATTAAGTGTTCTTTTAAAATATTGATTGTGCTGTGAGGATTCTTCTGAAATATAAAATTGCTTACTGTGTATTGGGCTCTTGTTATAAAAGTTTTTTTTTTTTATTAATATTTTTATTTTTATATTAGTTGATTAAGTCAAAAATTTGTTCACACATTTGACATTCGTCCAAACTAAGGTCTATACATTTTGGTAACATTTAGAGTAGAAGGAAGTTCGTTTTTGTTGTATTAGCTCATGCAAAAAATTCAAGAGAAAGAGTAATTTGGGCACAATTCAGGTAGTTTGGCCCATTTTAGTGCCAAAATCCTCTCTTAATTCTTGCAGGCATTTCAATTAGTCAAAAAGAAAAATGAGTTTTTTAATTAAAATTAAAAGCGAAGTGTGAAGGAAGAGAGAAGAGTTTTAGTGCTAATTTGTTAACCTTCTTTTTATAAATAACCAGAAGTTAATCACAATTAATCAAATATTAATTGTGAGATTTCACAATTACCATGAATCAATTGTTAATCGCAGGAGTTCGCGATTACAGTTAAATTATTAATCGTAATTGCGGGCTAGTGCGCTTGAATTTTTAATTGTTAATCGCCTCTGCAATTAATTTTTTCCCAACTCTGGATAAAATCCATACAATTTGAGTTCAACTTTTATACGTACATAAAAAATTAACAAAAACTGAACGTCATGATCTTTTGATAATTTTTGAGCTTAAAACATCGAACGTATAAGAGAGAAAGCAATCTTGGTGCAAGTTGTGTATGTTCACATTTCATATTCAATGTTATTGTTATGTCACAAATGAAAAGTTATTAGTTTCATGCGAGGATGTGAATTTTAGTGGTCTGTAAATCATAAAAAACCACACTTACAAAATGAAAATGTCTTTCCATATGTTATTAATTTTTTTACTGCCTAAATTAAATCATATCTTTTTTTTGTTGTTGTAGGATTTAGGTACAAGAGACATCTTAAGAGAAAAGGTTTACTTAGTTTGTTATGTTGTACGCCTCGGCGGAATGGAAAAAACACAAACTCCCAGCAAATCCCAAGGTCAGCCAACTGATTCTATGAGGAGACCGTTTGGTGTTGCAGCAAAAGACATCACATTGTATGTTAACGGAAAACTTGAACCTAGTGAAGAAGATACTGTGATATTACCCCTTTTAATGTAAGTTAATATAATATAAAAATTGTCATCTTATTTTACGTTTGGGTGAATTGATTACTCATTTATTAATTTTTGGTGTCTATATTCCTTTGTTCTTGTATTAGTATTACTATATGTATATATTCTTTAATTAGTGCAGAACCCTTTCCACGTAGCACCTTTGTACTACTGTAAGAAAACTTAAATCCCTGGAAACGGCGATGCTTCCTCAGCAAATTACATTGTTTACACTTTCTAAAAAGCCCACCGCTTTCATCGAAATCCTAGAATGCTCTTCAATATTACTTCCTGGAGCCGAGGAAGGTGCGATGTTTCGTCTTCCGAGAAGTCTCAAACCTTTATTTTTTTTTTAATTTAATTTTCGAGCTTCGCAACGATGGCGTTTTGCTCTTTTTAAAATGCAACAAATCCAGATTTATACAAAAATACAAACTTATAGAACCAAATACAACAAAAAAAAAAAAGAACCGGCCATCCTTATATGATATAGAGTGAGGTGGCTGCTGGAGAAGCCCACCGTCAGCCAGTCACGGCTTTGTGCTGGCTTCTGGAGAAGCCCACAGTCCAGAAAGGGTTAAAGGAACACTATTTTTTATTGAAGATTATTATTCTACGCCTTTTAACTTGTTTGGTCAAATTCGAGTTCATTCTGCAATTTATCAACAACTACAAAAAAATTTAAGCAATGTTTTTCATTTCTCATTTTAAAATGTATTTTAATTCATTGAATACAAAATGACGGTACAGTGTCTGAGCAACAACCTTCAGGCTGTAAAGTTTAATCTAGGGAAAAAACAATGAAAATAATTTTAAAAGAATGCGGCATCTTGTAATGTAGATAGCATTTTTAAGAAATATTAATTTGACTAAAATGCTGAAAAATTATTACTTTTCAATGAAAAATTGATCATGAAATTTATAAAAAATAATTTATACCAAAATTTACTCCATCTAAAACACAAAGGACAATTTTGGTATTCATTATGTAAAATCAAAAAAGATACCTCAATAGATATCTTCCTTCAGAAAGATCTAAAACCAACTATCATGGATACTAGTCTGAAGACGTCAGAGGATATTCTGGCTAAATATCACTCCACACATCAGCAATATAAATACTTCCCAACAAAGAAACCCTACATAGAAAATTTATTGTCATTGCATGTTCAGCTTAGTATACAATAATTTCAGCTAATTTAAAATAATAAATTTATGTTTGTTTTCTTCTTTAGGTGTGATAAGGATAATTTAGAAGGTACATTGAAACGTATTTTGACTATTAAGGACTTGACTCATAAAGATCACAAAGGATATGGTTTGAATGTAAGATTGAAGATGCTTCATGGTGATCTTAAACAGGTAAATTTAAGAACATACTACACTATACCCTATTCAGATAGACGGAAAAGTTCAATTCCGCAAGTGCAGAATTTTGAGGGAAATATTCCCGACGTTTCCACCATTTGCAAACTCCCATATCAAGGTACAACAAGATATGTGAAACATTATAAAAACTGATTTTGTCTCGTTTAGGACTAGAGAAGGCTTTGAGAGGTCAGACAAAGGAAATAGTGTCTAATATTTATCAATTCTTAGCCAGAGCTAAGACTAAAAACGTTTTAAACCTCGTAGTGATAAGATTATAACAGAGAGAATTTTCACTGCCAATTTCTTGCATGGGGAATATAGGCCACGCCCTTTTCCCTTCAACTAAACCATCTGTTTGAACAAGCTATAGCTTAAATTGTTTTTAGCCTTAGCTTCGGCTAAGTATTGATAAATATTAAACACTTGTCTGACCTCTCAAAGTCTTCCCTGTTTTTTGATAAACTGGGGTAAAGGTATATTTTCAATTAATGAGTCATTGGACATCTAAAAATAAGAAATAAATACATCGAATTTAAAACTACTATTGTACACTCATACTTGAAAATTCACGTGCATCGAGCAACTTATTTGTTTACTACAGGTTAAAACATTGTTATAAGCATAGAGACTATAACTTAAGTTACTACATCAAAGACTATGCCAAGTATAGGCCACGTCCTTTTCCCTTCAACTAAACCATCTGTTTGTACAAGCTATAGCTTAAATTGTTTTTAGCCTTAGCTTCGGCTAAGTATTGATAAATATTAAACACTTGTCTGACCTCTCAAAGTCTTCCCTGGTCCTAAACGAGACATAATTAGTTTTTATTGAGTTTAAAGTAGCGTGTTGTTCATTGTAATGGAAATGCAAATGTCAGAACTGTCGGGAATATTTCCCTCCAAATTTCGCGTATGCGGGATTAGATCTATTCCATCTAACTGAATGGGCTAAACATATGTTCAACTAGATAACCTTACAATCTGACATAGTCTATGTACACACACACACACACACACATATATATATATATATATATATATATATATATATATATATATATATATATATTGTAATGATATATTACATTCTCAAAAATATTTTTAAATTCAAATAACCATCGATATTTTGAAAAGCCCGCGCAAATCACAAACTAGATATACAAATAACATCGTATTATATACGATCAAAATTAATAATGTTTTTGGACAATACTGGTATACAATATATCCATATTAAATTTACATCCAGATAAAAATAAATTAATTATTATGTATGGCAAAAAACAATTGTTATCTTTATATATAATCCGGCAAACTGCGGAAGTTGAGAAGCAGGGACGCTAAACTTTCCCGCTTTCTCGAATGGCGTCAGTCCATTCTAGTTCCAGCAGCGATAGAGAGAAGGTCAGTCTACCCTAGTCTATGCTCAGCGTTGGTCGAAGTCAGAGCTTTCCTCCAAGGAATACCAAGTGAATTAAGGTTTTGTTGGAAGCGGATTGATTTAGAGGTAAGAATTGTTTTTTTTGTAGTGTTGATTATTTTATTGTTGTTTGTGTGTGGTTTTGATATTGTTTTGTATGTTCGGAATTGTCTAAGAATCAATATGAGATCGTTCATTCACTCGGAACCTTGATCCATGAGATTAAGTTAAATTAATATAATATTTTTAATTAAAATTTCTTTATTTCTTATTATAAAAATTAATCATTACATTTAATGACGCCCAACGTGGTGAATAATTTTAATAATAATTTATCTTTAAATTTAATGGCGCCCAACGTAGACGGCCAAGTGAATTAAAATTAAAAACGGTAAATAAATATTAAAAATAAAATTTTAAAAATAATTTTTTTTTTATATATGATAAAAATGTCTGACGTAAATATTGAACAATTTCAAAATAACGGTGAAGAAAATAATGTAGAATCACCGGAATACGTATTTTTTACGCCAGGAGAAATAAATATAGTCGAAACACGTGAAAATGAATTGCAGGAGGATGATGCAATAGCATTCAGAGAACCGGCGGGTTCCTTAGGAACGGCAATTCTATCCAATGACCGTACTTCCGAAAGGGATAATGAGGTGCATCCTCAAGGCTTAGAAGAAATGATGAGGTTATTATTAGGACAACTGAAATTCGATTTAAGTAAGAGTATTTGCAATATTAAGCATGAAATAAATCAAGAAATAAAGTTCGAATTAAGTAAAAATAATAAAATATTGGAAGATAAAATTGACGCAAATAGGATCGAATTAAGTAAAAATAATAAAATATTGGAAAATAAAATAGATGCAAATAGAAGAGAACAAAATAAAAAATTGGACGATTTATGTGCGTATTTAAATAATATGGGTGAAAGTCAAAATAAAGAGACGATAGAATTGGAAAAATCGAATAATAACCTTTTTAATAAAAATAATAGAAGTTGTAAAGAAATTATTGAGATTAATGAAAATTTAATTAAAAATACCGGAAATGACGATACATTAATAAATAATGACAATTTAAATGAAACTATAAAATACAGTTTAAATATTAATGATAGTAGTAATGACCAAATATTAGAAGATAAAATATTGATTGAAGATAAAAATGACTATAATTGTTTAATAAATGAAGATAATACAATTCAAGAAAAAATATTAACTGAATTAAATAATGATAATGAGGGTACAAATGAAATAATTAATAATAAGCTAATAAATGATAATTTCAAAAATAAAATAAGTACAAAATGTATAAACAAAATGATGAAACAAAAGAAAATTGAAAAATTATCTGATAACTATAAATTCAAAATAAATGAAAAGAGTTATAATAAAAGAAGTGGAAATATACCAATGAAGAAACTGAATAGAACTATTAATCATAATAATAATTTAAAGATTTTGAATGTCAAATTTGGAAATAAAATAAAAATTCTTTATAAATATAAAAGGCAACTTGGAATAGAAAAAAATTCAAAGCTAAATCGGCCTCCAAGGAAAAGAATAAAACACTTTTATAGAAAGAAATTGGACTGCTGCAAAGAAAATATTAACGACCAGGAATAAATTCATGAAAAAATTTAAAATTAATATCTATTAGTTTAGTGTGTTTTTATAAAATTTATTAGTTTAGCATTTTTTTTTTAAGAAAATAAGATTTATATTAATATAAGATTTAATTGATAATAACAATATTTAAAAATTTATCATAAATTTAATAATCATATTAGTTTAGGATAAGATAGTTTTGATAATGATAATGTTTAAAAATAAGAATGAAAAATGATAATTTAAATTAAGAAATGATAATAAATAAAAATTATGTAACGAAATAAGTTACTGAAAATTTTAATAAAAAACAGGCTTACCAATCTAATTAATAGTTCTGTATCCCGAAACTCCAAATTAAAAAATTCAATTTTAAATTTATTTTTTATACCGGACTAAAAACATTTTTTTTTTAAATTTTTTTTTTAGACAGGAGTGCAAATGTAATGATATATTACATTCTCAAAAATATTTTTAAATTCAAATAACCATCGATATTTTGAAAAGCCCGCGCAAATCACAAACTAGATATACAAATAACATCGTATTATATACGATCAAAATTAATAATGTTTTTGGACAATACTGGTATACAATATATCCATATTAAATTTACATCCAGATAAAAATAAATTAATTATTATGTATGGCAAAAAACAATTGTTATCTTTATATATAATCCGGCAAACTGCGGAAGTTGAGAAGCAGGGACGCTAAACTTTCCCGCTTTCTCGAATGGCGTCAGTCCATTCTAGTTCCAGCAGCGATAGAGAGAAGGTCAGTCTACCCTAGTCTATGCTCAGCGTTGGTCGAAGTCAGAGCTTTCCTCCAAGGAATACCAAGTGAATTAAGGTTTTGTTGGAAGCGGATTGATTTAGAGGTAAGAATTGTTTTTTTTGTAGTGTTGATTATTTTATTGTTGTTTGTGTGTGGTTTTGATATTGTTTTGTATGTTCGGAATTGTCTAAGAATCAATATGAGATCGTTCATTCACTCGGAACCTTGATCCATGAGATTAAGTTAAATTAATATAATATTTTTAATTAAAATTTCTTTATTTCTTATTATAAAAATTAATCATTACATTTAATGACGCCCAACGGGGTGAATAATTTTAATAATAATTTATCTTTAAAATATATATATATATATATATATATATATATATATATACATATTTATTTATTTATAAATTGTACAGGTCATACCAAATAGATTACCTATCTGACATTCAGAATTTTGAATACAATTGAATTAATTTTTTTTATTTAAAACAGTCCAACAAAAGAGTACAACAAATTAAAAAAAATTATTAGTTAAAAAGAAAATTTTAGCTGTAATCAATGAAGACAATATTAATTTTTGTCCAGAAAGTTAAAAAATATACTGTTCAAATACTTTAGCCCTCTTTTTTTATAAACAAAAATTTGCTTTAAATAACTTTTTTATCACCAAATATCAAAATTGGTAAAATTAAGCAGTAGAGTAAAAATCAGAGTAAATGAAATATATTCTTCTAGTTATTTATTTTTTCAGGTCCGAGAAGAAAATCCTCACCTGGTTTTAGGACAAGTTTCTGTTGCACGTAAAATGGGATTTCCTGAGGTTATACTTCCTGGTGATGTAAGAAATGATCTCTACTTAACGCTTGTATCGGGAGAGTTTTCAAAAGGAAGCAAATCCACTGATAAAAATGTTCAAATAACAGTTCAAGTTTGCAGTGAAAAGGGGGAAATTCTTCAGGTACTGCTTACTATAAGAAGTTATTCTTTTTTCATTTAATTCTGTTATTAAATAACATTATATTTTATTCAGCTAAGTGAATGGTAATTTAAATTAAAATTAATATCTAGGAACAATGGCAAAGAAGATGGGAAAGAAGTGCAATCCATCTGCGAACAGTTTATCCCCCCAGTCCTCACCATTTTTTATTTATTTAATTTTCAAGCCTCGCAACGACAGCAATTTGCTCCTTTTTAAATACAACAAATACAGATTTATACAAAAATACAAACTTATAGAACTAAATACAACTAAAGAAAAGAAACAACCGCCCTTATACGATAATGAGTGAGGTGGCTGCTGGAGAAGCCCACCGTCAGCCTGTCACGGCCCTGTGCTGGCTGCTAAAGAAGCCCACCGTCAGCCAGTCACAGCTCCCAACTGCCTGCTGGAGAAGCCCACCGTCCAGAAAGGGTTTAAAATATAAACATTACCACCGCAAACTGATTATGTTTCTCATTATTTTAAAAAAAATATGCCTTCCTGGCTCGTATATTCATCTTAGAAAGGGGTATGATATTGAATTTTAATATATTTTTATTTTATTTTGTAGGATGTTATCCAGTCAGGAAGTGACACTAGTGAATATCGTTCAGTTGTGTATTATCATGAAGATAAACCTCGCTGGGCAGAAACGTGTAAAGTAGCAGTACCTATTGAGGAATTTAAGGCTAGTCATCTGAGGTTTACATTCAAGCACAGGCAAGTTTCAACTCTTATTGCATTATTACTTTAACACGTTAAGTGCGGCTGCTGTTTAGCCATACTTAAAGTTAGGTAAAACTGAAGTTGAGCGTCCTCAAAACCGATTTCTTTCAAATTTTGTACAATAACGTATTTTGATGCACTAAACACGAATCCGTTAAAAAAAAAGTTCGCTTTCAACTAGGAAAGAAGTTATTAAGCACTACCGTTCACTGTTAGGAAGGTTATAAAAGTAGGCGTACACAGCGTATCTGTAAACACGTGCAAGCGCAGATATTTAACATTGGGAAACAGAGAACTCTCATTTGAAATGTTCATAAACCATTTATTCAAAAATATTGAAAGGCATCCTTACCCCTGGGTTTTGATATCTTCTTGAGCGAGCGTAGCGAGAGGAAACGCATAGCATGTATGCCTAAAAGTCGTCCTAGACATTCTTCTTATCTTCCTAGACATCCTTATTAGCTTTCTTCTTCTTCTTGAGACGCGATGTTCGGTGGACAAAAATCCCCAATCGCACAGAATGCCTTTTAATTATTAGTTCGTTCTAATTCGCGCCTGCTGAACTTTGATTGTCAACATACTCTTATTTTATAAAAAAAATAGCAATAAAGTTGCACGAATTTATTATTCCCTTCAAACGTGCTCATAAATATGAAGAGCGCTTAAAGCCATTTTTCTGTGCGATTGGGGATTTTTGTCCACCGAACATCGCGTCTCAAGAAGAAGAAGAAAGCTAATAAGGATGTCTAGGAAGATAAGAAGAATGTCTAGGACGACTTTTAGGCATACATGCTATGCGTTTCCTCTCGCTACGCTCGCTCAAGAAGATATCAAAACCCAGGGGTAAGGATGCCTTTCAATATTTTTGAATAAATGGTTTATGAACATTTCAAATGAGAGTTCTCTGTTTCCCAATGTTAAATATCTGCGCTTGCACGTGTTTACAGATACGCTGTGTACGCCTACTTTTATAACCTTCCTAACAGTGAACGGTAGTGCTTAATAACTTCTTTCCTAGTTGAAAGCGAACTTTTTTTTTAACGGATTCGTGTTTAGTGCATCAAAATACGTTATTGTACAAAATTTGACAGAAATCGGTTTTGAGGACGCTCATCTTCAGTTTTACCTAAAGGGTATATACGGTGCATGCCCCCGGGGGCATGCACCGCAGTTAACGTGTTAAAGAGTTTAATTCTGGACAAAAAATTAAAAGGAACATAGTCTGCAAAATAATCAATAGATTTCTAAGAAAATAAGAAAAATATATGTGTGAATAATGTTTTTTTTAATTATATATGAGTTCATATTCATATTCCTGACAAATCTCCTTTTTTTGTTGGTAGAATCATATTTGGTTTTTGTTTAAATATTGTACACCAGTACAAGATAGTTAGATATTGTGTAATTTGATCAAACTACTTCAATATGCATGAAAAATAAGAATTCAGATTCTGTGTTGCATTGGTCAGAATGAAAAATGTTAATAAGCATTCAGAAGGATGTTTTAGTAATTGTTTAAGAAAGTAATTGTTTAAAATAGTCTAAAAATGTGAATATTCTATTTTTTACTCTTTATTGTTCTCACTAATAATATTTAAAATGAATAGTTCTTTTTTATTTACTACTAGCTGACCCGGCAAACTTCGTACCACCTAACAGTCGATTCTTTAATTATTATTTTTTTTAATACTTATTCTGCTATTTGGGACACCGGGTCAGCTAGTAAGATAAAAAAGAAACTTAATAAGTCAACAATTACATTATGTCAAAAAATAAAAATTATAAAACACTTAAAATTATTTTAATAGTCACTAAAAATCAGAATGAAAATTACAATATCAGATTTCTTATTATGATTCCTACTTATTATATTTCATTTTATATTTACTTATTCTTAATTAAGTATCATTTTTATTGTAGTACTTAATGGTACATGATATTTTTTGTTTCATTGCCTGTCGCGTAAACAAACAGAGCTGATGGTTTTCCAACACGGGAACAGGCAACATACTATTGACCATGCGAGAAAAATGGGTTTTCTACATTAATACCACAAACACTTAATGACTGCCCCTGGGATTTGATTATAGTCAAACTGAGTTCATAGGTCCAATAGCAACACAGACAGTTGTAGGCACTGTAATCAATTGACAATTCAAACTTGCACCATTATTAGTCGAATGTCGCGCTTCACGGGTCAGTCTTAACCGAATTCTTTCACGTTCATTGCGATCTTCACATTCCTGGGCAGTACAATTAGATTGATAATTAATCTGATTCTTTGCATTTGTCTGGGTTCTTCTGTCTAAATTTGTCCGCCGCCTTATAGGAGGCATATTTAGTAAGTCACAAACACACAACACTTTAGTAATTTTATAGAAATTTGTGGCTTTTAGATTCAGTAATATTATAGATACACAGCAAAGAGATGTTTAAATTTCAAATAATATTTTAGCACAGATCATTTACATTTTACCATAGACAATTTGTTTTTGAGTAATGTTACTATCGTATAAAATTTGACAAATATTGACATTAATATTTATACGATACTAATGTCACTCAATTGTTTTTCCTTCCCAGAACCCCTCCACTAACACTTAAACTTTATGGTATGGTATTAATGTTCTAATTGACCTTTAAGTATTATTACAAATCTTTTGTATGGGAATAAAGAAAAGTGGGGTCTTTTTTACTTCGTTAACGCAAATATAAATTAATTTAAATTGCATTATTAACATGTGATTCTATTGTCACCTAGTGATTACTTGTTCTTATTTTTTTAATTTTTTTTTTGCTTATACACAAAAAACCTAATACGTTAACTGTTAAAAATATTATAATTGAGAACATATGTTTTTATTTAAAAATGAATTTGCGTTAAGGAAGTGAAAAAGACCCAAAAAGTGTTGTTTTTAGACTTTTTCGGGAAATTTTTTTAAATTTTTCTCTCCGTAAGAACCATCCTCGTAGTTCAAGGAATATTGTAAAAAAAGAATTAGTGAAATCGGTTCAGTTGTTCTCGAGATTTGCGCTTACCAACACATTTAGCGATTCATTTTTATATAATAGATATACAAATACGTTAACTGTTAAAAATATTATAATTGAGAACATATGTTTTTATTTAAAAATGAATTTGCGTTAAGGAAGTGAAAAAGACCCGAAAAGTGTTTTTTTTGGGCATTTTTTTAAAAATTTTCTCTCCGTAAGAACCATCCTCATAGTTCAAGGATTATTATAAAAAAAGAATTAGCGAAATCGGGTCAGTTGTTCTCGAGATTTGCGCTTACCAACACATTTAGCGATTCATTTTTATATAATTGATATACAAACACGTTAACTGTTAAAAATATTATAATTGAGAACATATGTTTTTATTTAAAAATGAATTTGCGTTAAGGAAGTGAAAAAGACACGAAAAGTGTTTTTTTTTTGGGCATTTTTTTTAAATTTTTCTCTCCGTAAGAACCATCCTCGTAGTTCAAGGAATATTATAAAAAAAGAATTAGCGAAATCGGGTCAGTTGTTCTCGAGATTTGCGCTTACCAACACATTTAGCGATTCATTTTTATATAATAGATACGTACTGAATATAAAAACATGCTAGTGATTATTGTGCTTCATTAATAATGTAGTATAATTTTCTTAATCGTTTTCTTTTAATTTTTTGTAGATCTTCTAATGAAACAAAAGACAAAAATGAAAAACCTTTTGCCATGTCATTTGTAAACTTAATGCAGTCCAATGGAACAACGCTACCTGATACTCAGCATGAACTTTTAGTTTATAAGGTAGAATATTTTTATATATATTTGTTTTGCTTGTAACATTTGTTATTTGGGTTAATTCACTTTGAAACATATTATTCTTTTAGGTTGATCATAAAAAGTACGATCCTCAAGACATGAGTTATTTATCGCTCCCATCTAGAAGAATAGAATTAGTGGAAGGTACAAAGCCTTCTACAAATGGTTTGACACTAACAAACAAGGACTCTTTTACTATTCAGACGAATGTATGTTCAACGAAGCTCACACAAAACAGTAAGTAATAAATAACTGTTTTAAGATATTTTATATATCACTAGCAGTTATACTTATCGTTAATGGATGCGTAAAGAAAATTTAGCATAAGAGAGAATTGGTACTCTCAGATCGATTTGTTGGTTAAACACATTATTTGTTAACCCATTTGATGTGATGCCCAAGAATACTCGCCGGAGAAAGATGTTCTTAAGAGGCGACGCCCGAGTATTCTCGCGGGAGAAAGTCGTGCACCAGAGTCACCGAGTATTCTCGCCGCAGCTGTATCTCTCGATTGCGAGCCCTCTTCAGCCGTAAGCGGGTACAGAGTGCTCTAGCAGGAATGGGGGTAATTGCTGGTTTAACCCTTAACTGGTAACGTACAAATTTTGAACATGCGTCTGTAAGACGTGTGCACAGTAAAAATGTTCTTGGAGGAATTTTTTTAGTGAAACTATAAATAATAAAAGAGTAGCTTATAATAATAATTGTAAAAAAATCATTACTAAATTTAAAAATAATATCTAAAATCAAGCAGTGGTTTCAAAATGAAATGGAAATAGAAATATAGGGAGGAATTGTTTAAATGGTTATTGTAGGTTTGCTGCATTCCTCAATTGTCGCATTTTTTTTTTTTTTTTTTTTTTACGGCGCATCAACAAATCTTGGCTATTAGCGCCGAATTGTCGTAAATAAATCGTTTCAAGTAATACACATCGTCTTTCACGTAAGATAATCATGAAAATGATGATTAGTAACCCGCTCTAGGAGAGGGAGTTTGGCCCGACTGTGGAGGGAATAGGCAGCGGGCCCTCTCTGCCTTCAACGATATTACTCTCGCTAGCCCACGTCGCATCGAAAAGGTTAATACATCAGCCAGAGTGCACAAATTAAAAATGTGTAAACTCTGGCAAACTTTTTTATACTTCAAGAAATTGAAATAAGACACTGAGAGGAGATCGTTGACCGTTGATGATGCAAAGGTAGGAATTGTCGGGGTTCGGTCATTGCTTCTTAATTAAAATGTAGTTTTATTAAGCAGCAATGCCTGAACCCCGACAATCCCTACCTTTGAAATAAGACACTATCTCAGTTACTCATCTTTGAAAAACATTCATCATTTCTATAGTAATTGTAGAGAGAGAAAAAAAAATCAGTCCCGTAACAGGCCACTAAGGGCTAAAAGGGGCAGATGCTGTAGAGGTATCTGATTCTTGACCATACGGCACACTAAGGAGATAGTGTGGTCAGTACTATGCTCTGGCCGCCTGACTGTCTAGACATGGCCCTGCTAGTGGAAGGTTCTCCTCAAGTTGAGGCTGAAGTTGTGTTTGTGAAGAGGCGCCAAAAGGGTGAGAAACTTGTAGGGAAGTTAAATAAAAAGTGTGAAAATGTGTGGTGTAGTGTTATTGACCTTCCGCCTTTTTTGATAATTAAATATAAAACAAAAATGATGAATATGAGTCACCCTCAAATTTCTATCGGGCTTTCTGTTGTCGGTTAGTGGATGCGCCTTTCATATAATTATCCTTGCACCTTCTTGATAACATCTTACTGTCTATCTCACTACGTGGGCTTTCAAATATACTTAAAATATCATTTTATTATTGAATCTTTTGGGGTACTAGACAACTCACTCTTCCACTTGCTCTCTCTTCCTAGTTCCTGTACGTTTGACGTCACAACGCAAGTATTTCAAATATTTTTTCAAACGACACTTATTTGTAATGATTCTTATAACTCCTTATGAAAGAACTCTACACTTTACGTATTAATATTTCATTGTTTGTAATTTTCTTATTTTGTTTTCTAGTCGACCTTCTTGGTCTCCTTAATTGGACAAGCGAACCCGAACAGGTATTAAACAGCCTTGATGCACTTATTAAAAAAGTCAGCGGCGAAGAGATAGTGAAGTTCCTCCAGGACGTCTTGGACGCTCTCTTCAATATCCTCATGTACAACACTGATTCGGACCAATGTGATAAAATGGTGTTTAATTGTCTTGTTAGTAAATCTTGTCTCAATATTTTTTTAAACTTGATAAATATTCATTACATATAACATCTCATTAACTCTGGTATTGCTTGTTTCAGCTTCACATTATTGGTTTGGTTTCTGATAGAAAATATGAACATTTTGAGCCAGTATTAGATTTGTACATTAAGGAAGGATTTTGTGCTACACTTGCTCACAAGTTAGTTAAAATTATTTTGAATATTTATTTTTATTTTTAGAAAAATCAACTTGCCCAGGCTGTGATTTGAATTTAGATTCTCCTGTTTTATGCTCGCGTGTGTTGCCAATTTTTTTACCCGTCTTCATATCGTAGCATGGCAAGTTAAATTTAACTGCTTCAGATAGACTTCATAGTTTCATATTTAAATGAATCCAATGTTATTGCCATATAAGGCTCATGAGTAGATGTCCCTATTTGAATTTAAATTATTAATTATTTTAAACACTCAGGACGGTATATATTATTATTATTTATTTTCTTGTGTTTAAGGGCAAAAAAATGCAAGGTTATCATTGCCCGGACGGTATATATAAATCAGTGATTATTTTTGATTCTTTACGTTTTAGAAAAATTAACACCCTAGGCTGGTATTTGATCCCAGATTCTCCGGTTTTGTGTTTGGTTGTATTATCAATTACCCTACAAGACAAAATAAAAATACTGAAAGAAATTGATTACAACCCCAACAAAACTAAAATAGACAGCTAAACAGTTGAAATTGCTTTTGTCAACCCTTGCGACTATTATCGGTAGGAGGAAAGAAATCAAGGAGAATTTTGTGATATGAAACTTGAAAATATAATAGTGTACAACGTTATCTAACAATAAAATATGTAAAAACAATAAAATTGTGACTTTTTTTAATAAAATAGCCACAAAACCTAGTACTATTCAGTTATAAGAAGTTTTCACTTATACGAAACATTGTGTGTTCCCCTTCACATTCGTACAAGTGAGACTCCACTGTATTTGTAAATGAAGTCTGCATATACAGTGCTATAATTCATTTTTGGTTATCTTTTATTCTATCTCTTTTTATTGCTTTATTAAATTATTTATAATGTCTGGTGAATATTTTACAGCAAACTTATTTTGGTACTCAAGCATCATATTGATAATGCTACATCTATTGATCCTGCTGAAAGAGAAGTTCTTCTCAGGACGATGAAATCATTGCAGTACATTATGAGATTTATTGTGAGATCAAGAGTTTTATTTTCAGAGTAAGTTAAGCATTTTTTCTCGTCTGTACTAGTAATTTCTAATATATTCAAATTTCTCTAAACAAATTTTTTTGTTGTCCTTGCTTGTTCCTTATTGTTGTTTACACCTACTTTTTTTAGGCTAAATGGAGGAAAAGATGAGGAAGAATTTACAGACTCTTTGAAGACTGTCCTTGAAAGTATTTGTGATTTAATGTGCTACAATACTGATACAACTCTTTTAGTGCAGGGCGCCTGTCTGAAATACCTTCCAAGCACTATACCTGATATTGTTGAAGTTTTTAATCCAGTCATTCTAAGGTATTTGCCTTTATAATGTTATTTTTGTCTATATTTACATTTTTGACACTCATTTCTTCAATCCCTATATGAAGGAAAAGCCACTTATAATGTCAATCATATCGTCGCTACAAATGCAAAGTATCGAATATGAAAATCACCACTTTTCAGAGTGGAAAAGCATTTATTCATAACTTTTTTTTGGACAGTCAAATATTCGGCAGATTTAACCTTTTGATAGTGGAATACTTTTCCTTTAATAGAGTGAAGTAAGATTCAAGAATTTCCCCTACATAAGTCCAGCAGAAATTAGTAAAGAATGCATGAAAGATGCATTTTTTTCACATTCGTTACTTTGCATTTGTATCGACGATATGACACAATCTGGATTTTCTGACAAGAAATTGGTGTGTGTGTGTGTGTATATATATTATTAAATTATTTTCTATTATTAAGATTTTTGAACATGATAAGTATTTTCAAATAATATTCTAATCGATGCTTATTCCAGTCAGCTTTTGGCTACACTTGTGGATAATGTACCTTCCCAAAGGTTAACAAAACAGAAAATGATGACTCTCTCGGATATCGTACACTCTCCTCTCTTCCTTAATTCTGAAGCTAGGAAAGTAATTTTAAGAGTTATTCTTCTTCACATTAAGAACTTGCTTGAAGCTAAAGACGAGGTAAGTCTTCATGTTTTATTTCTGAGCGTGAAGTGTATTTTTAATAAATTTTCTGTGGTTACCCGTTTGCACCGATTTATTTAGGCATAATTATGTAAATAACATATGTCCTTGTCTGTCAAATCATAACATGTTTATATGTATAATTTAATTTTAAATATATACATTGCTACTTATTTTTTTGTTTTTGCATGCATGGATGAACAGAATACAATCAAACACGTAAGTAATTATGGTGTTTATTATATTTTTTTTTTTTAACTCCTAATAACTGCTTTTATTAATTATTTTAATTGGTAAGTATGTGTCTAATAAGTGTTATTAATGTGTCTAAAAATAAAAATGTGTCAGCATGCCTGTTTTAATGTGAGTTTTTGTCTGATTTAACTGTTTATTAACTGTTTGTCCATCCCAAATTAACTTGATTTTTCATACCCATGATTGTGTATAAAGTGGATACATGCTTAATTATCCGTCAGCACTTTGTAACCTTGGCAAGTGATGTTTTTACTGCACAGTTTATTAAAGTTTTTTATTTTACCACCACGTTAAGCACATTCAGCTCGCAATTGAATTATTTGGCTTTTTCGTGTTGTCCTGCATGATATTTTAATTTTTTATAAGATTTAATTTGCATTTTAAATAGTAATTATTATCTTTCAGCTTTTTATTTTTGTTTTTGTTTTTTGCTATAAACATGATTTTATAAAACATGTTTCTCTCGTTTCTTCTTCTTAAAAAAATAAAACAAAGAGAGGAACTATGAAATTCTTTTTTCAGTTTTGAGAATAGCATGATTAACAATAATTATATAATTAATATATTTTTGTTTTTTTTTTATTAATATTTAAATAAAAATATTTCAAAAATAGGTACAGAGATTAATGATTATGTTTTTCTTTTCATCTTGCCTATTACTAATATTTTTTAAAGAAAAAAAAAAAACTAACGTAAAAATCCTTCTAGAGATTTTCATTTACTTTTTATTAGATTTTTTTTTTAATGTTTTCGTGTTTACAATTTTAATTGTTGTTTGATTCTTCAGCTAACAATCAAGATCTTTAAGAAAAGATCAGTGTGTTTTCTTATAAATATTTTAATTTTATTTGTGAATGTGTTGTAGTGGTGTATGTGATTGTTTTATATGTAGGAATTTAGAAACAAAACAAAATCAGTTGCCAAGGTTGCTAAAGTGCTGGGCGAATCTGAGGCTATGCTTCAAGATTTTCAGGAAACTCCTCAAGAACCTCCGGTAAGAAGTAGTTTATCTTCATAAGGAATGAAGTAAGAAATAGTTCATTAGTATTAAATATTAAGATGCAAACCCGAATTTTAGTCCAGCTATGTTAGTTTGGTTCAACACCAGGATCTATGGAACCACTAAAAACCCCCAGGTGTCAAGGAGCCAAGTAGAATAAGATATCTGTTGAGTTGTTTTAGTAAATTGGTTTCTACAAAACATGTATACTACCATGATAAAATCAATTAATAAAGTTAACACTTTATTTTTAAATTCTGTAAGTTCTCTTTATTAGACGTATTCCTTGATCTATTGATTCAATAACATTTCAAGAAATATGGAAGCTCGATATTTGAGTGGTAGTGGGAACATACCCCTTCAAGGGAAGGTTTGATTCTCACTTGATTTTTCATAAAAAGAAAAAAAAAACAAACATATTACCCTTATCTTTTTAAGGAAAGCATGGTAATCATTGATAATCCGTGAATATTCTTCCTTTTGTAGCTGTAAGGAAAAAAAAATGAAGAAAAAAACAATTGATATTAATTGTCCTTAAAGAACATATTTATATTGAACCCATTCAAAAATTATTACTTCCTTACTTTCACATGGTAAAATATTTTGTTAGTTATTTATTTATTCTACAGTGTGCAATTTCATTTTTCAAAATTATGATAATTCTGATTTGTCTAAAGTCCTTTAAACATTTTTCACAATGATATGAATGGAACTGTAAATATTGCTTGAAATTATAGATATTATTTCAGTTTTTTGTATCTCTATTTTTGGTTTTGAATTGATTGTTTCTTAAAATTGATAATTATTTATCTTGAGGAGAAAAAAATATTTTTAATCAGAAAATTTTGAATTTGTGAAAATTACAATTACTTTGTTGAAATTTATTTGGTAGCATTTGCCATGTTAATTATTGTATCTTGATAATGTGTTAACCATAGTTTCTAAAAATATTACACCATGCAAATTCTTTAATTGTTATATTAACTTTTATGGTTATTTTTTTTTATATATTATCAAAACTTTTGTTTGTTGTTATTTGGAAGAAAATAAAAAAATGCAAAAATTACCACAGATGGTATTCAAAAGATAGACAAACAATTTTATTGTTTCTATATCTTTCTATTTAATCCATTTACTTTCGCTTTTTGACATTTTATATTATATACCCTATGTTTTGTTTTTGGAATTTATTTGCGTCGATTCTACTTCCTTATTTTAAGGAATATGCTTTATTTATGTTAGTTTTCTCATATTTTGGTATGTTTCAGTTGGGTTTGGAATATCCACTTTTAATAATAACTTCACTTTTAATGATGTCAGTTTTTTTTTTTTTTTTTTTTTTTTTTTTTTTATATCTGCAGCCAAGGCCATTAGCACATATATTAGTTTTTTTTATGGCGCACCGACTACTAACCCATTAGCCCCAACATCCATGGTACAGCTAAGAATTTTCTCAAAAATCTTTGCTGCAGATGGGAAACAGTACATCAGTCTCCATTTATCGTTAATGCTAGGACAGAATCGACCCTCAGTAGCTCGGCACCCATCCTTTTTGCGGGCCCATGTTCATTAAGACTTCAGATTTGGAGCTGGGCTTACTCTCAAGTTTTGATAAACCTTGTTGTATTATACAGGGAATCCCATAAATGTGTGCTTCAATTAAACTGTCTTGGGAGCAATTAGAGATATGAAAAAATTGCTGAGATTTGAAATGCCCAATGAAGTAGCTCTCATTAAAATCTGTTTAATTTATTAATTTCAATTTTTTTGGCAAAATACTAGGTCAAACAAAAACAAAATAAACTTGTTTCTTTACTTTTTGAGTAGTTTTAACAAATGTATTAAACACGTGGGATAAAGAGGTCACACTGGCCTTGAAGTGAGCACTTAAGTCATACAACTAGATTTTTGGGGATTTCAAAATTTTGCATCTGAAAGATCTCGATGAGAACTTCGGAGTTTTGCGATATCTCTAACTGTTTCAAAACTATTTCAATTGTCATGACATAGGACACCCATTATATTGGTAAAATCATTTAATGGGATTACATTTTCGCAGTTAATTATTTTTTGTTCCAGAAACCTGAGTTCTTTTTCCATGCTTACAGGTGGAGCTCTGTGTGAACATCCTGAGTGATATAATGGAACTTTTGTTCAGGGATGATGTCGGCTCAACGTTCCATGACTTGCAAGTGATCATGCACACAATTCTAAGGACAGTCATACAAGCTGCAATAGCCATGGATCGTGAAGGACCTCTTGTGGTAGGGTGACACTTAAACATAACAAAACTTTTTTTTCCATAATTAATTTCTTATTTATTCAAAGTAAGATTTTTAGGTCATGTTATTTCATTCAATACCTTGATATTTCTGGATTAAGAACTTGAGTCTTCCTAATGATAATGTGGTATGGACAAGGTTTATAGATGTATTTTCCCCCAATAATAATATTAAACTGTTCTGCACATACATTTGCAGGCATGATCTCTTCAGTAATTTATATTGTTTTATTGTGGGCTATTTGCACTAAAAAGAAAGATAAATAAAAACATATAATTTGATTCTAGTTTTGCCGCACAATGTGCAAAGGTCAAAATATCTGAGAAATTGCAGTTAGAAGGTTACCTTTCAAAAGCTTAGTAAATTTCAATAGAACCGCCTTAGTTGGAGAAAGCAGTGCTTTAGGTTTTGTTCAATTGAAGAAGAAATATTAAGAATTTTTATTCTTAGCTTTTCAAATCACACTATGGTATTTATAGAATAAAGCTTAGATGACACAGCATCTGCGAGTCAGACTTTGGTTAGTTTCTTTCCTGTAGCAACTCGTAGAAAAAGGGAGTTTATTTTTCTATGTTTTGCATAAACAAAAGTATTAGGCAATTATATTTAAGGAATATGCTTAACTATTATACTCCAAACCTTGGAAAAGAATAATTGGCACCTTATAAAATAATAATTGGTTACCTTATAAAATAACAGCAGAAGCAGCAATCTCATTTGAGCAATTGATTAAAGTACTGCCATTAAGTGCAGGGAACTGTTTGGACTAAATCCAGACTGGCTGGACTTATTTTATTAGATCTTTTAGAACACAGTGTGTGTTCTGCGTCCAAAATTGTCACTAATTCGAAACACTGAAGTTATTAATTGAATGACCAAACCTTTTGTTGTGGTGTCATGATAGGATAGGGGATCAGATAAAAAAATTTCTGTTTTTTTCTTTTTTTTTTCTGTAGATTTATTCCTACAATAGAACAAAGCCTAGAGAATATGGTACACTGAGAAATAAATAATGGTATCTTGCTTCTGAAGAATGTAAAACATTTGAATATGCGATATTTTGCACTTTGAGTGAAGTTTTGTTCTTTTCATTACTTTTTTTTTTGTTTTGTTTTGTCCCAATTTTTGTTTATTTCATATACTGTTATAAATTTAATTTAGTTCAATATATATATATATATATATATATATATATATATATTGTAAGAATTATTAGGTTTATTTTATTATTTACTGATAACCTTTTTTCTATTATTTTTTAGGGGAGCCTAGTTTCAATCATGTTAGCCATTTTACGCCAGATGGGTGCCCAGCATTTTGAAGATTACATTAAACGATTCCCAACAAGGACAGACCTTTTAGATTTTTTAATGGAAATCCTCCTTGTTTTCAAAGATCTTGTTTCAAGGCCTGTTTTTCCTAGAGATTGGTGCGAAATGATAATGCTCCAAAATAGGTATTCTACTTCTAACTTTGTGCCATAGTCACCCATCGAAAAGGTGCCAGTTGTGATCTAACTAAGTATAGTATCAATAATTGGTACCAATATTAAACATTTTAATTATTATAATGTTTAACAAATAGATTATGGATAGTTCCAGCTATAAATTTGGTTGTTCGCTTCTACCCCAGTTTGGGAGGGAGAGAACCATTACAGATTTAGACTATTGGGTCTTAATGAATTGCTGACAAAGCAAACTTCAACTATCCCCTTATTTCATTTCTGTATATTAAAAATGAAACTGAAGGCAGCTTTTTAAATTAATTAAAATATGTAGTAATGCTTAATTTTAAAAATTAAAGATGAATAAACAAGTAAGAATGGTTAGTTATTTGTAGACTATATATATACAATTTGGGAAGATTACTTAACCAAAACAACATTACAATATTTTGAACATTGAAAAAACTAGATTAGTTCTCGTTTAGGAGCAGGGAAGGATAGATATAATCCAATTGGCTTAAAACTTGTAGAGCAATAATGAGTTGAGCTTTTAGATATATTTTTTTATTGATCTTCTGCCAATCAGTTTTGTCTCTAGAAAATATTGCCAAAAAAAAACAACTGCAATACAAGACATACCCAAAATACTAAAAGTATTATATGCATAAAAATATATAAAATAAACAAATCCTAGAAATATTATTTAGTTCATTTTCTGACTTTTTATAATATTTGTTGGATGTTTTTCTTTATTTTATTTACTTTTCAGCTGCACATTGATTGTGCTTCATAATACATTGTTATCACAGGTGTATTATTACTGTTTGAAATCAAGGATTTAAAATATAATTTTGTTTTATTTATGAGTAGGCCACTCTTTATGAAACTGGTTTTAATGCAATTTCCAATAATTGCATTATGGTTTTTTGCATAAAATAATTTTGATGGAAAAAGACTTTTGGCTTGACCTACATCCATTCATCATTCCACAGCCCGCAGCATCACAAAATATATATTGAAAATACTCTTTTCTAAATTGTCTACTAATTTTGTATAGATATTCTTTAAAATAAAAAAAAAGAAGAAATTTAATAAGTTTAACTTTCATCACCTTCTTTATTCATAATTATTACTGACGTTTGTATTATTTTACATTTCACAAACTGTTTGAATGGTTGTTTTGAACTGAACTTCTTAAGTGTTTATAAGAGTAAATTATTATAGTATGTCTGCTTTATTTACATTTAGGAAACAATATGTTTAACATTGTCATTACTAAATTTTTAGTATCATCCTGAAATCATTGCGCTTCTTCTCTCATACTATACGAGATTACTTCTCTACAAAATTTGAACAACAGGCTTGGAATAATTTCTTCCATTGCGCCATCTCATTTCTCACCCAACCTGCATTGCAGCTTGAAATGTTTTCTGATGGAAAGAGAAGAAGGATTATTGCACGGTATAAAGATATGAGAATGGAAACGGGATTCGAAATCAGGAGCATGTGGTTTAATTTAGGTAAGTAAAATAATCTCCCTCTATTCTTCGAAAGATATTATTTTTTATCTATGAAGTATAGATTTGATACTAATAAATGCCCTAATGGTTATAAAGTAATGAATTGAAAATGTTATGGGTCATACATCTATCATTGCTATTCTAGGCCAGAATAAGAAGCAGTTCATACCAGGACTTGTTGGACCGTTTTTAGAAATGACTTTGATTCCTGAAATTGAGTTGAGAACAGCTACTCTTCCTATATTTTTTGACATGATGCAGTGCGAATTTTATTCTCCAAGAGATACTTCTGAAAGTCGAAGAGATTCTACACATATCAAAGCTAATTTTAACGAGGTGAAGTTGTAAATTTGAATTATTTCTAGAAAAAGTACTCTTTAATTTTCTAACTAAAAATTGATAATACTTGTTCTACCTATTTTTGGAGACCTCACTTTTACTGACTCGGATAAGTAATATTATTTGTAGTTTCCACAATGTCATTTTGCTTCTCCTTAATATACACATTATATTTTCAGTATAAAATTTTATCTTTCAGAAAATATAAACATTTTTACATAATCATTAGTAAAGCATTAAACTCCTAATTATGTTGAAGTTCTCAATCTTTCTGAGGATTTACTAAAATCAGAGTCAGTCACATAACAGGACGGGCTAACCTAGAACTATTGTATCAGAATTTGTTTCGTGACCCTTACAGTACACTGAGAGATATTGTTATCAGTACTGTACTCCAGCCATCTGATTATACTTTAACCCTTACAAGACGAAGTACCAATCGAAAATAATAATAATATCATCTGGTGGTGAGCAGCTTTAGCCCACACAGGGAAGTACCAATATATTGGCTTTAGCATTTCAGGCCCAGCTTATTAGAGTGATCTGGGTGAGACTTCTTGGTTTTTGAGGAGACAGTGGACTTTTTTGGAAGCATAAACAATATAATTAGCTGTGCCCCCCCCCCAGCATCTCTCTGTTTCAAGGGAAATATGTTTTCTTTCAGTAGTACAAAAGTGTTACATCTTAAGATTTTTGCTCTAATTAAAGAATATATATATATAGTTCTAGTTAGTTGGTAACAGCTTATTAAGTCTTCAATAGTTTTGTGTTTTAACTTCATTTTTGTCATGGAAACGTTTCGGCTATAAGCCATTTTCAATCCAGTTGTCTGTATGATTTTGTATTATTTTTTTATATATACATTATATCTTCAGATTATGTGCTTGTTAATTTAATATTATTTAAGTTGAGGAGGAAATTTCATTTTTTATAAAATTGTATGGTTCATGTCTCAATTATTACTATATATATATATATATATATATATATATATATATATATATATATAGGGTGATAGTGTGGTCAGTACTATGCTCCGGGCGCCTGATTTTCCCCTTGGCTGCTAAAGACATTAGCACCAAGGTACCCATTATTGAATAATTTAAAGACTGGGTTGGCCTAGGCACGGCCAGGGAGGCCAAATCCAACCCATGAATGAAGACACCAGAAGAAAAAATCTTTAGTGCTTGCTTTGGATTTGAACTCAAGTCCTCTCCAACTTATTAGTCCAGTGCTCTACCACTGAGCTAACCTCGCCCCCTATATATATATATATATATATATATATATATATATATATATATATATATATAAATTTACATAATTAATGCTAATAATAATTTCTAATTAAAAAAAAAGCTACTCGTCAATTTCCATTGGCCTACTAAATTCCCTAATTTGAAAGAAAGGAAAATATAAATTCAAATGAGGACTTATAACTATAAATGTGTGTGACCATTCAGTTCAAAATTCGTTATTTTATGAGTAATTTATATGGACTGTAATGTAACTATTTTTGCAGTTTGAGAACGAGATGATTTCTAAACTTGATAATTTAGTAGAAGGCGGAAGAGGGGATGAACAATACAAAGACTTATTCTACACCATTATCAGCTCTCTCTGTGAAAATCATGCTACTTTGAAAGAACAGGTACATCTACTTTTTATTTTGTTTTCTTAATTATCATATTCACCTTTGTGTCTTAATAACGGCTTAATTTTACCATGATTTCCAGGGACTAAGGTTCGTTAAAACTGTGACTAGGCTGATGGAGAGGCTTTTAGAATATCGATGTATTATACATGATGAAAACAAGGAAAATCGAATGAGTTGCACTGTTAATCTTCTTGTGAGTGATATTGTTATAATCACCATATTTTCCTCTTCGTCTACTTATTTTGATTACATTTCATATGCCCTTTGGAACAGAGAATAATAATTATTAACAGTAACATTATTACTCTAATTATATCTGTAAAAAAGTAATTATCCTTCGTGTTTCACTTATCAGTTCTCTGTCTTTTGTCAGGAAATGGTCTGTCATTTATTAAAATTTATATCATAGCTAAGTAAAGTTATCATTAAACAATAAAAGTAATTACAATGTTTATCTAAATTACCCATTGCATCATTGTTCAAAAGATCTTCATGTGTTGTGTCATCATCTGTTGTTTATTAATTATTTTGCAACAAAGAGAGAGAAATCCTTTATTTAAAAATAAATTTTGCTGCACAAATGTATTGGGCTGCTATATTTCTTTAAATTTTAATGTCCATTACAACTAACTCAGAATTTTAGGACGGGTTATCCATAGGTCACCACCCTTTTCTAGCCAGGATAGACTTGATGCCTTTTCTTTTTGTTTCTAAAGAAAAGCCACCCTTGGTACAGAGTGTTAAGTGCTCACGCCTTAACACAAAGCCACGGCCAAGGCCACTGGGCCTCTAAGGGCTGCTGCAAACACAGCAATCAACTTATCAATATTTTTTCAAAAATTCATTTCAAATGGTTAAAATGGATTTTATATTAATTTGGATATTGTCCAAAACATAAATTTTGATGATGTGTTTTAAATGATTTTAATATAAAATTCAGATAGAACTTATTTTGATAAATTCAATGCATTTGGTGTTTATTCCTTTTTATTCTATTATTAATTAAAATTTATTTTTAATTTATATCAGGGGCTGATAGAGTCAAATGATGTACTTTAAAATTAACTCGATCTTTAGTTTTTTCTTGAAGAACTAATTGTTATTAACTAACCTTTTAGTCTTCAAATGTTTTTCATTTTTGCTGTGTATCCATTAATTTTTGTGGTTATTCAACTGAACAATTGCATAAAATTATTGTACAATTTGTTTAACTAAATTGCAATGTTTTATTGTAAATTCGGCCCAACACTCTAATTTATAAATAAGCTCAAAAGGCCAGAGATCCATTAATTAGAGAATTTGTTGATTTTTACATAGCCTAGCTAGCTGTAGGTAGCTGTTTAATGTAATTTAAAAAAATAATTGTATACTCCTGGATCAAGGATCATGAGGAACTAAAAATAGTTCCTCTAATTTATTAGCCTTCTCCGTTTAACTTAATTATACATAAAAAAAAATTATTATTTATAGTTTCGAATTTTACTAATTTCAGCGTGTTATTTACATTTACTCACAGAGGAATATTTTATTTATTTCAGGATTTTTACTCTGAAATAAATAGGAAACAAATGTATATACGTTATCTAAACAAGCTTTGTGATCTCCATCTGGAATGTGATAACTTCACTGAAGCTGCTTATACTCTGAAATTGCACAGTAAACTTCTCCGTTGGTCTGATGATAGCTTGTCGACTATGCTGAAAAGTAGTAAATACCCTAAATGCCACACTCATCGCCAACTGAAGGAGGAGCTATACCATGCTATTATAGATTATTTCGATTCGGGGAAGGTAAAATCTATTTGTTTTGCTATATAAATCAGATATTAACTGTTTAAGTTTGCGTTTACATTTACATTATCCTCTACAAAGGATTGATAGATTTGTAATTAAACATTGAGTATAGTTGGACATATGGTAGAAATAGGAAACAATAGTATAAAATTACCATAATTTCATACTACTGGTCGACCCGTGCCAAGCATTTGCTGGGCAGTAGCTTCAACAATGCCTGACATTGTTGTTCACTTTCTACAGAATATCTCCTTGAGTTTGCCGAGACATGATTGAGGGTCTGTGTTCTTCATCTCAGTGGTGGTCTGCCTCAGGGACGTCCCCTTGCTCTTGACACCGTGTGAAGTTGTGATCCAAAAAGAAACGTAAAGCAATAAATTGTGGCCAGGTCGGATCCACTAAATGATTTGTATTAAAAAGTTTCCTTGAGGCCACATTGGGTGAGAATGCGAACAGCAGTTCATATCATAGTAGTGGGGATTCGACAGCAGCCACTGTGAGCGGTTTCGGGAAGTAAATATAAATTCAAGTTTTAATTAACTTAATTCATTTTATAAATACATCAGCACTAAAATCCTCAAATCAATATTTTAAGTCAAAATTAAATGCGGAATGAGATAATAGATATATGAAATGAAAATAGTTTTCATCTCGATATTCATGATACAGGATAGATAGGTCGAGGGCGGGATTTCAAAAAACTGATTTTTCCTGTTCTCAGCAGGTCATTTGGTTTGAGTCTCTCTCACATGAACAGTAGAACGCATCATTGAGAGGTCTGCATTAAATTAAAAGAAGTTGAAGGGAGGGGAATCGCTTCGATTTCTGAGTCCGTCTTGCTTTGGGTCCTTCTCACCCCACGTGCAGAGGGCCTTAATGTCATTTTCAGTTTTTTCTTAGGTGTTTAAAAACATCACTGTACACAACGTTGAGAATTCTAACTTAATAAAAACAATTAAGTCTTTAAATATATAAACTAACAAATTTACTACACTGTTAAATATTATATTTCAGTACTTCTGTATGATAACTGAGGAGTAAACAGTATAACAGGTAATTCATGTTTAATTATTGTTTATTGTGAAAGTTTATTCCTCTTGTTGTTCATAATCAAAACTAAAATATTTTTTGTAAAAGCCAGCCCTCAAAAGTATAGTTAAAATACTTATTGAGGGGAGATCGTTGACCATAGATGATGCAAGATAGGGATTGTCGGGGTTCGGTCACTGCTACTTAATAAAACTACATTTTATCATAAAAATGGTTTTATTGTGCCGACGTTTCGGCTTGAACTTCAAGCCTTCATCAGGGCTGTAAAAAACAAGTAGGACGGATGTAATACTGAAATATACACACACACACATATATATATATATATATATATATATGTATATATATATATATGTGTGTATATATATATATATATATATGCCTACATATATACATACATACATATATGGAAAAAGACAAAACATAAAATACTAGAACATAATATATAGAAGAACAATGTGCTCTAGAAGTGTTTGGATTATTAGGAAACCAGATATAAGAATAACAGATTACATATTAGATTAGATATAAGAATAACAATATGGGCTTACCGATGGGAAGATAAAGAACTATTCCTCACAAATGCGGGATCATTTCTGACAGTTAATACAGGGAAACATAGGAAGAAAGGAGTAGGTGGGGGAGGGGGGGTTCTGGACCACCCAATGGACAGAGAACATAGAAGATGAAAGAAAGAGCGGCGAAAGCGGCAAAGTACTGTAAGGGGTCATAAAGTCATAAAATGTTGTGTTAATGGAAAGGGAGGCAGGTATAAAGGGCTATATTGCAGGCGGTATAGGGGATTAGGATGGAGTTTCTAATAAATGGAAGATGTTGGAGTAGGTAGAGGAGATGACTTCTTTGTCAATTTTGTCATTAACTGGGTTATTTTCTAGGTGGATAAAAATTGATTCGGAAAGGAGGCGTTTGTCTTTGTTGGATTCAGTGGAAAGAATGGAGTATAGGTCAAAACCAAAGTCATGTCCTTCTGTGATGGCATGTCTAGTTAAAGCTGTCTTTATGTCTTTATTCCGTACATCCAACATCTTCCATTTATTAAAAACTCCATCCTAATCCCCTGTACCGCCTGCAATATAGCCCTTTATACCTGCCTCCCTTTCCATTAACACAACATTTTATGACTTTATGACCCCTTACAGTACTTTGCCGCTTTCGCCGCTCTTTCTTTCATCTTCTATGTTCTCTGTCCATTGGGTGGTCCAGAACCCCCCCCCTCCCCCACCTACTCCTTTCTTCCTATGTTTCCCTGTATTAACTGTCAGAAATGATCCCGCATTTGTGAGGAATAGTTCTTTATCTTTCCATCGGTAAGCCCATATTGTTATTCTTTTATCTAATCTAATATGTAATCTGTTACTCTTATATCTGGTTTCCTAATAATCCAAACACTTCTAGAGCACATTGTTCTTCTATATATTATGTTCTAGTATTATATGTTTTGTCTTTTTCCATGTATGTATCTATATATGTAGGCATATATATATATATATATGTATATTTCAGTATTACATCCGTCCTACTTGTTTTTTACAGCCCTGATGAAGGCTTGAAGCTCAAGCCGAAACGTCGGCACAATAAAACCATTTTTATGATAAAATGTAGTTTTATTAAGTAGCAGTGACCGAACCCCGACAATCCCTACCTTTAAAATACTTATATTTTCACCTCCTAACCCAAAAACCCTAATAACTCATTAGTTTTGTTTTGGTAATTTGTTGGTGTAGCCTTCCAGGTTTCCACCCTTATTGGACTGTTCTATTAATAGTCATAAAATTGTCTTTATTTTATTTATGTTTTTATTATTATATGTTGTTTCATATGTTTCACTAATAATTTTTGTTGTATTTTATAACCTGTTTTTTAAGTTATGATTGTGCTTTATTTTGTAGCTGCTTTTTTCTTTCAGTATGTTAATATAATATAAATATTCTTTATACAGGTATACCCCACCTTACAATGGTAATTCGTTCCTAGGAGAAGCAACACCAGTTAAAAAACTACATACATTTAATTATTTCAAAATTTATAGAAACAGCTGAATCTGGCTGTCTATGTTCACTAAGCCTTTTTTTAAAAAAACTGTCATTAGCACTTTCCTCCGAAGGAAAGTAGCTATTGAGGTTGGACTCATGACGGAATTTTTGAAAAATTTCTTCGAATCTTTATCGATCCTACCTAGTAGACACCGAAAATGACCCCCGTTAAAATTTATATATATCTATCTATATATATATATATATATATATATATATATATATATATATATATATATATATATATATATATGTGTGTGTGTGTGTGTGTGTCTGTTAACACAATAGCAGCCAGAGTTTTTGTTTTTTCTTCATGAAACGTGGATATAGCGTTCAAATAGCAAACGATTGAACGAGTTCATTAACCACCAAAATCGGTCCACCGGGAGGGGGGGTTTACCCCGGACCCAAAACACTAATTTGACCATACCAGCCGTAGTTTTTGTTATATTTCAACGAAACTCGGTATTTGTTATTTTGATCTAAAGAGAGAATTCCGTTGTAAAAATAAACTAAATCGGGTCATTAGAAGGGGGGGTTTACTCTGAACCCACAATACCAATTTGCCACTGCCAGCCGTAATTTTTGTTACATTTCAACGAAACTTGGTATTCGTGGTGGTAATCAACAGAGAAAAATGGGTTGTAAAAATAAACTAAATCGTGTTATTTGGAGGGGGGTTTACTCCGGACCTAAAGTACTAATATACTCATAACGGTCGTAATTTCTGCTGTATTGTAACGAAATGCGGTATGCGTCGTGGGTATCTCATGAGAAAGAAGTGTTGTAAAAATGAAGTAAATCGGTCTATTGGAAAGGAGGGTTTACTTTAAAGTCTGTTTCATTACAATTAGCCAGCCAGACGTAGGTTCGCAAAGGCGCTACAAGGAGCGCTATCTCCCACTATGGGGACTGTATCCTGTTCCTGCTTCAGATCAAAAGACGGAATGTGAAGTTTTTGTGTATTTATTAAGTAGTACAGTATCATGTATTAACATAACTCTGGAAGCAAATTATTTACAAAATTAATAATTGAACAGGCCTCATAAGAAATGTAAATGAGCAGAACTATTCACGTTTTTATTTTATTTATATAGGTTATTTACAGCAAATTATTCAGTAATGTAGTCTACACTAAAAAAATTCTGAGGAAAGTGCTTAGTTATGCAGCTCCTGTGTGACGGACTTTTTTTGGACTGTAGTATTCTTGTTTTCAATGAGGATTACAAGATAAAGATCAAAAACTATGTAGCAAATTTGCACAACTTTTGTTAGTGTCGACCATTTGGGACCATATCATTGTTGTTGTCCCCCCCCTCCTCATTAAAGCAAATGGTTTTCTTGAAAGAAAAGTAACAATGGCTCAGTTTTAACTTAATTCTTTGGGGGGACTTGTTTTTTCCCAGAAAATTCACGATACTGTGAGATGCATATTGCTTGTAGACCTGAACTGAAGTGAATTTCAATTTCATTTGAATCATTAATGGCTCTAATAATTCTACCAAACGATAGCTATCATGGAATTCACCAATACTGAGCTCTTAAAGACTGCTTAATAAGATAACAAAGATTAAAAGGTCTTTATGTGCTTTTATACTGAAATGATGACGTCAATATTTGTGGCAGTGACTTACTTACTGCATTGAATATTTTAATGATTATTACATTAATTTGCAGATGTGGGAGAACGCTGTCGAAGTATGCAGAGAACTCGCTAAGCAATATGAAGAGTATGACTTTCATAAGCTGAGTGCACTTTTGAGGAAAATGGCTGATTTTTATGACAACATTTTAGTGAAGCTGAGACCCGGGCCTGAGTATTTTAGGGTTGCTTACTATGGAAGAGGATTTCCTCCTTTTTTGCAAAATAAAGTAAATTTTACCATGAACTTCTATTTTCCGTAGCATCTGTATTTTAATTAGAATTTGCATGCAGCAATAAGGAGGCAGCTCCTTCTTTCATATTTTTGGCAAATTGAAAAAAAAAAAACGTTTAACCTCTTGATATTTTTTCCATTTCCTTTTTCTTATCATAACATAGCCTCCTTCGTATGAAGCTAAGTCCATAAGCACCCTACCCTACCTTTTTTAGAGTGGTAGTGTCAGGTTTAATGATTCGAAGCTCCCTCCTTAATGCGCCACGTCCTATAAATATCCCAAAATTTTCGACTAAAATGAACAAAATTTGGTTTTATCCCATTTTTAATTCAGGAAGCTCATATGACAATACAAACAAACAATGTGAAATAATAAAAAAAACAATTAATGCAAAAATCAGTTGTTTCTCTCGCTCTGTTTCTGTCAAATCATCACCGTCAGTATAGGTGATGATGCTACACACCGTCAGTCTGCGCTGAAAATAAACAATACAAATGTTTTATCTAGGGGATAGAACCTTTGGCCGTTTTATATTGGAAAGGAATCTTCAGAATTCTCACTTAAAAATAAGTGATACAAAAAAAAAGAACATTTTTTTAACAAGTGTTTATATTTTGCTTTCTCTCTGTCCATTAGTCGATTTATTTACAGATTTCATAAATTGCTATTACCATAATAATAGGACATTTTTTACTACCCTTGTGCTGACTGAAATTTTCAGTCAAAATATTGGCACTTAAGCATATTTATTTTCCTGATTATTTAAATTTAGACTATTCTTTCAAGTATTTTTATTGGCTCTACTGAGTTCATTAAAATTGTTGAAACACTATTGTTGAAGCTTGAGACGCAGGGTCAAGTATGCTTCAACGTAATATGCTTCCTCTCGTAATGAATAAACCCTCATCATGAATATTTAGCTCCTATGCCCATTATAGGGGGCAAAAATATCAAATTTCTGCTTTATTTTCTCATACTGTCTATTTTATATATAAAAGTCAGAAGTAAAGCTTGGTGCACTTAAAGGGTTTACCTATTTTTCTCACTATTGCTCTGTTGTTTTTTATAAAACGTTAAATTTATTTTAAAAATTTTGTTCCATAGGTTTTTATATACAGGGGGAAAGAGTATGAAAGGCTTAGTGATTTTTCTACAAGAACATTAAATAATTTTCCCAAGGCTGAACTAATGAACACTCTTACAACTCCTGGAGAGGACATTACTGAATCATCTGGGCAATGTAAGAACCTTTTGTTTTCCAATCTTTATTTTTTTAGGGAGGCAACCCGCTTCTGAAGTTGATTTCATGACGCAATTCAGAAGTGCGGACTAGAAAATTTGATGTTTCATCTCTCACAGGTTTGAAAATGGTCCGATTTTGATGAAATTTGGTACAAAAATCTTTTGTCTAATTTGAAAGGTCAAGTTTGTTAACCAGGAGAATCCGTCTAGCAAAAAATGGTTTTTGGAGCGAAATTCGAATGAAAAAAATTGTAACGCTTACATTTTTTGTTTTATATGCTTGCAGGCACTCGTTTTATAGGTTCCTTAACAAAGGAAAAATAATGGAACCAATTTTAAGGCGATATCTGTAACTGTTCTTGCGAAAAGTAGAAACAATATTTTTGTAACTAATTTTCGGTTTGGGTTTTTTTATTGGTAATAGTGTTTTCCTAGAGCGAACATTGAGAAGGCGGGGGGAGTCGTTTCCTGTTGTGGTGCCTTAAACTATCTTCTCTGTGAGATTTTATTTTACATTTTTATCGAAAGATCAAACCCTACCAATAACTGCTTCTATTCCATTCCTTTACTAATGGCACAAGGGATGTGAACAGAACCGTGCTGAGATGACACAGTTCCTGTGAGTCGGACTTTTATTTTTTTAAATTAACTTACCAGGCTGAGGTTTGTACAAAATGAAATGCCTTGTCAATTACGCTACAGGGCTTATATTGCAGAATAGCTAGTTAATTCGTCTAATAAAGCCAAACCTACTGACTTATTTATCTGACAATGTTATTGCCATACTGGGCTTATAGTAAATTGTCTTACTAAAAATTAAATGTATTAAAACTCGAAATAAACAAAAGATGGTATTGGCTGTGAAATGATAATCAAATCTTATTAGAAAAAGTAACTCACCAGGCTATGATTTGAACCCAGAATCTCTTCTTTGGTCATGTTAAACTCGCTTTCTCAATAGTTTAAAAGTACTTTTAATTGTTTAAAAATTATATGCGTTTAACATAAATATTGCTATTACAGATGTTCAAATAAATAAAGTAGAACCTATAATGGATGAAAAAAAGCAAAGATCTTCTCTCCACTTAGCTAGTTCTCAGGTTCTGAAATATCACAGGTGAATATCATTAGTCTATACCTGATATTATGCTTTTAACTTCATTATGATATCCTTCTTTTCACATTTATTTTGTTCTAGGGTTAACAATGTTCAGAAATTCAGATTTTCTCGACCTTATCACAAACGAGATTCCATCACTGGTGATGATAATGAATTTGCTACCCTTTGGATTGAAAGGAACATCCTCGTTACTTCTTACCCTCTTCCTGGGATATTAAGATGGTTTCCTGTCACTTCTACTCATACATATCACCTTTCTCCTTTGGCTAATGCAATTGAAACAATGCAGACCACTAATGAGTAAGAATTTAAGATATTCATTGTTCGTCTCCTGATTATTGTTGATGTAGTTTACTTGATTAATAGAGATACAGCATTAACACATTCAGTAGAAAATGTAAAACTTTCTCAGTTTATACCAAACTGAATTTTTTTTATTTCCACAAAAAAGTTTAGTTATGTGAAAGTTAATGTTCTTCTTTTATTTAATTTTTCTGGCAGTTTAAAAAATCAAACATTATGACAAATAACACTGGTCTACAATTTTTTTTTTTTCCCCAAGAGATCTATATAGCATTTCTTGTAAATCTCAAAACACAGGTTCTTGAGATGCCACCTGTTTTTCTACATCAACCTCCAATTCTTAGAAAAATTGGGGTCAAAATGAAGTCTCTATTTTCTTAATCAAAAAATGCAATCCGTTGAGTATATCTAGAGATATTCTCTAGATATTCTTCGAAGCCAATAACTTATCAGAAAATTGTCATAAATTTGCAATGTATTGTTGCCTCACGGCTGTAGTGAAGCCATCTCAAAAATGATAATAGCTCTACGTTGAAGATGGAACTTGGCAACAGCAAAAAAGTATAAACAACTGCAGTCACATTCTTTTTTACGAATTTCAAATTTACTTGAAAATTATATGAGATAGAAGAAATCTGATTGCAGATTCTTTTTCTACATTATTTATTTAAAGTTTAACGTCCATTTATTATTAACTACGAATTTTAGGACGGTTTTCTACATTAAACATATTTCAAGCTAGAGCTATAATTTTTGAGACGGCTTTACTATGGCCGTGAAGCAACATTACATTGCAAATTTATTACGATTTTCTGACAAGTTATTTCATTTGAATCATATATCTCTGGATGTGCTCAACAGAGTTTAATAGGTGTGGGGTTGTTTTAAAGAAAATTTAATACTCTACAAATTGCATTTTTTACTTTTTTAATTAAGAAAGTAGTGACTTTGTTTTTAACCAAAATTCGATGGGAAATGTTGTTGCGGGTGGAACCTCAAGAATGTGGGCATTGAGATCTACAAGAAATGCTTTATAGATCTCTTAGGACAATTTTGTTGTAGACCAGTGTAATCAGATATATCTTTTATATAAAATAATTTTTTAATAAAATATTATAGATATAATTCTGTGGTTTAGGTTGCTTACGGAGTTGATAATGGAGCACCAATATGATCCTCATTTGCCGATTAATCCTCTGAGTTTAAGATTGAACGGAATTGTAGACGCTGCTGTAATGGGAGGAATCAATAATTATGAGAAGGTTTGTTATGTTCTTAGAGAAAATTTTTACTTTTATTTTCTGAATGCTCTTATAAGTGAGCAGAGAAAATTGGAGTTTTTCTACAAAAAAAGCAACAAAAAACAAGGTTTTTTTCTAAATAACCTTTTGAACAGCATATGTCTTGAAGAAAAACAGATAGAAACGTGCGGTTGGCAACATTTAACTACATTTTTGGTCTAGTTTCACCCCATTAAGTATTGTCATGAGTATTGGGGGTTTTACTCGGCTCAATTGCATCAACTGTTGTTTTTAACGTTCCCCAGTGATTTTTTTGTAAGGCTGGCCTTCCTTCATGTTCCTTGCCGCTGGTGTCATTATCACCATTTTAAAAATATCAGATTCAGTATCAACAATATTTTATTGATGGAGCTGGTTCCCCATATGCTTCAACAAGTAGGCAATGACCATTAGCTGCTATCTACAAATTAAAACAAAAAAGAAGTGCTTCCCACAAATTATGTTTTGTTGGTACTGAGGTTGATAATGTTTGAGCACAAAGAAAGTTTATTGTTTACAGTTGATTTTTAGAATGGAATGATGACGATTTAAAATGAATTTAGTTAAAAGATCGTTTTACAGGATTTAAAACCAGTAACGCAATCTTATGTAAATCCCTCAATATTTATTTGTACATCCTATATATAACAATTAGACAAATTTAAGGAAAGATTAAATAACATAACTCCACAAACTAATGCCTATCTAGAATAGTGTTGATGCTATATTAATCACATTGAAATGAGACTAGAAACTTCTAGAATAATAATATTGAAAAGAAAATTTGTTTTAAATGATATTTAATTTGTTCTTTCTATTGCTAAATAAAATTCCTTCAAAATGGAAATTGTTTTCATCTGAACTACCAGCAGCCAAAATGTAACCAAATAAATATTTGTTGTTTGCATGGATAAAAGTCTTAGTGACCTTGGATGCCTTTATCACCAAAGTTCACTTCAAATTATAATTTTTGGTCAAAATATTTTCTTTCTGTCAATTAAGCCCTATTATAGGTTTGCTAAATTTTTATTGTTATTGTTATTTTATCAGAACCAATGATTGATGTGATTTATTTATAGAACCTGAGTGATATTCAAGTGGAAAATCAGCACATTGTGAATACATCTGATAACATTAAGCTTAAACTTGCTCAATGTTTACAGTTGACTAAAGTGAATAAAACTTCCTTTGGTTTAATAATATGTAATGACCTTTTTTTATTTTGTCATTAGGCTTTCTTTACACCTGAGTATTTGGAGCACAATCCTGATAAAGCAGCTCAAGTATCTCAACTGAAAGATCTTATAGCCTCACAAATTCCTCTTCTCGATGTTGGAATAAAAATCCATGGCGATGTTGCACCTCCCTCTCTGGCTCCTTTTCAACTTCGCCTTGAACAATGCTTTGCACAAATGCAAAGCCATGTTGTAGCCAATTATGGATCTAAGGTTCTCATATTTATTAGTTAATATTTTTGATAAATATAATTTAAGTGAAAATAATTAGTGCCTATGTTGAATTGGGGAACTGTGAGGTAATGAATCGCCATTTTGAAAGCCCATCACCCTAACTACAAATTTTATATTGATCTAGTTAAACGCCTCAAAAAAAAAAAAAAAAAAAAAAAAAAAAAAAACAGGCCACAAGGGCCCAGAGGGGCAGATACTGTAGAGGTATCTGTTCTTGACCATACGACACACTAGGGACGTAGTGTGGTCAATACTATGCTCCGGCCACCTGATTTTTCCCTTTGCAGGTACCCATTAATTAATTAACTAATCAATTAAAGGCTGGGTGAGCCTAGGGACAATCTGGGAACCCAAATCCAACCCTCGAACGGCAGCACTAGAAGAAAAAATCTTTAGTGTGCGCTTAGGTTTTGGACTCGGGTCCTCCAGTACATTAGTCGAGTAGCTCCACTGAGCTAACCTCCCCCCAGTTAAACGCCTCAATAAGTCTTAAAAAAACATATTTATTTGTTCATATTAGAAAGAACATAATTATAGTAACACATTTTAACGATAGATGGCAGTTGAATTGTTATTCAAATTTTAACTGATGTTTTAGATTTATAATTTTTTCTTTTACAAAGAAATGTTTAGAAAAGGTAGAATTTTAACCCTTTTAAGGCTGTGAGGTGATAAATCTGCTAGTCCTCTTTAGTGTTTGGGGACTGTAAGTTGCTTTTTCAGGTTTGACCCCAGCCTCATTTAGTGGTTCCCACGGCATATTCTAGCATTTATTCTTGCCATTATTTTTTATTGAATTGGACTTTAAATTTATATCTCCGTCATAATAGGTTGTAGTGTTAGCAAGCGACAAAGGCTTTATGACATTTCAAACTGTTTTCTGGCTTTTCACATCATTTTATTTTATTTTTATTTTTTTTCGTTTTCTACAATGTTGGGCTAAAATATCTAGGAAAGTGAACAATGACTTGTTAAGGCCTATTCACGCTAGACCGTGCCGGGTCCGGGCCGGGCCCCGGTTGCCAAGGCAGCATGCATGCTATAACCTATTCACGCTAGACCGTGCCAGGTCCCGGATGGGACCCGGTGAAACAATCACACCACTGTTTTTAATGGACTAGTTCACGCTAGACCGGGCCGGGGCCGTGCCGAGCCCGTGTCCCGGCCGGGCCCCGTTGAGAAAGGGAAGTAGATATTCTTTCCCGTCCGGGCCCGGCCCGGGCCGGCTCCCTCTCTTGTTTGTTTATTTATTTATTTAACTAGCTGAATCCGCAAACTTCGTACCGCCTAAATAGCTACGCATCTTTGGAAATAACTAATAAATAAATTACATAAAATAAAATAAAAATCGTTTAGAGCTTCTGCTCAAATTCAGGAAAATAAATATGCTGTAGCTTCAGTTGATACTACAGTATAAATTACAGTCTTATTTTTCTTACATGGCTACTGCGCATGCGCGAACACCAGCGGACACGTTTGTGTAATTTTGTTTTAGTTTAGTCATCGGTTAAAGCATATTTATGCTAATATAAACTATATGATATGAGAATGTCTCTTCCAGAATGACCTGGACGGTGGGGGTCCTCCCTCCTTCCATAGGGAAAAAATCCGCTTATAAGGTTGACCTCACGACGCAATCCGGAAGTGCCGAATACAAAATTTTGCATTTCAGAACCCCTAGAGACCGAAAATAACGATGGTTCAAATTTGTGTGTATATATATATATATATATATATATATATATATATATATATATATATATATATATATATATATATATATATATATACATATATATACATATATAAAATCAGCCCCGTAACAGGCCACAAGGGCCCTGATGGGCAGATACTATAGAGGTATCTGATTCATGACCATACGGCATACTAGGGAGATAGTGTGGTTAGTACTATGCTCCGGCTACCTGATTTTCTTCTTAGCTGCTTCGACTGCTAGAGTCATTAGCACCAACCAAGGTACCCATTTTTAAATTAATTAAATGCTGTGTTGGACTAGGGACGGTCAGGGAGGCCGAATTCAACCCATGAACGAACACATTAGAAGAAAAAATCTTTAGTGCTTGCTCGAGATTTGAACTCAGGCCTCCAGCTTATTAGTCCAGTACTCTACCACTGAGCTAACCTCGCCCCCATATATCTCTGTCTGTCTGTCATTTTGTTTGTTTGTTTGTTTGTTACTTATACAAATCCACACCATTTGGCCGATTTTGATCAAACTTAGAATAATGATAGGTCTTGATTCGAGAAATCTCCTAGACTAGGTCAAATAAAATTCCAGCTGTCTGTCTGTACGTTTGTGCCTTATACAAATCCACACCGTTAGATCGATTTTTACCAAAGTTGGCACATGTATGTCTTGATACGTGGGTGTGATAGGGTAGGTCAAAGTCGTCTAGGAATCACAGTTGAGAGGTCACGGGCTCAAAACAGTTACAGATCCGTGTTATTATATTTTAATAATACTTATTTTGTTCCTAATTTATTTTGGCTGTTCTATATAAAGAAAGTAGGTGTAGCATGGCACGCTGGGTAACAGCTAGTATATGTATGTATATATATATATATATATATATATATATATATATATATATATATATATATAGGGGAAGGTGTTGTACCTCTGACCGTCTTGTACCTTTGACCACCGGGGCTGTCGTGGCACGTAGCAACATTTTATAAATTTTGGTGTGATTAGTGTTTAGCTCCTTCACTGAAGGGCTTGTGTAACCTACTTTGGATAGTTCAAGTCAAAGAATATTCTTGCAAAAAATACTTATCCATTTTTATTATAAAAATGTAAGTTATTTATTGATAACGGTTTGCCTAATAATTTTTTTTGTATTACGTCTTTTTAGATGGAAATCATTTGACAAAGGAGCTATTACAATAAGAAACATGGTGTAGCTTCTGAAATTGATTTATCTTAACCCTAACATTTTTAACATGCTTTATAATTTGCGCTACCAGTGTGTTGTACCTCTGACCACGACTAGGTGTTGTATCTTTGACCAGGTCAAAGGTACAACACACCTGAGTGATTTTTACATAATTCATTTTTTTTGTTCTTCTGCTACAATATCTTTTAAATTAATATTGGTTGCTTCAATTTTTCAAAGAACTTAAAAAATAATAAATTAAATAAGTTCAAGCTGGCTTTATTAATCCTCAGTGTAGCAGTTCAATCCTATCGCCCCTTATCGTTCCACTTGAAGTTGTAAGACGTCATCGAAAAGTGCAGACTAGGAAAATGTCAAATAGGGGCCGGCCTAAAGGGAAAACTCGTATTCCGACAGATATTCCTGTAAAGGTAACTATTGAAAGCGAAAAAACAAAACAAAAGCCTCACTCTAAACGTAAGAAACCATACACAAATGAACCCCTTCCTTAAAAAGTGGTAAATAAAAAAAAAATTATTCTAATAACAATTCAGATTTTGATACTGAGACCGAAATTTCTTCAGGAGAAAGTGACGTTTATCTGTCTAATGAATGTCGTGAATTAAGTCAATGAACCAGCAACAATTTGAAAAAAAGGAGTTAAAAATAAAAGTAAAAAGATTATTACATATTTAGTCGCAGAGATCTGTGGTATTAAATGTCCAATGTTTAGGATACAATATTTGAAAAAACAAACTTTAAGTTACAAGTTTACAAGAGAAGATGAAAATTTGTTTGATATCGATGTTGAAGACATTGTGGCTAAACTTCCATACTCTACTATTGCTAGTGGATCTGCATGACAGTTAAAACGTTTATGGATTGGACTGGATTTTTCAGCATATTAAGCATAACATAATATCAATAATAGCTTTTTATTATGCTTACACCCATGTCCTGTATTTATTAAACTTGCAATTATTTATAATATTACTCAATACAATTTTTTTTCTGCACTACTGTGTTGTTTTTAGGTGGTCATTGGTACAACACCCTGTGGTCAAAGGTACAACTACATGTTGTACCTTTGACCACTGTACGATTATTTTTTTAAGAATTAATAAAAAAAATTAAATGTAAAGTTAGAACCTTGAAAAAATTATATATGATAAACAATATAATACTAATTACAACCAAATAAAAAAAATGAATTTACCATTAATAGTCAAGCTGAAAAAAATTCAATTGTGCAAAGTGGTCAAAGGTACAACACCTTCCCCTATATATATATATATATATATATATATATATATATATATATATATATATATGTCTGTTCGCGGTTTCCTTGTCTTAAATGGTCTGATTTTCATGAAATTTGGTATAAAAATCGTTCGTCTAATTTGAAAGATCAAGTTTGTTAACGAACAGAACATGGTTTTTGAAGCGAAATTCGCGCGAAAAAAATTTACGCTTACATCACATGCATGTAAGTACTCGTTTTATAGGCTTCTTGAGCTAGTAAATGACTGGAACCGGATAAAGCAATAGCATTAACCGTTTCCAAGAAAATCGGAAAAATAGTTGTTACATCAAGTTTTTGGTTTGGTTACATAGAATCATGGTACTAGACTAAAATATTTACTGCATGTTTGAATTTCTTTTATTTATTTCTTATTCTGTTATTCGGGACACAATGTCTACTAGTAAGATAAAAAAAGAAAGTTGATAAGTCAACGATTAAATTATGTATAATAAATAGAAATTGTAAAACACTTAAAATTCTTTTAATAGTCAATAAAAAATCACAATGAAAATTACGATTTCTTATTATTATATCTACTTGTTATATTACATTTTACTTTTACTTGCCTATTCTTAATTAAGTTTCATTTGTATTGTAGTTTATTATGGTACGCGATAATTTTTCTTTGATTACCTGGCGCGTAAACAAACAGAGCAGATGGTTTTCCCACCACGGGAAAAGGCGACATACAATTGGCCATGCAAGAAACATGGGTTTTCTAAATGAATACCACAAACACATAATGACTTCCCCTGGAATTTGTTTATAGTCGAACTGAGTTCATAGGTCCAACAGCAACACAGCTGCAGGCACTTTAATCAATTGACAGCAGCTCGATTCAAACTTGCACCATTATTAGTCGAATGTCGCGCTTCATGAGTCTGTCTTAACCGAATTCTTTCACGTTCATTGCAATCTTCACGTTCCTGAGCAGTACAATAACATTGATATTTAATTTGATTCTTTGCATTTCGGGTTCATCTGCCTAAATTTGTCCGACGCCTTATATGAGGCATAATTAGTAAGTCACAAACACACAACACTTTTGTATTTTTATAGAAACTTGTGGCTTTTAGATTTACTAATATTATAGATGTACAGCAAAGAGATGTTTACATTTCAAGTGTCATTTTACCACAGACAATTTACATTTAATTATAGACAATTTCTTTCTGGCTAATGTTACCATCGTATAAATGAAGGGCTGAGTGCCAAAAACTAGTAATAACTAAAAAAATCTGAAAAACATTACTGTTGATGACTTAATTGATTTAAATTGCTCCAATTGAAATCATTTTTGTCACCAACACAATGTATTTTAGATTCTATTTACTTTAAATTCGATTTTTTAAGTATTTTCTAATTTCGGGATAGTCACCTTTGGCAATGAGCCCTTCAAATATTGACATATTTACAATTGAGTACACTAACGTCACTCAATTGTTTGGCTTTCCCTGAACCTCTCCACTAACACTAAAACTTTGTGGTATGATATTAAATTTGAAATTGACTTTTAAGTATTATTGTGAATCTTTTGTATGGGAATATAGAAAAGTGGGTTCTTTTTTTTTCCTCGTTAACGCAAATATAAATTAATTTAAATTTCATTATTACCTTTTTGACCTAGCCAGTGCATTCCCTGGACCATGACCTACCTGTGTGCCAAGTTTGATCAAAAACGGTCATTTTTTGTATAGAACGAAATGCAGACAGACAGCTGATAGGCGATGTTTACCTAGTCTATGCCATTTCCCAGACCAAGACCTACCTGTCAGCCAATTTTGGTCAAAATCGGTCAAATTTTCACAATTTGGGTACAGAACAAAATGCAGAGAGACAGCTGATAGACTGTGTTGACCTAGTCTATGCCATTTCCCGGATATATATACCTACATGTGAACCAATTTTGGTAAAAATCGATGAAATGTTGTGAATTTGTGTAAGGAATAAAAATGCAGACAGACAGCTGATAGACTATGTTGACCTAGTCTATGCCATTTCCCGGATATATATACCTACATGTGAACCAATTTTGGTAAAAATCGATGAAATGTTGTGAATTTGTGTAAGGAATAAAAATGCAGACAGACAGCTGATAGACTATGTTGACCTAGTCTATGCCATTTCCCGGATATATATACCTACATGTGAACCAATTTTGGTAAAAATCGATAAAATGTTGTGAATTTGTGTAAGGAATAAAAATGCAGACAGACAGCTGATTGACGATGTTTACCTAGTCTATGCCATTTCCCAGACCAAGACCTACCTGTGCGCTAATTTTGGTGAAAATTGATCAAATGTTCTCAATTTGTGTATAGAACAAAATGTAGAGATACAGCTGATAGACGATGTTGACCTAGTCCATGCCATTTCCTGGAAGAATATATCTACCTGTCTATCAATTTTGGTCATAATTGTTGAAGTGGTATGAATTTGTGTAAGGAATAAAAATGCAGAGAGACAGCTGATAGACGATGTTGACCTAGTCTAGGCCACTTCCCCGACTATTACCTACCTGTGTGCCAAGTTTGATCAAAAACGGTCAAATGTTGTCAATTTTTGAACAAAATGCAGAAAGGCAGCTGATGGATTATTTGGACCTAGCCTGTGATACTTCCCGGAAATATACTTACCTGTGTGCCAATGATGGTCGAAATCGATCAAATGGTGTGAATTTTTTGTAAGACACAAAAATGCAGAGAGACAGCTGATAGACGATGTTGACATAGTCTATGCCATTTCCCGGGCCAAGACCTACCTGTCCCGTGTGCCAAGTTTGATCATAAACTGTCAAATCATATGGATTTGTTTAAGGAATAAACAGTTAGGCAAACAGCCGATAGACGATTTTGAACTAGCCTAACATTCTTCAAGCATTAAGACCCATCTGTGTCTCTAGTTTAGTCACAATTGGTCAAACGGTGTACATTCCTATAATGAACAAACAGACAGCTGATTGAAGATTTTGACCTAGTCTAAGCCACTTCCCGGTTAAAAACCTACCTTTGTGTAAAGTGTAGTCAAAATTGGCCAAACTGTGTGTATTTGTATAAGGAAAAAACAGACAGACAGACATCTGATAGACGATTTTGAACCTTCCTGTGACACTCCCCGAATAAATACGTAGTTATTTCCGAAGATTCGTAGCTATTTAGGTGGTACGAAGTTTGCGGATTCAGCTAGTTAAATAAATAAATAAACAAACAAAAGAGGGAGCCGGGTCCGGACGGGAAAGAATGTCTACCTCCCTTTCTCACCGGGGCCCGGACGGGACACGGGCTCGGCACGGTCTAGCGTGAACTATTCCATTAAAAACAGTGGTGTGATTGTTTCACCGTGTCCCGGCCCGGAACCGGCACGGTCTAGCGTGAATAGGCCTTTACAATTACAGTAAAACCTCATTTATCCGGATCAGCTGGGACCAGGGGATAAAAACATATTAATCACCAAAATATTTTTAATGCAGTTTAGAAAGTATTGTCAACACATACACTGTATGTGCTGTAATATCCTTTGTGTTTGCACTGTACTAAATATAGCTAGAAACTAGTCTGTAATAAAAAAGCCAGTGAACTCTGTACCTCAACCGAGGGAAACTGGCGTAATTTATCTACTGAGAATAGCAATTTATCTTCTGTAAAACAAGTCTTCATTTACTAAACTGAACAACATAATTTCATTTTCAAAACTGGTCTGAGTTATCTGGGCATCCAGGTTAATGAGTTCTTACCGTACTTTAAGTAAATCTGGTAATGAATACTACAATTTATTAGATTAAGATTTTGATAAAATGTTTCAGTGGAAAACATACATCAATTTGGAAAGATAATTTCTAAGAAAATTTTGGCTTCAAAATATTTCAATGAAAAGAATGGGGGTCCTTGACCAAATAAAATGAAGGGGTCGATACTTTTACACTTTGCATTTCTTTTTACTAATGTAAGACAATATATTTAGATAGTTTCCTTCACGAATGCTAGTCTGGATGAAAAGAAGTGATTTGGAAACATTTGAGGGTAGAAATTGTCAGGGTTCGGTCGTGGTATCTTAATAAAACTTTTTTATAGGAAAATGAGTTTGGTTTTATTTATCTCGTACAAATTCAATGATAGCATTACCTTCTCAGTGCTAATAGTATGAACATTAACACCAAAAATATTATAAACTGCTATGGTATAGTTGTTTTTCAAATCATAATAATAATAAACCTTAATTGTTTTATTCTTCTCATGAAAAACATCCTATTTTGCATTTTTATCGACGTTCTTCTTGAACGGTGGTAGTTATATTGTGCCTAAACTGGGTTTTTCCAGCACATTATTTCAAATAGTCTAATAGCCTTTTATTGAAGCTTATCTTAAGGAGGCCCGGTGGCCTTGAGTGTTAAGGCGTGAGTACTTAACACTCTGTGCCAAGAGTTGTGTGTTCAATTCCCTCTATGGGGTGGTGGCTTTTCTTTAGAAAAAAGAAATGGCAGCAGCCCTATCCTTGCTAGAAAAGGGTGGTAGCCTATAGAGTACCCGTCCTTAAATTCTTAGTTAATAATAATGGGTGTTGAAATTTAAATAAATAAATTTATCTTAACAATGTTTTAATTATTTCTAGAGCTGTGATATTAAATATGAACCAGTTACGCTTAGGAGACAGACGAGTTCCACCCAGACTGTAGACACCAATAGGTTATCAGGAACTAGTTTTGGGTCAACTGAGTGAGTATATTATAATTTGTGCATGGTCATTTAAGAAAAACAAAAAAAAAAATGTTTGAACGTATTTTATTAATTCTTAGCACTTCATGCAAGGCTTTATCATATTGTTAAATTAAGCACTTTGAGTTTGCAAGCTCATTAATTCATTAAAAAGTAATATTTTTTTTTTTATTTCACTCATAATAAATTGCTTCTTAACTTGATGTAAATAATAATAATTCATCCATTGATTGTTTGTGTGTGAAATCACTAAACAAATTTATAAGTAATTTTGCTGAAAATATTCTTACTTTACTGCCTTCTCTTTTTCTTCTTGTAATATTTTGATTTTGCTTTATCGAACTGTGTATTTTCCTTTTTGTTCATTTCAAAAGTGCATGATCAAGTGAGATTTATATATTATGCTGAAAATTTATTTTAAAAAAAATTATGCAGTGCTATTTAATAACTTATTATTCAAAAGCTAATAACTTTTGATTAAGTTACACGAAAAGAAAGAGAGATACATATTTGATTGCTTGATTCGTGATGGCTTGGTGCATGTTGTGTATGTGTGTTTCGTAGGGGAAATAGGTCTCGTGTCTCCAGTCTCACCAAGTCTCAGGTCGCATCTTTGAAGACTTTCGTGAACTTTGCCTCTCTATCGCCTTCTTCTACACTTACAAGGTATTTATTTCTTCTTATTTCTCTTATGTTTCTATTGTTAATAAGGTTTTCACATATCGTAGAACACCGATTATCCTAATTAATTGGGACCAGAGGTGCTTCGGATAATTGGGCATTGAATTGATATAAAAAATAAGTGATAATATTACGTTGTAAAATGTTATTTATTAATGTTCCATAGTACTTTCAACACAAATTAATTAACCCTTTCCGTACCGTGGACTGCTCCAGCAGTCGAGAGCGGTCGGGACCCACATACCGTGGACTTGTATAGAAGTCGAAGGAAGACGGGACCCTCATACCGTGAACTTGTACAGCAGTCGAGCTATCTAGCGTTACCGTACTTCTAGTATTCCTGCCTATTACTAGATGGCATTTGAATGAAGTTTTTTGTCATTTTTAGGCGAATTAGAACTCGTTATCTTCTCCGCCCAGTTACCCTGTCAACCCTAGTCAAATTACCGTTTGTTTTTATACTTCTGTACATTCCTAACAGCATTTATTTGCAAAATCAGTTAACTTTTAGTCCTGAAGTTAACATCTTATATTCACGTTTTGTTAAATTTAGAAAAACTTATTTTTTATTGCGTGTCCTCCATTTTTAAGGAAATATTTAATTAAAATGTTTAATATATTAAATATTTAATTAAATAATTCTTTAAATTAACTGTAAATATTTATAATTATGCTTTTGTTTTTGTAACTTAATTTTATACATATAAAAAAAATTTAACTCCGCCGGTGTACAATGTCACGGATCAAAAATGAAGATGGAAAATTTATTTGCCATAGTTATTGAGTATTTAATTCCCTTGCTTATTATTAATAAAAGAAAGGGCAAATGGTAACTGAAAAAAAAACTTCTTTTTTTTACTCGTATATAATATAGCTTTTTTATTACTTATTTTTAAAGAACGTTATTCAACTTAAAATAATTATTTAAATGCCAAACTAATTCAGCATAAATAAAAATTAATAATCATTGTAAGCAAAATAAAAATCAAAATGATAAAAGACGAGTTTAAGTACGTCGAGGAGATCGTTGAAAGTCGAGGCGCTGTAAGCGAGAGTGGGAAAAGTATCCCATACAGGGGGACCGAAGCTGGGTGCGAGTATCCCGTACAGGAGAACACTTCTCCTCACAGCTCTTTGCGTACGGAAAGGGTTAACTCATTACTGAAAATAATTATACAAACTGCCAACGGCCATAGCCACGTTGAATACACCGGTTCCCGTAGATCACCAAAGTTAAGCAACGTCGGGCGTGGTCATTACCTGAATGGGTGACCGGACCACGTGCTGTTGGCATTATAAAAGGGTGGCAACCTATAGATAGCCCGGCGCTAATGGCCAAGATGTAGATGCGCCGTAAAAAAAAATTATACAAACTAAAAAACGACTTATCTTTACCTATAGATCAGTTATAAAAACAGACTATTGGTATGTGTTTTATCTTCAACAGCCAATATGTCATTATGACATAAATCACAATAAAAAAAATCTCCGATTAGGATTAAGGCAAACATTTTGATAGGTCTACTTCTTTCAGAGAAAACGTTGCTTGAAATTTTGTATGCGTTAGTTTTTATTCGATTGTTTTTTGTTGTAGTTTTATTCCAAATCTCATCATATATATTAATTATATGAAAACAATAAAAAGGTGCAGTTCCTCTGAGTCAGACTTTTTATTTTTGTAAGTAAAACTAAAGTATATCATTTTATACTTGATAGCTCCATTTAGTCTCTTTCATTTTTCAGTAACAGAATTTTCAAGTTACTTTCTTATAATTGTATATACAAGGTTTGAAGTTTTAGGGAAAGAAGTCATAAAATATTTTTAAGTTGAAAAACTTTGTTATAAAAATGTATTGAATAAAATGTTTTATTATATACGAGTAAAAAAATAAAGAATGTTTTTCTGTACTCAAAAACTACGGCCAAAACGTTACCCGTCCTCCTTTTTGATCCGTGTCTTTGGGCATGACACCGGAGTTAAACATTTTTTTTTTTATGTATGTACAACTTTTTTACTAAAACAAAAAGATTATTATAAATATTTACAGTTGACCTAATTAATTATATAATGAAATAATTAATATATTAAACATATTAATTACTTAATAAATATTTTTTTTTAAATGGAGGACACGCGCCTAAAAAAAAAGGTTTTTCTAAATTTAACAAAACACGAATATAATAATATTATTAGAAGCTTAAAGTGAACTAATTTTGCTAAAACAAGCTTTTGGGAATGTACAGAGGTATAAAAACTAACTGCAATTTGACAAGGGTTGACAGGGTGAATGGGCAACGAGTTGTAATCACCTGAATAGCTCACACGACAAAAAACTTATTCGAATACCATCTAGTAATAGGCAGGAATACTAGAAGTATGTTACTGTAACGTTAGATAGCTCTAGAGTTGTGAAATGAGAAGAGAAAGAATGCATCTTGACTTCTGTACAAGTCAACGATATGTGTGTCCCGTCTTCCTTCGACTTGTACACAAGTCAACGGTACACAGGTCCCGACCGCTCTCAACTGCTGTACAAGTCAACGGTAGAGAAAGAGTTATGGTATTAAAAAACGTAGAGATATTGGAAAGTAACTTTAATAAAATTAGTAGAGAAAAGCTCTTTTCTAAAATTGTAAAGGATGTAAGGTATTTAAGTTAATCCGAAATAATGTCTTAAAGAGGCCTCTGTTAGCTTCAAATTGTCATTATCAAAAAATTACATTGATATATTTTACATGGAGCATGGAATGTAAACCATTAGTAAACAAGTTTTAATGGAATTTAAGGTTTTTGAAGCTAGATCTTGATTTAGAGATAAGAAATCAAGTAAAGCAGTAAATTTTGTTGAAGACTGGGGTGGCATAAAAGAAAAATTTTCTTTTCCGTATTTATTTTTACTACAACATACGAATAGATCAGCATTACTCTTTAAGAAAGGCAACTTTATATACTTAGGATGCATACTTAACTTTAATAACTCTATAGTGTAGATGGAGATAGTTAGCCGCTGTAGAGATACGAAGACAGGTATAGTTGGGATTCGGCTAGGAGAAAAACGTCAGACTTTCAAAAAGAAATCTGTATTTTGGACGTTTCGACTGCAACAATGGCAGCCTTCTTCAGCTAAAAAATATATACAACTTATAAGTAAAGAGAATGTACAAGTAGTAAGTAAAAGACAGGCAGAAATGAGCGGAGTATATATACCAATACAATAAATTTTAACCAATCTTATTTTTAAAAACAATGAAAATACTGGTAGTTGGAAAGAAAACAGCATGTAGAAGTTGTTAGTAAAAACAGTACAAAAAAGTATTTTTATGTAGTGACAAACAAAATCTATTTTATAGGTGAATACTATTTATAACAATCAATATATAGATACATACCACAAGAGAATGCCTAGGGGGGAGGGAGGAAGACCTCGAGGGCAACTTAGGTAACCATGGTTAGAAGTATGAACGACAGCAACAACACCGGGGTCTTTATAGTTATGAAAAAGGGGTGGGGGGCGGTAAAGCGGTGCAGATGAAAGAGATGCAATTGCTGGGTTGTAAAGGCGGTTGTAAAAGGTGTTAAGAGCTTTGGGACACAACAGTAGAGAAATTGTCTGGAGCCTGGGGGAAATTGTCTTTTACTTACTACTTGTACATTCTCTTTACTTATAAGTTGTATATATTTTTTAGCTGAAGAAGGCTGCCATTGTTGCAGTCGAAACGTCCAAAATACAGATTTCTTTTTGAAAGTCTGACGTTTTTCTCCTAGCCGAATCCCAACTATACCTGTCTTCGTTTAATAACTCTAAATAAGCAAATTTCTGGGCCACTTTAGCTTTCGCCTTCCCGATGAATTTTGAGAGATTTTTGTGTGAACTAGGAATTTATTAAGATGGCCAGTAAGGTAGAACTCATTTGTAATGGGTTTTGATTAAACACCGAACAAAGAAAGATGTATGTCATTATAGGGAGTTAAGAAAAAATTGATTGGAAATATAAAAGCGATAGCTACAAATGCCTTCAGAAATTTAAAAATTTATTTTTTCTGTTTTAAAAAGCTTTGTAGCTTATTTAATACTCATAAATTAGAAAACATGTGTCTTCATTAAATATTAAAAATGCAATTTGAAAGCTCTTAGTAGCATTTAATAATGATATATTTCAATACATATTTATTATTTTTAATATTTAAAATTTTAATATTTTCAGTAATATAATAAGTTTTTTTTTCTGTTACTTGAAATAGAATTAATTCAAATGGCAGACTTTTAATGTATTCCAATTTCCTGTTGTCCAGTTTGCTAAGCTTGAATTGTGAGATAAAGCCATCTTAGCCTATTTGTGTTTTATTTTAAGCTATCTATTTTTGCTTTGTGCATGTGAATTGGCGTATACAATAATACAGGTTCTTTTCAATAACCTTGTGTACTATTTTATTGATGACAATGATATGATATTCTAATGGCACAATAGGTCCTGCTTTAAATATTTTCATGCATAAAAAGACTCAAATTTATGAAGAAATTTGGAATTGGGGTTGGTTGACAGGTGGAAAGTTCATGATATTGGATAAGGATGACGAAAACGGGTCGCAAAAACCTTAACAGTATGTCTTTATTTGCATAGTACTATTGGAGTCACAACCTCGTCGAGGTAAAAGAGGACACTGAAGATGTGGCTTAGACCTTGAAATTACTATCCAAATAAAATAAGTACAGATGGAATGGTTGGGATTCGGCTAAATAAACCTCAATATGATTTTGTTTTAAAAAATCTATATTTCGGACGTTTCGGCTACTCATTGGTAGCCTTCGTCAGCTAAAATGACAAAAAAAAGAAGAAATTAATACAAAAACAAAAAAATTATGATTGTGATAGGTAACAGAGCTATAGATACAATTAACTTATAAAAGAACATATCGTCTTAAATTCTTAGAATGAAAAAGTGAATAGGTACAATAATTGATTTTAATAGTAATTAGTAACGTTAATTGATTTTACAAAGAAATAAGAAGCTACATACCAATGACAAATATAGTAGCTAATAGTAACATTAATTCATTTTACAAAGGAATAAGATACTACATACCAATAGAAATGCCGAGCGGCAGAGGAAGACCAAGGTTGGCAATTAAGTAACCATTGTAGAGTGTCTAAGGAGAAAAATAAATCTACTGGGGTATAAGTAAGTGGGAACAGCAGGTGGTGGGGGAAATGTCGGTAAGGATCAAAAAGCATGTTTATGACATGCCGGTAAGGATCAAAAGGCATGTTTATGACATTTATGACAGGAAAGGAGAAAAAGGTGTTAATGGAAGGATACCCAAGGGGCATGGTAAAAATCTAGGTGGGAGGTCGGGAGAGTATTTGGAAAATATTAGCGTACATAGGAGAAATGCCTTGTTGGTCAGTTTTGTAGTTTATATTGTTTTTGTTTAAGTTTATGTGTACACATTCCGAGATCTGTAGTCTTTTTTTGTTTCGTTGTGTAGCAAGAATTTTCGTGTCGTCGAAGTTAAAAGTGTGTTTTTGTTATAAACCTCAATATGATTTTGTTTTAAAAAATCTATATTTCGGACGTTTCGGCTAGACATCATGACAAATAAAATATATGTAGAGGAGGCTTTTGTGACGAGTTTTCTTCATCTTTTTTCAATCATCAAGATCTTTATTCTATGTAGATTAGCTTTAATCGCGAACCTATAAAGGAACATTTAATACAAAGAAATATTTACTTTATACAATCCTTCACATTCACAACCATTAATTTTTTTTTAATAATTTTCATTATTATTATTTTTGGTTGGAATATTGTTTTATATGCATTGTCATCTGAGGCATCTGAATTGTGATGGCTCAAAAATTATTATTGCTTTTGTTTTGATCTTACCATATAGTTGGTGGAATCTTGGTGAAAGTTGATGATAATGGCCTTTTTTCGTATGTTGTAAATGCATTATAAATTTTTAGGCACTTAGAGTTGAGATATTTTTAACTCTCTTGAAAAAGTTTTAAAATTAAGCACTGTTTTCCATTCTAATAAAGAAAAGGGGTTTGTAATATCTGTCCTTTCGAAAAGCTAAAAGTAAATAAAATATTTAAGGGTATTTGTTAAACGGCCCTTTTCCACAACAATAATTTATTTTGCCTCAAAAAATGAAACAGTTAAAGGATTACAATGTAATATACTTTTACATAAATATTTTTATGTTGAGTAAACTTCTGCCCTGCTGCTTGGAATTTTCAAGTAGAACCCTCTTGAACTTTGTCTTTTTGATAGATTCTGACTGTAAAATAAAAAAGAGTAGAAGAAGAATAGATTCATAAAATTTGTTTCATATTTCAACAAAGTTTGATTCTCCTTGATAATAATATATAAGTGGAGGTGTTTTATTTATTTATTTCTTCCGACGAAATTACTTCCAAACACCGTCTCATAAAGCCTAGACCAAGACAAGTAAAAGCCATTTATATAGAATCCGTTGAATTTATAGAACCAAGAACGTCTACTTAAATGATCTCTTGTTTAAAATAATGAAGTTGCTCTTTTTAATTTTTCACTATCAGCTTCTGTTTATCTGTGTAAGCATTTTGTGCTCTAATCTTTACTAACTCCTCCATTATTTGTCCTAACTAATGCCTCTCTCTGTCTTTTTTGCAGATGCCTTATTCCTCATATGACTACCCATACCATTCCTATCCATAAGCATGTATTTTCATTTATCCCAAATGGTGTGATGTAACCTATTTATAATTTATTTTAGTTTTATTGAATTACTGTAAATGTACATATCTTGAAAGCTCTTTCTTTCTTTTTTCGCTCGGGGACAAATAGTTTTTAGAATATATTTCTGTACTATAGCTCTTTAAAAAAAATATTTTATTATTATTTTTTTAATAGTATTTTTACAAGCAAAACTCTCAATAACTGAGCAGAGAACAAAAAATAAAATGAAAATATTAGATTTAAATAAAAATCGGCTTTATATGAATTTATATAGTCTATATTGTTGTAATCATACCTTTCAACATGATTTTTTTCAGGCTTAAAAAGAATAATTTGTACTAATTATTGCATTGGAAACTTGAAAAATAAATAAATCAATAAATCATTTCAATCGAAATCGCAGAGATCTAACTTTCTGATTATTTTCAAAGTAATTGCTCAAGACTCAAGTTTCTGCCAGATGGAAGACAGTCAGGGTTCCATAAAAAAAGTCGAATAAAAAAGCTCATTATGTTTGACAATGTTCATACAGTGCAAAATCGCTGAGGTTGCTTAACACATTCAATGCTGGCGCCATCGCTGACTCTGGGAAGGGGTGGGGACGGCACTGGACGGTGCTCTCAGTCCAGCCGTAAGGACTTGATGAGCACATACGGTGCTCATCAAGTCCTCGTATTGAACTTGTTAATCCAGTGTTGTAGCAAAGTCCTCATGGATCAGTTCATCCTCTACTTATAGACATGATCCTCTACTTAAGTCAAGGAGGCAAATAAAAATATAATTTTTAACATGAAACACTCTTTAGATGTAGTGACTTAATCACCCAAAAACGTCATATATAAGTGGGACAAAATTGCAACTCCAAAGTAACACGCTCACTTTCGGTCCAGCTGATAGTAGATGTTTCAGCCCTCTACGTCCTCAGGTATATGGCCTCTTCATTCTACTAATACTGCTACATCTTGAGGTAATAAATGTAAAACATATCACGACAGAAAGAAAGACGAGCTTCCTTCTAACTGGTGAAAACTAACACCGAATAATGTAGAGAGAAGCGGTTGAACCAAAACTGAAAAGGGGCAAACCGAATTATCTTAAGAATGAGCGTCCATAAAATGATCCATGTTTTTTTTAAATTGCGAACTGTGTTATCTTAGCGCGGATGAAATGGAATAGATTAGGTATCACACATAACAGGAAACTGACAGTAGCCAACTTACACACAAGCGGCTAATTCTTAATCCTCATTCTTGAGGAAGGCTGAATAAGCGAATACAATTATGTACTGAAAACGTACTCACTCTACTAATACTACTCAGAAGGCTCTATTCCAAACAACTTCCTTAACTCCTAATATAACCAAAATTTAACCATCTTAGTTGAGATGAATTTCCAACATGTAGAACATATTTCAGTTGAATCCCACGATTCTAAGTGCCCACAAAAAAATAATGACTTACAAAAGCATTTGTTCCACTTTTCTCAAAAACGGTTACAGATATCGCCTTAAAAATGGTTTCATTCGTTTTCCTATGTTAAGAAACCTATCAAACAAGTACCTGCAAGCATATGAACTCAAAAACGTAAGCGTTACGATTTTTGTTGCGCGAATTTCGCCCCAAACTCCATCTTCCAGTAGGCGGATTCTGCTGGTTAACTAACTTGACCTTTCAAATTAGACGACAGATTTTTGTACCAAATTTCATCAAAATCGGACCATTTTTGAGCTCGCCAGAGAGCGAACAGACAAACATATATATATATATATATATATATATATATATATATATATATATATATATATATTTGAACCACCTATATTTTCGTGATCTATGGGGTCTGAAACGTGAAAGTTTCTAGTCGGCACTTCTGGATTACGTCGTGAGGTCAACCTCACATAAGCAGGTTCTCCCTATGGAGGTAGGGAGGAACCGCGCTAAAAGGATGGGATGGGGGCCTTGGGGTGGAGCCCTTTACGAGACCAGAGTTTTTTTGTAGTGTGTTGTTATGTACAATTGTGAACAAACCGTGACTGTCTCCAACCTCGTAATCTCCAAAGTCAATGATTTACTTACTGTCAGATACACAGGTTTTTACATTTTTATTAAGAATCAAATGGTGTATATAAGAGTTGTATGGATTCTTATATTAGTTGACGCAAGCAAGCTTTTATTTCCTATTTCCAAAACTCAGGAATTAAAAAAATCCAACTGTTTTCTACTATTGATTTTAGCATTCAATTAGTCTGGATTACCAATTAAATTTAATAAAATGAGATTCTTTGAATATATTCAGAAAAAAGGAAACAGTTTTCTCGTTCTCTTATGATTTTTTGTTTTTGTTTATGATTCTTTTTTTTTTTTTTTTTTTGTATTACTTTCCCTTTCCCTCCCTACTTTTATCAGGACTGGAAGTGCCTATGTTCGCTCGACAACATCATTATCAACACCATCAATCAACAGAAAAGAGAAAAAGAAGAAGCGCAGACACACAAACAAAGAGACAAGGGAGTGTCCAGAGAGCCCAAGACCCAACTCTCAGTGGTATACTACCCCACTCTCAACGCCCACATCCAGCGTGATTCTTGATGAGCCAACGACTCCTGTCTTCGAGCTACGACAACAGGTAAACGTCTTAGACATTTAACTCAGTTCGATTTCTGAATGAGCAACTTCTTCACTTTAACCATTTATCGCACAGAAGGACATGTCCCACTTAAATCCTCTGCCTGTGCAAGGTTGTGAAGGGGCTCACAAATTAGTAAGATCTATCAAAGAGTCATATATGTCCCACCCTATTACTTGGAACCATACTTGTTTCAATACAATAAGTACAGATTGGCAGTGCTCTAAAATAAATAAAAAAAAACTGTTTTATAAAGAAAAAGTTTTGATCGTTAAAGGGTTAATGAATAATGATTTTTTTTTTTCAATAATATTAACTTGAATGTTAACTTACTGAATCAATTTTGAAAAGATCCCAGACAACCCTTTGGAATTAAGTCTAGTGTTAGTTTCAAATTATTTGAATTAATTAAATCGGATTTAGTTATAAATTTGCTTTCATATAATTCAAAATAAGAATATATTCTATTAATTAATGTACTAATATTACAGTTGACTCCTACTCGTCCTTTGAGATCAGAAGTTGAGAAAGAAAAAAGATTAAGCAGACCACCTAGTGGACAGTTTCAAAATCGTCTGTCCTTACCTTCAACAAATGGAACCAACAGAGATTCAATAGGTTTGTGTTATTCTAAAATGTATTTAATTTTATTGCCTAAGAAAATTATGACATTACTTGATTTTTTTTTTTTTAAAAATAATATTTTGAAGAAACCATTTGTATTTGTTTCTTTGATATGTGACACTTTTGCATATTGTATTTTAAACTAAAAATTGTCTTAAATACAGTAGAACCTCTCATATCCGACCATGATGGGACCGGGCCATGGTTGGATATCGGGAGGAGGAAAAAAAAAAGTCTTTCAAAGTTATAAAAAAAGCTATAATGTACAGCACAAACTGTAATACAACTTTATTGTAATTGTAGAACTGTTGCTATATATATTTAAAACATTTAATCTTTTGAAAAGAAGAACAAAATGTAAGCATACTTTATTTATAGAATTCAGTTATGGATTGTTGTTTTAATTTTGTTAATCTTGACTTTGCGGAAGTTCCTCCACTTTTTAGCCCACAATACATTCATTGCGGTTGCATTTGGATGTTGCTCGATTTCTTCGTCCGCGGTTTTGTTCTGCACAACAGCTATGATTTGGTAATTGTTAAGATATTCATTAGTAACTTCTGAAACATCAGCTTCAACAAGTCACTCGGATATCGGAAGGAGTCGGTTATGGGAAGGTCGGATATGAGAGGTTCTACTGTATTTTTTTTATTAGTGATGTAATATTAATTAGAATCAATATAAAATGTAATTTAAACTTTTCTTAGGATAATCAGTTGAAGTTTTATCTAAATAAAATTCAAGGGGCCTAGAAATTGGTATATAAATGGAAAAAGTCAGGAAATTACATAAACGTTATGAAAATGTACATTGTCTGGCACATTGTAAACAACAATAATAATGTCTGTCAACAATACATTGAAGCTTTGAAAAGTTATATTGATTTATAAAAAGAAAATTACCATCTTTAAATGATTTAAAAAATTACTATTTTCCTGTTCAAATACAACGCAACCTAATGAACGCAACGTCTACCACAAGCCAGACTACCTGTGTATAATGTCTGGGGGAGTAAGAGAGAAAACATAGTTAAAATTTAGCCATAATAAAATACTTTCTGCAAAGCGTTGCTAGCTCTTAGACCAGGTATAGGCAACCTTAGACATTTTGTGGGCCAAACTTTAGTGTGCAAATACTTTGGAGGGCCGCGTAGATGGTTCAAAATAAAATAACATCAGATTTTAAAGTAGTGTTTATACATGTTATTTCATGTCTGATATCTATTTTTAGCGAAAGATGTCTGACATGATATAACACGACAATATTATTGTAATACAATTTATTTAAAAACCGAAATGAAATGAAAAAATAGGTACAACATTATAATTAAATTGTGAAATTTGGAATTATTACAAACTATGAAAGTTAAATAGAGACACAAAATTAATGAGACACTCAGCTTGCTCGCTCACTTGATTCCGCAGGAGCAAACAACAAACCCCATCTCACTTGATATTCCTCATTTTGAGTGAGTGTGAGTAACATTGACCACATATGTCTTAGGGTACGTTCATGGTGAGGATTCATTCTGCGATGCTACGATAGCTACTCCGATGAGCGCTGCCCCGATGTAAAACAAACACATGTATTAAGGTGGGAGTGTTCATAGTGAGGATCCTTACTTCCGATGCTATTCTCACACTCGCGCAGTGACCGCGGGGAAGAACAAATATTTTGTTTTCTCCTCGCAGTGAGGAGGGAAGCCACGATGTTGGCCTGACTGTGATTGGTACCTTCAAAAGGACTCTAGTGCGCAGGTCACCTACCCTCTCTCATTACTTCATCTTGTGTGATTATTCTTTTTGGTTATTTCTTTGTCGAGATGAAAGAAAATTGGGTCTTTTTGCGAAGACTACATCCAGTTACTTTTGATTTAGTTAAGTGATTTATAACAGTTACATACTCGCTGATTAGCTTACAGGTTCTTTGCTGGTTATCTTTTACTACTTGACTCGTTATCTACGGTTATAATTCATATTAGATAATGGCAAGTAATATTTATTAATAAAAGGTTAATATGATCAAAATCAATTCTCTCAACTATGAAAAAAGTTATTAAGCATTAAAGTTGACTGTTTTGCAGGTTATGAAGGATAACAAACAACGATATTTGTAAACAAACATATTTTATTCCTTTTCTATCTCTCTTTTTTGGATCTTTTACATTTATTAAGCAATACATGATATGCGTTTCCGCTCGCTACGCTACGCTCCACTCGCTCAAGAAGATATAAGAAAACTCTAGCCAATCCAACTCGCAATTAATAAAACTATATTATTTTAAGCGACTCTAGTCTATCCAACTCGCTAAAATTAATAGGATTCCATTAATTTTTCCGAGTAAGAAACCAATCCCTTTTTCTTTGTCAGGAACATCGCGAACTAATTGTAAAGGCTCATTTTTTCTCACTAACATAAGCAGAGCTTTTTCATAAACACAAGCTAATTCACTGTTGAAGGTTACTTTACTCCCAGCAAGAACCAATGCAATGGTGAGTCAGCATGAACACCCTCCATCGATGTAGAATACATCGGGGCAGCGCTCATCGAAGTAGCTATCGTAGCATCGCAGAATGAATCATCACCATGAACGTACCCTTAGACTATCAGGTCTGGCAGTGAGCAAAATAAATAACAGACTCTCTGGATCAAAAGAAATTTGAATAAACTTGATCAGTCAAACTTTTATTCATATATCTTGTTACGCAATGATTGTGTCACTTTTGCTTTTCTTCAGTGCTGGAACAAAATTAAAAACATTTTTGAAAAATGAAGTAGTATTGAATAAAAATAATTTTGTGTATTTACTGCAGATAATTTTGTGTATTTCTTTGTTGAAACGGGAATAATTGTTAATCTTGAAGTCAACAATTTTATTTAATAAATTGTGTAGACATCCTTTGATTAGTTTCTGTTTATTTTAATTATTTTTTAACACAAAAATCTATCCTTTCTAATAATTTGTTGGATATCATTATGTGATTTTTACTTTAAATTAATATTATAGTTGCTACAATAATATTTTCTTTGTCATGGTAGTGTTCATATATATTTATATTAACATTTTTTCTGCTTTCATGATTGGAGTGACATTTTTTATTGCCTAGGGACTACAGATTCGACTGCAAGCGAAGAAGATCCACCGCCCTTACCAGTGAAGACGAGGGAAGCAGACTACTGCAATCTTCCCGATGAAACTGACACCTCCCTTTCTATTAGTCAGGCACCATCGACTCCTCGAGTTAGGAACAAGGTAAAGTATTACTTTTATTATTTTTGACATTGTACAGTTGCTTTTCTATAAATGATACTGTTAAGCAATTAAATAAAACTTGTTCAAATATTCAGATCTGATATATCAGTCCGTAGCAGTGTAAAGGTTAATATGTTTAAGGAAAAATAACATTTCATTGACAGACATGAGCGGTGTTGGGATTTTTCTACATTTTCTTAAACATCCCAAAAAGAGTTAGAAAATTGGAAATAAATTATTTGAAAACTTACTAAATTCTCTAGAAACGGTTCTCAGGTCATTTTCATTTGAGATGAGCTTAGTAATTGTAAGTTTTGATCTTTTGAACAGTTCTATGTATCTGTTTTTCCTTGTTTTTACCAGTAAACCAAGATATGACAAATTAGAAACAATTTTGCAATATCTTGAGTTCGTTAAAGCATTTCCTAAGAACAAGCAGAATTCGAGGAGTCAGAGTGAATAATTTCTGATTAATGGTGGCTTTTTGTCAGTTTTTTCCCATTTAAGCCCCTAAAATCTTAAACTCGTTGAGATATGATTGAAGAAGGTGTTGAGTTTTCCCCAAAAATACCAAGAAGCTTTATAATAAAGCTGAGGTTAGGAAATTAAAGCCCAAAAGTGCAATCTCAAAATCGGGAATTTATTAACGTTAGCCATGCAGCTAACAAATTCCTGATTTTGAGACTGCACTTTTGGGCTTTTATTTCTTAACCTCAGTGTTATATAGCGGTCTATACCCTGAATATAAAGTATTACCTGTTTCTATTCTGATTTCTAATTGACTGTCAGACTTTTTAGCATAAGAATGCTTTAGCGATGACAAAACTGAAAAAAAAAAAAAAAACGTTACAAAAAAGTCTCTGCTGGTGGCCCTATACGAAAAAGAAGACTTTATGTTATACAGTATATTTCATAGGTTTGTCAGGTGGACCTAAAGCATATTTATGTTCCTGAATTTGAGCAGCAGGCTCTTAACAAAATTAATTTCTTTGGTCTTTCTAACCCATTAAATCTACGTTGCACTGTTTAATATACTTTTCAGATTACTTTTGTTTTTATAACTGAACTAATTTCACTATTTAATAATGGATTGGTTATTTCAGCCTGTCCCTCCAGTTCCCGTGGAACTCAACCACCCACCGACACCTCCTCCTAAAAGACCTCTAAGAGCAGTTTCAACACCATGACCTTTTGTTGTGCATTTATTATTTATAGTTTATATTTTTTAAGTTTAATGATTTTATTTGTTATATATATAAATATATACTCTGAATGTATATAAAATAAATATGTATTTAATGAATATTATGTTTTTATGTGGCTTGATTTACTACTTAATAATTGATTCAAATACAGTGCCACCAATTTTAATACGTTTTAACAAATTTGTTCTAGTGCAATAAAAGTACACATGGATACTCAAAATGTTTAAAGCCTGTGATAATGTAATTCATGAATGGCAAAAGTATTTTTTTTTTTAGATAAATTTTTATAAGATAATTATATTAAATATTTGTAAGTAATGACAATTGTCATGTTTTGAGTACCACTCCTCTAGTCAATATTTTGTATATAATTATGATTATTTCTTTTCAAGCCACAAATGTTATTGTAGTCGTATGTAATTAGTTATATTTATTGTTTGTAAACATTGGCCAAAAAGATATGTATATTTTGTTATTCCTTTTAATGTAATTATATACCAAAGTTATTATTAAAAACTTTGTTACTATTCCCTATTTCATGATTAATCTATTTTATTTGCTCGATGACCAGGATTACTAAACAAAAATGCTGGTGTTCAAATTATTCTGCTCTTATGAATGTATTTTTAAAAATCTGGTAAATCTAACATTTATTGCATATTTGTATTATGCAAGAATGACAAAATAAGTACTATGTTCTTCTAAATTAAATATTGACAGCTGGGCTTCCAAGCAGTAAAGTGCTGTGAGTTATTCTTCCTGCTAATTGTATAATAATAAACATATATTAAAATCTGCCTGTTTTATTTTACCAAGCAAGAGTGTTAATATTTCGAAGTTATAACATTAATGTTTTTATTGAGATCCCTGATCGATGAGATTGCAAAGGTAAATATTGTCGGGGTTCGGTCGTGTGGCATCTTAATAAAACTACATTTTTTATAAGAAAATGAGTTTTATTTTCGCTGATATTTCGGCTTCAAATTCAAGCCTTCATCAGGGCGATGAGAAGGAGAACTACGCCTCATGGAGGTGAAATCACAATGGTATTCACAATCAGTGACATTATTTTTTTTAGGAAAATTGAATCACCGCAGATATGTATCCAGAGTATCACGTTTAATGTTCTAGAACATTGCCAACTTTGCTATCAATCTTCATGTATGACAAGTTAACCCTTTAAAATTTGCTTCCAAGAAATAGGGTGGGACGTATATGTCCCTCTAATATATCCTACTAATTTCTGAGCTCATTAACAACCTTGCACAGGCAGAGGATCTAAGCGGGACCTATAGTCTCTGTGCATTAATTCATCCCAAGCTTCAGATAAATACGAGCTTGTGCCTATCTGAAACTTTGGCTTCATTAGTTGAATTAACTTGCCATTCTGTGGTTTCAAGTCTGGTAGGTTAATGAGCAATGCTCAAGAGTGTAAACGGAAAATTCTGGATTCAAATCCCTGCTTGGTGAGTTAAAGTTTCTTACAAAAGAGATTTGAAAAGCTTGAAATTGCTTTATGTGATTACTGCAGAAATGGCTTGTCATTTATTTTCCTACAGAATCAACTAGCATTTCTTCAGAGAGGGAGGCCATTTAGATCTAAGATCCTGGAAGAATGAGCTTGTCTCCTCAAGCTTCGAACCATATGTCTTTTATTTATTATATACTTCCTTTTATTATTATTTTTATTATATCAGTTTTAGGTTTGTGGTGACAAAGCATGTTTTAAGGACATTTTCCAATAACATGAGTCAGTGGTTTGATCTCTTCGCCATATTCACTACAAAAGGGTCCATCTCTTTTATAGCTCCACTCATGCCGGAAGTAATAAAAAAAAAATCATTATTTTTAATACAAAGTTTTCAGTCCTGCCAGTGTCAATTCAAAAGCCTCAAAGTGAAACTGCAAATGAGATTTTTTTTCTCTTGATAAGAGTTTAAAAAAAATGAACAGTTTGCTCAAACAATTGAGTCCAGGGCACTACCATCAGGATACTCAAGTCAATGTATAAGGCATAGTCAATTCGAAGGGGTTCATTACATCACCAAGATTTATTCAATGATCATTTCACAGCTATACTTGTTATCGACCAGTACATTTCTTCTAAAAAAAAAACAAAAAACAGTTATCTATTATTATTTAGTAATTCTAGTGTGCTTAAAAGAATTAAAATTCTTAGTTTTAGCTCGCTCTCCTCAGATTAATTCAGTCTCTCATTCAAGGATTTTATTTCTCATAGAACAACATCATGTATAACAATAACAAATTTGCACATAAATCCTAATTAAAACATATCAGTTATATAAATAAACTATTTTTAATGTTTTCACAGAAACGTATTTTCCTTCAAGCTTTGAGTGATAAGACAAAAATATATTTAAATTTTTGAGATTCTTTGGAGAATTACATTAGATAAAATAATTTGACAAAAGCAATAAATAATTCAATACACCAAGCTTCTCAAACCCAAATTTTAAAATTTTATCAAGTAGGTAAGATTTATACAATATGCTCATTTAAAGTAGTTTAAAAACAACAAAAAATAAATATTTTGCTTGTCAAAAATAGGTACTTTTTTTTTGTAAAAGTTCCATTAAAAAAGAAATGGGATTTGAGAAGTATCTTCATTAAATTAGACCAATTGAATTTCATATTTTGATAATTAAACAGATTTTGAATAAAAATTGAAGGAACATGGGATTTTGATAAAACTTGATGAAAACATAAATATATTTTTAATATTTTTATCTTACATTTTCTTAAATAAATTTGTTTTGTACCTAAAACAGGACAACAGATCAGCACTTAACAACAAATGGGTTTAGATTATAACAAGGAGACAATAAAAGCTTTTCGGTTGGTGTTCTAATCGTAGAAAATAATTTAAATGAACATTAACAAAGTATCTCTTGGTCTCGGTTTTACTAAAAATTTGAGCTTGGACCGATTTGGAGTCTACTCGATGCCTTTTGAAAACTATTTTTCTATTTTTTTTTTTTTTTTTTTTTCCATTTTGTATTATACACATAATATTTTTCTTTATATATATATATTTTTTAAACTTTGTAATAAATATTACACAGCTCAAGAAGGGCAGACTCTATTATAAGTGTTAACATCACAAATTTCTTTTCAATATCTCAGTATTTTTTTTTGTTTTTTTTTAAAAGATAACATCTTTGATAAGAAAAATATAATCTCGGCTTATTACATTTGCACTAATAAACACTTATATAGTCCTAAAGGCATGTCAGAGTTTACAACAGATGTTTAGCCTAATAGTACAGCACTGACTCACTGACTATCCTTATAACAAATCTTCAAATATATATATATTTTAAAAATAATAAATGTTACATATATATATCTAATATAGTCATTTTGATTTTAGGATGGGATTTTTCTGTTATTTTTAATAGTATATTTCATAATTCCATGAATTTAAAAATGTGTGTCAAATAATGGCACGAGGTAACTTAATGGAAATGCTGAAGAGTATGCCAAAATTTAACGAAAGAAACTGTGCGTCGGTATAGAAGTCTAGCAAACATCATCGAATTACTCAATAAATAGGTCCATTTGTCAGTTTAGGCCATTCGATTGCACTGCACCAATAATGGCTTCTGCGTTCTTGAAAAGCTGGAGTTCTTCTTAACATCAGTAACATATTGTGCTAATAGGATTCAATCCGCATTCAAAAAAATAAATAGTTTTTAACTATAAGAAAAAAATTACTGTACAAAAAGAAATTAAAAATAACAAATAAAAAGGAAAAATAAAACAAGAAAACAATCTCACGTATTACACTATTATTAAATATATATATGTTGTTAAATAATTGCGATAATATTACAATACGGGGTTTCTCTAAGATGGCACTTGTCCCTAGACAGAGGGGACCAATACACATTAACACGATCACGCGCATGGAACGAGGCACAGCACACAAACAGGAGACGGAGTTCGTGGCTTACGGGCTAAGTCAGAATTTTATTTATTGACGTGTTTATTAATTCATGTGTATGCCTGGCGGATAATTCCTATCAGTTTATATTCCGATACGCGTGACCTATGTGCATTATTAGGCTGAGGCATCACATAGGAGTCGCTCCGTATGAGCACATGTGTCACCACAGCTTCTTAAGAAGTCTTAACTCAAGTTCTTCTTCCCATTTCCACAAAGCCCTAGAAAAAGAAAAAAAATAATATTAAAAACAGGCAAAAAAAAAAATGTGGATGAGACCATAGGACTAAGGCATCATGTAAAGAGTTAATTTCCTAAGATTATATCTTTAGAGAAGTATTGAGCAGGTATCCTCCGTGGAGAGATTTCAAAGTTTTCTTTACTTGGATAGCATCTTGGTATAAATACAAAAAATGTGTTTTATGATTAGCAAAACTCACAAGATCTGTATCATGAGGTATTAATTGGGTGAGTATGTCAAGAAATGGATACTAGAGAGTAGTAAACCCACTAAGCTTCTGAACTGACAGACTTAACCAAAAGAAAAAAAAGTGGTTCAGGTGTTGGTTTAGTTAAATTAAATCAAGAACAAACAAACCTCGAAGTGGATATAACAGATTCTTCCTAATGTGCAATACGTCCTTTTTATGCCTACAAGAGAGAATTATAAAGAAACAAGGATTTTTTAATTTATTTTGCATATTGAATTTTTTTAATCTGGACAAATTAATGTCATGACATAACACATTTAATTAATTTAAAGGTAATATTAATTATTCTCTTTAATGGGGGTAATTGAAATGGCTTCAATGTCCAAGCTAAAGAATATCTTCTACCTACTGGCTAAAATATGCTCCTTACCTGAGGATTGGTGGCGGGGGAGAGAGAGGTCGGGCTGGCGGGGGCTACAACTTGTCTTGGAAGAGGAATAAGTTATTAGTTGCTGCAACAGCTATAATATTTTCCGTTGGATGCCAGGCAGTATGGAGGATCTTCTTGTTGAAATCAAGGCAGTCTACTGAGATCTCGTCTTTCTTTCTCTTTCCTCCAGTACAAACCTGTGGCAAAGTTAAATTAAAAATTAGTTAAAGCAATTATTGGGTGCTTTGAGAGACAAATTGGATGGTGAATGAGGAAATTATGAAGGCCATGGCATAGAAATATGTTTCTTCATAAAGTTAATTTATCAATATGAATGTTAAACAAGATTTATGACGTTTGTCAGGCAAGGTGCCAAGTTGAATGGGTTTTTATCTCAACAATTATTTAAAAAAATATCTGTGGCAACTAACTGACTAAAGTACCAAAAAAATAAAAAATACATTATTTATCTATGAACCCATTCGAGACCGATTGCACACCATGTGTGCAATTATCATTTATTCTGAGTAAACTACTCGTCAAAATATGATTTTTCTTGAACTAATAAAATCTGTAACGTACAGGAAAACAAAATTTAGCATTGGTTTCACTGTGTGCCAGAAAATCTAAAAATTATCTGTATGTTCATTTTATCTTTCATTGCACACATGGTTCTCAATCCGCTTCTAAATAAAAAATTTCCAAAGAGCGAGCTGTACACCCGGAATGCAATGATCTTATTTATGCGAATTCATTTACTAATTGGGTGATTTCCATCGTAAACATGTTTTTAATGAACAATATGAACAAAAAAAAAAAGTTCGCTCCTGGGGACCGAGATCGAAAACAATTGTCGCCTCGAAGGGGTTAAAGTATTGATGCTCCTCGTCCTAGGCATTTTAGTATCCATAGTTGATGATTTCACAGTACAAGAGATGCCAATTCATAAAATTATGCAAGTTATAGAAATTATGTAAACTTTTGGGTGAGGAAGTGACCTGAATATAAAAGATCACATTAATTTTTTTTTTTTTTATAATTATAATATTTACAAGTACTTATATATTAAAAATAGAATTTTATGTGTAATAAATAATACATTTTAGCACTTTCCTCCGAAGGAAAGTAGCTATTGAGGTTGGACTCATGACGGAATTTTTGAAAAATTTCTTCAAATCTTTGTCGATCCTACCTAGTAGACACCGAAAATGACCCCCGTTAAAATTTATATATATCTATATATATATATATATGCATATATATATATATATGTGTCTGTTAACACGATAGCGGCCAGAGTTTTTGTTTTTTCGTCACGAAACTTGGTATATAGCATTCAATTAGCAAACGATTGAACGAGTTCGTTAACCACCAAAATCGGTCCACCGGAAGGGGGGGTTTACCCCGAACCCAAAACACTAATTTGACCATTTCAGCCGTAATATTTGTTATATTTCAACGAAACTTGGTATTCGTAGTGGTGATATAGAGAGAAAAGTGAGATATAAAAATGAACTAAATCGGTTCATAAGGAGGGGGGGTTTACTCCGGACCGACAATACCAATTCGCCACTAACAGCCGTGATTTTAGGTATATTTCGACAAAACTCGGTATTCATAGTGGTAATCTACAGGTAAATATGTGTTGTAAAAATAAACTAAATCGGTTCATTAAGAGGGGGGGTTTACTCCAGACCCACAATACCAATTCGCCACTACCAACCGTGATTTTTGGTATATTTCGACGAAACTCGGTATTCGTAGTGGTAATCTACAGGTAAATATGTGATGTAAAAATAAACTAAATCGGTTCATTAGGAGGGGGGGGGGGTTTACTCCGGACCCAAATTACTAATATACTCATACTGGTCGTAATTTCTGCTGGGTGAACGTGGGTAACTCATGAGAAAGAAGTGTTATAAAAATGAGCTGAATCGGTCAATCGGAAAGAGGGGTTTACTTTGTAATATATTTCAATAGAAAAGCCAGCCAGACATAGGTCCACAAAGGCGCCGCATGGAGCGCTAGAGGGACTGTATCCGGTTCCTGCGTTAGATCAAAATACGATAATATGAGGATTTTGTATTTATTACGTAGTGTAGTAGGTGCCATGTGTAAACATAACTCTGGAAGCAAATTAATAATTTATCAGTTACTCATTACAAAATTAAAAGAGAACTATTCATGTTTTTATTTTATTTATGTAGGATATTTTAAGCAAATTGTTCTGGAAAGCAGTCTACACTACCCAAATTCTGAGGAAAGTGCTTAGTTATGCAGCTCCTGCGTGACGGACTTTTTAGTTAACAAGACAGTTAAGTGATATAAACGGTAATGAAATAATTTATATAATACAATCAAAAAAATTAAACAAAAATGTGATAAACTGCAAATCTATGAAGACAAAAAAAAAAAGGGCATTTATATTGACTCTTGCACCTTGCTGATTAGTTAAGTCAGGGAATAATTGGGATTCAGCTTAGAACAACAATCATATTTTCATAAATTCTTTAGAATGTTTCGGCATGCTCTTTGGCAGCTTTCTTCAGCAATGGATGCCTAGAGGATGGAGGATGACCAAAGATAGCCAATAAGTGATGATGAAAATATCTATGACCATATTTTCATCAAGAATAAATAAATTATATTCATATTAAAGAGGCATTTTAATTTTGTCTAAAAGACAGTTTAATATCAGCCCTCAAAATAGTTTAATTTCTCTTCTCTGTTTATAATTTTAATAAAAACTTATAATGTCTATACAAACCTTCCTAGGCTTGAGAAGGGTCTTTGGTTTTGCTATCTCTCTGGAAGCCTCAAGAGTAACGTCACGCTTTGAAGCTCTATCGAACATTCTAAAAAAGTTATTGTACGACCCCGTCATTATATACTGATCATTCCCTGCCCAGCAGCACTCGAACTTGTCAAAGATGCAATCATTCTCGTACAATGAGCACAGCTTCGACCTTAAATACTCGTGTACCTGAAAAGTAAAAAAGAAAAGATGAATTCAATAATTTTTCTCTAACAAGTTACACTAACAATTTCTTAATTGGTATTGAACTATCGAGGATTTAAAAGATTATTACTTTCACAAATTTTTCTCAGCAAAAAAATAAATAAATCATGACTCCGGATTCATCTGGAGAAAAGAATATGTTTGAACTGGAGATTCTTAGATTAAAAGGTTTGATATTTATTTATTTAAATGTGAATGGCTACTTATAGATAACCCGAAATTTCTAGCCCGGAAAGGGCTGATGACTTTTCTTTTTACCCAGAAAAAGACATCACCTCTAGTTGGAAACGAACCCACAGCCCTAGGAACATAGTGCAAAAACTTTAAAACTTACTGCCACCATGCCTCCTTTAATTTGATACTCTCATCAGAACCAGTGAAGATACCACAAAACCATACAAGCTTTTATTAAGTATTAACTACAAAAAAATAAATCAATTACAAAATCATACAACTTACAGGGTAACTTTCTATTGGTTTGCTCTCCATATGAAGGTCCCAAACTTTGACTGAGAGGTAATCTCGGGAGATCATGTACCTTCCTGAGTTAGATACTTTAACGTCTGATATACTCGAAATAATCTCAGAAAAAAAACTTCTGTTCGTCGGATCTTCAGGTTCTTCAAAAACTGAAACAGTACAATTTTAACTAAAATTTATACAAAAAAAAAAGAAAATTTAATATTTTACTCTTTTCCTCTCCCTCAAAATAAAAATTTCTAGAAATAGTAATTTAATGCAGCAATTATTGTCATTAATATTTGAAGAATCATTCAAAATAATCTTTAGCTATAGTTGTCATAGTTCTTCAATATAATTGAAGCAATAACAGCTTTGTTTCCACCAACTTTTATTTTGGAGTTTAAACAAGATTTACTTGTTCCTTTAATGCTTAAATACATATGCACATATTTTCACTTTCTGAACTCAGTAAAACGTAAACTTGTCAGTCAATTCATTGCCAAGGTATCTTGATCTTTGATTTTTGTTCTCGTAGGCAAATAGAGTTAGTAAGGCACTTAAGGAGATACACCATCTTAAGATTCCCAAAAAATGTTATTCTTATTTTGATGAATTGTTCGTTATTTTCATTAGAATTAGTTATTGTTAGAATTAATATTATTTTGTGACAGGGATTCAAATATTTTAATTTTTGCGATACATTATACAGGTAATGAGTCTTTTTATTTAGGAACTACTGGTCCTCTAATCTCTGAGAGATGTCCCAGCCCGCTATACCATTGGCTGACTGCCACGAGAGAGACAGTATATTCAGTGTTCCTTATGCCAGTAGCTTCTCTCACAATCTGTGGTTATCCTCTTCCCTTGGCATTACCAAGTTGTCGCTCGGTACATTTTTATGCCCCGTATTCTTCAGGCCACCCTCTCGGGATTGGTGAGATTTTTCCATAATTCCCTCAATTCTCTCCTTCGACCTCTTCCTTTCTTCTCACCCTTCAATGTCGTGGTCCCGGGGTTGAATACCCTAAGGGCTGATTTCTCTATTTACAACATATATAGGTTGTTCCTTTAGTCCATTATTTTTTCGCCCTCCGCTTTCATCTGAGCTCACCGGGGCATCATGTTTTTTTTTTTTTTTTATATTTCTTTATCCTATATAAACATTTATGAATGTTCTAAAAATTTCACTCAAAACCACTTTTTTCAAACAGGCATATAAGATATTTAAATACCTTAAATGTGGCTTAAGGTCAATAATAAAAAGCATTTCAGCTCCAAAACATTTTTTCATAGCTCTACATGTTTCACACCCTTGTGGCTGCACCTTCGCAGGAGTTTATAACTAAAATTATATCCAGTCACATCATTAAAACTTATAAACAGCCCATGGGGCTAAACCTTCCATTGAACTTTTTCAATGATAATTTTGAAATGAATGAATAAAAACAAAATTAATAATAATAATTATTTGTTCTTACTTTTGGAATGCCTATCACAAAGCGCCGCTTGCCTCATGTCACACAGCCTTATCGTCCCCTTGCTTGAACTATAAACGAAAACGTTGCACTCAAGAGGATGGAATTCTGCTGCAGTAATTACTTCTGTAAGCTCCTCCATGTTGGCAGGTTTTATATCAACAATGTCTATTTTGGAAAGGACAAGTTAAGGAAAACTAGCCAATTTGAAGTAATATTATGCATTAAATAAACTATATAGAGCTGATTTGGATTTAAAGCTTACATATAATTAAAGCGATCGCATTTATGATTTAATCTAAATTTTCATTAAAAAACATTTTTGAAATATAAATACAACTGATTGAGAAACTGAAGCCAACCTCTGCAAGGAAAAACGTTGTCTTCTTCCTCTATTATTTTATAATGTGATTTTTTATTTTCCCCCTTCGCATTTTGAATATTAGACCACCTTGTTGTTGAATCACCTAAGTTGTGAAAAACTAAGTAGAATAAATAAATAATTAAAGCGAAATCAAAGAGATCCTTCACTTTTGACATACGTCTTTCAAAATGAATGCTTTTAGGAACTTTAACACTGAAGCTGATGTATCTTTTGCAACTACGAATAAAATTATAGCACCAACATTTAAAGAAGGCTTGTATGTATTGATTGACGTGTGTTTGATTAATGTGAGACCTTTGTAGTTAGCTCAGAATTAAGGTTTAGATGTAAGATTAGCTCCAATATATGTTTAAAATTGAACTAACTTCCCTATATATGCTTGAGTTTAGGATTAGGATCGGGTTTTAGGGCGAGTAACTTTTCGGTTCTTACGCCCGACGCTTGAGTTTATATATTTAGGTTAGATGTAGATAATAATTTTATTTTTAGCTCCGGCATATGTTAAAAAGGAATTAATGTAGATACAAACTTTAGATTTAAGGTTACACGGCTAGCACAAAAGGTATTAACACAAGCAGAATTCTTGAGTGTAAATTTACAAATATCATGGTCTACTAATAGTCGAAGAGCTGGTAACGCACTCTTCATGAAGTGTTTTATGCACCTTGAAATTTTGCTATAATGTACCTCTTGGGTAGATAAGAAGGTAAGTATGTTTTTCCTGGACATACCTTGGAACACCAGGTACTGCGCTTAGGGGAAAGGTGCAAAACAATATTCCCCAAAAATAGTGTTTTATTCAGAAGTCAACTATTAGTAATGAAAAAAATTGCAAATTAAGGCAATTTTAAAATTAATAATAAATAAGGCAGGCACTTTTAAGGGGATTAAAATGTAAATTAAAAAAAAAAAAAGTACCTAGTTTTTATTTTTAATATTACATGAAGTGCTTTATTCACGCTGCGATTTAAACAGTGTCTACAATAAACATATTTGAAAATAATTACAAAAGAGTAGACACTTTTGTGGGGTTTAATTATCAGAAAACCGTGCGTAACCGTAAGAGTGAATGAGAGCACTGCACAGTTGTGGTTCTTCCCTGCACTCTCATTGGTTCTTGCTTATATGACCTTGTACAGCTGTTCCCGTTTAAAATTCTCATTTAATATTAGAATAAAAACAATTTAAGTTTTTTTTTTAAATGTTATACTCCTTAAAAGTGTCTGCCATATTCATTATTCATTGTAAAATTGTCTTAATTTTACATTAACGATAGTTGGCTTCTGAATAAAACTCTTTTTTTGGGAAATATTTTTTTGCGCCTTTCCCCTATGTGCAGTACCTGGTGTTCCAAAGTATGTCCAGGAAACAAATACTTACCTTCATATCTACCCAAGAGGTACATTATAGCAAAATTTCAGGGTGTATAAAATACTTCATGAAACGTGCGGTTACTGGCTCTCGGACTATAAACAATAAAAATTCAACAAATCAATAGTGCTAATGGTCTGTTTTTTTGTTTTTTTTTTTATTGTAATATTTTGAATAGGCGTAAATGGATATCATCTGATATGAGAGATATATTTTTTACATTGAAATGTCTACAATTTCTTCTGAGATCTTAATTAAATAATTCATTTATAGTAATTGGTTTTTGAAGCCGAGCAAGATGAATCTTCACAAAAATAATTCAGCCAAACCTCAAAATAACAAATTTCAAAATTTCAACATTTTTGTAAATTAAAGCGATTAGAAATAGAATATTTTATTGTATTTTCAATAAAATGTTATTGATAAGGCATATTTGGGGTATTTTCATTTGGATTAGTTCCAACACATACATAAACAGAAAGTAATATCTACAATAAAGGATACTGAAGCTTTGATCGGTTATTTCTAGGTGCCAGAGATTAATCCGTAAATCATCTGCAGATAAGTAGGTTTCCTGATCAGAATTCACAGAAATGGAATTAATATGGTATGTGTGGGCATTCGCAAATATCCTTCGAGGAGATGCTTCGACCATTAATTCCATAGGTTTAATTACAGGTACCTACAACAAAAACAAAATCTGAAACTGATATATTTCCTTAAGTATAAGTTAATTGCCTTATTACTAATTACTAACTAGACTACAGGTTTGTATTATTTTTTGATAGATTGTGTTGTTTTTTTTTTTCTGCTCGAGTTAACTCGAATAATGTTATGAACCATAATAACTATCTTGTATTTTCTTGATCAAATTGTTGTTAAAAACACATTATTAAGATCATCGCCTCCACAATATTTCATCTCCTTACACATAACATTTAGGCCTTGAGACCATTATCAAATCACTAGATGAAAAATGAAGTAAGTGTTAACTTCACATTAAACCCTCTTATTCCATAATTTATATTAATATAACCAACCCTAGTTCAATATTTATATTTAATTTAAAAAACTTATTTTACCTTAAAACCAGCAGCCTCTTTATTGCATACTGTATTCTAGGCCTTGTCATCCTGGCAGTGTGTAAAAAATAGGTTGCTAGTTTTGAGGTAAAATAAGTTTTTTTTTTTTTAAATTATACATAAATATTGAACTAGGAGTGGTTATATTAATAGAAATTATGGAATAAGAGGGTTTAATGTAACACTTACTTCATTTTTCATCTAGTGATTTGCAAATGGCCTAAACGTTATGTGTAAGAAGATGAAATAAATAAATGAAATATTTGTGGTCCGAGGTGATGATTATAATAAGGTCTTTTTAATTAACACGTTCAATGCTGCCATCATCTTGGCTCACTGAGGGCTACCACTGCGATTTATTTTAAGTTACATCCCATCTGACTGATTATTTTTTTTGCAATGAGAAAATGAATAGGCCCGGGCTCCATATGGTGCTCGTCGCCCACCTGAGAAGAGATGGGCTTAGCACCACATGGTGCTCTCAGTACACCCATACAGGCTTAATGAGCACCATATGGTGCTCGCCTTATTGAACGTGTTAAGCTTGACCTCAGAATTTTCTTTTGGAGAAAAGAAAGATATAAGAAAGGGTTTTTATATTTATTTTTCCCCCACTTACAAAGCTACCTCTATTGTGCAATATCTGCAGGTAATAAAAATAGGACAGTGTGTACGTCGTAGAAGAGATGGGCTTAGCACCACATGGTGCTCTCAGTACACCCATACAGGCTTAATGAGCACCATATGGTGCTCGCCTTATTGAACGTGTTAAGCTTGACCTCAGAATTTTCTTTTGGAGAAAAGAAAGATATAAGAAAGGGTTTTTTTATTTATTTTTTTCCCACTTACAAAGCTACCTCTATTGTGCAATATCTGCAGGTAATAAAAATAGGACAGTGTGTACGTCGTAGAAGGTAGGAACCAATGAGAGATGTACCTGTGCCTTGCGACCTCAACTCATCTCTCACCTATCCAGCCCTCCAGCCGACACAAAGATGTGGATGCCCCCGCACATACGTCCTCCCTCGTATGTCCCAAGCTTGCAGACGCATCCCCGGAAAGGGATACCTATTTCTCTAGCTTCCACCCTGAGTCAGTTAGTCACCAGAGAGCTGGGCAAACTGACCCAGAGCTTCTAATACAGGCCACTACGTCTGTAACCGGCGAAGCCTGAAGGGCCTCCGGCTAACCAACCCAACCTGTAGTACCATTTTGGAACAAAGTCCCTTCAGCCTTGAATGGTCGCAGGCCCGGAAAAATAAAATGCATATAATATAAAATAACTCACCCTTAAAGCAGTGATGCAGGATGGATCTCTCATTTGGCCATTTTCTTCTTTTGTATTATAGCCTTCTACTTTCTTGTCTCTTTCGGATACTTTCCACAGTTTAATTGTTTTATCTAGGACATAAAATTAGGAAAAATTAGATCAGCAAAGCAAAAATTAAAAAGTTTAATATTATAGCAAATAATGTTACTCAATATGAACAATAAGGAGGGATGAACACGATGTAATAACAATCATTTTTTAGACTTTCAACAACAATATGGAACAAAAGTAGAAGTGAGGTAGAAGATGTAAATCGTACACCAGTTTGAAAAAAATACTTTTGAGAACTGAATGATAAAAAGTTTTAAAATATTCCTAGAAGTATAAACAATCTCTCTATAAATTAATAAATAAAATCAATTTTTGAAAACATCAGTGTGGTGTAATCTCTTAAGACATAAAAGTTGATTAATTGAATGTACATCAGAATATATTAATGGCAAAAGAGATATAAATAAACATGTACTTTGAAGGTGAGGGTGGGGAAAGATTCAATTCTTGAAGTAACTGACAGGAGTTGCTCTCAAATAAGTTTTTAAAACATTAACTTATATTTGCGACATTTTTAGCCTGTTTAGATTCATCATCACGCATCTTACATTAAGTTGTGATAAGATCATATTAAGTTCCATAAATATTGGGTTTTGAGAGTGAATGTTAAATCCGGGAAAGAATATTCACGATTTGTTGAGTGGACAAGTCATATTCACACTGAATATAATATAATAATAGTGAAAATTCTTACCCAGATTAAACGTTCACTCTCAAAATTTAATATTTATGGACCTTAATATGAAATGTAAAAATGATATTAGACCTTAACACAAATTAATATAAGGGGCCTGATGATGAACCTAAACGGGTTCAAAACGTCCCAAATATAAGTTAATGTTTTAAACATTTTTGGGGAGCAACTCCTGCCAGTTACTTCCAAGTATAAATAAAAATGAACAATTCATAACCTCTCAAATCATTACTAGTTTTTAAAAATTTAAAATTGATCTTGCTTTGAGATTTAATTACCATGGTGGAATAGATGTTATAATAAAATGTCACATCAGTAAAAATTCGAGCGTTACACCCAAGGGAGAAATATTTGCTTACCATTTGTGGAAAGGAGGAAGTGTGACTGGTTTTTCCTTCGAAGCCATCGAATTTTATTAATTTTTTCTTCTATTTCTAGGCTCTTTAGGTAATCAAACTCAGGCTCGTGGCTTTGGAAGGTGGAGTAAACATTGTATTCACCCCGCCTCGGCTGACAGTTTTTGCTCTGGAATGTAAAACCAATTATTTCAAATTTAAGAATTATCAACTTAATTTGACGCCTCTATGAAGAAAGTCTTGGAGCATTTGAAAGACGTGAGACTATACAGCAAGATATATAATTATGTATATATTTTTTTATTTATTTAGTGTGAATTGTATTCATCGAATGAGTATTATTTGGCTTATAAATATAAATACAATATAATTTCCACGAGTATAGATACAAACATACACAGAAGCGCACGTACCCATACACACAATCAGTCACATACAAAAACCCATAATCATTCAATATTTGAGGTTTACATCAAGATTTAATGCTAGATTCATAATACTTCAAGAGAGAACATATTTAAGTAAATAGATCACCCTAGATTAAGGAGGGAAAGTAAAATTGTTGCATTATTTGTTAAAACTAAGAATCATGCTAATGATCAAGCAGTCAACATATATTTTTTTTAAAACTACTTGAGAATCATTTATTTAAGCATAGGTTTTTCAAGACTAACGCTTCCAAATAGTAAACAAGCATTTTTAAGGCTAGGAAGGCTCTTGTGACAACAAGGCCTAAAATCAAATAAATATTTTACAAGAGGAGGTGTATGAGTACACTTTTGATGAGCATCCAGCTCTTCCAATGTAAAATAATTTCAGTGTTTCTTTTCAACGTCATCACAACTTTAAAACAATTCTGTCACTACAGACAAATGGCTGTAAGTAATTTATACACAATAAAGCAGCCATTACTTGGCTTGATTTATTGGAAAATACAAAGAAGGAATTATATGAGCTATTTGTTAAAAACTCATTGTTTTAAAATTAATTTTGAGGAAATAAGAATTATTTGATATAGTATACTGTTAATTTCATTTATTTATTTTTTTATTTGAGCAACACAACACTGTATTAGAATTAAAGTTTAAAAGAACTCTTAAGCTTTAGTAGTTTTAGAGATGTTTTTATAATATTTGAGCAATGTGGTAAAGAAACAACAAATGATTAAAGAAATTTAAAATAAAAATATATTTGAATTGTATTATGAAATACATACATAAGGCCTAAATAGACTAGTTGTTATGGCTAATCCAGGATTGACCTTCAGGATTAAAATAGCTGTGTTGTATAACTGCCTACGATTTTTAAGAGCAACTAACAATTAAGTACTTCCGAACAAGTATATGCACAAGTGTATTGATTTGTATTACCTTCAAACAAAGTTGCTCAAATAACATTTTTAATTGGCAAATAAAAAGAAGCATAGGTAATCAAAACATAGTTAGATCTATAATCTATGATAACAAGTTGCACAAAGGACACTAAATGATAATATTCTAAAAAATCCATATTTAGTCATTTTTCCATTTGCTTCTTAAATTTGTCTTTAGAAGATAAGTTGAAAAAAAAAAAATTGCAAATATTCAACAACATGAAAGGAATATATTATATTATATGTTTTGATTTTTCTTTTTTGAATTAAAAAAGCTATTTTTTTCCCCTAAATTAGATTCAAATGTTATGTCACTAAAGTACATGACATTTTAGAGGTATTTTAACTAACTTAAAAATAAGTGTAATTTAACAATACATACATACACAAAAATACAACTTTTTTTATCTATATATCCCTTATGGAGGTCATAATTTAAATTTTTTTTTTGTTTTTTTAAGATATTAAAATATAAATACATTGACCTGCAGTATGTAGACAATAGTCTACTTCCTCACCTTAATTGAGCTTCCAATGCACACAAAGATTTATAGTCTTTTTATTAAATAGGTCAATTTTGATACATAACTACTGCCGCCGAACAAACATTGTCAGAACTAGTTATTGTTTTCATTTATGCTTTTTATTTTGTAATCTTTGGTTGACATTCACAAATAAAATGGTACTTAAATGAGTATCTAAAAGAACGACATCCCGCTGCAATATTACTACACTCATCAAGTGTATGAACAAAATGTTTTTTCAAGAACTTATGGTCAACTAAATACACTTTTGCCAGATTCAGATGGATTGATGAAAGTATCAATTCACAAATATACTCCCTACCCTAGTATTTAAAAATTATATATAAAATAAATAAATATTTACATTTCTCAAATGAACTAATGCAATACTTTAATCAAGACAAATTCAAATGACTAATAGAACTACTTTTTAATCAAACTACTTCGGACGAGTGCAGCAGAGTTGTGATTAAGATAATAGGAATCATTGGATGCCTATAGAGAGGAAAGTAGGGATAAAACAATGAAGATGCTACCATAAAACATTTAAAAACAAATGTTCGTATAGTATAGTATAAAAAAAATAAAAAAAAATTGAAATCAGCCTATTTTAGCCATGGATTTCATCTTTTTCTGGTGTGTCCAAATGGCCTTCCAGTGCTTTCCTGGGAATCTCTTCTTGTCATACGAGCAACATGTCCAGCCAAATGAAGTCTCCCAATTTCAATTTACCGGACTACGTCCAAATCTCCGAATAGGTCATATAACTTCTGATTCTTATTCCGCCTCCATACTTCCCCTTCCCTAAGCAGTCCATAAATCCAGCATGAGATTTTTCTTTTTCGAATATTTGCAGGTTCCTTTCGTCGGATTTGCTCATGATCCAGGCTTCAGAGGTGTAGCTCAGAATTGGGCTGATCAGTGTCTTGTAGAGTCTGACTTTGGAGGTTCTGGTTAGTAGCTGGTGTCTTATTGGCTTGGTGAGTCCAAAATAGCACCTGTTTGCTGCAAGTATTCCCCAGCAAAGCTCATGGGTCATGTTGTTGTTTGACGTCACCAATGTTCCCAGGTATGTGAACTCCTGGACACACTCGAAGGTGAATGATCCTATGGTTAAGGATGCACCTTCTTCTCGACGACCTTCTCCGGCCACCACCATGTACTTTGTCTTGCTTTCATTCACCTCCAGTCCCAGGTATTGTGCTGCACCCTGTAAAGCAATAAAGGCATCCTTCATAGCATTTCTGGATCTAGCCAGAATGTCAATATCATCCACAAATGCTAGAAGCTGTATTCCTCTTCTTTCCTTAAAGTTGTTCCTTAAATGGAAATTTTCAAATGGTGGAACCATTGGGTATATTTCCCTAATCATTTTGCATAAGTAAAATTGATCTTTTTCGTCTATTTGAACAGGCTATAGAACCAAAATCTAAGAAAAAGAGAGCTTGCCAATGAATTCAATGATGAGTTTACATTTTATTGACTTCAGAGAGTAAAAATATAAACATATTTATTTAACAAGACATACCTAATCAGTTTTTATAGTGTTTCACATATTGTGTTGTTCCTTGAAATGGGGGAACTGTCAGGAAGATTATGCGCATGTGGAATTATAATTTTCTGTCTATCTGAACAGGTAAATCTATAATTTGTCAGAAATCAAAATACAAATTTTAAAGCTGGCTTCAATTAAAGCAGATAGCTAGAAAGAGTAATAACATAAAAATTCAGTCTAAACCGCTGAAGTCAAATGAAACTTGTTTAAAAACAAATTATTTGTCAAACAATCTGAGCAGAAAGTGTAATGAAATGGTATTTTTGAGCCAAAATAACAAAATATTTGGAAAACAAAATGAAGACATAATCACAACTCTGCGATGCTGAGTGGTTACATTATAACAAAAATAAAAAGATTTCTTACTTTATTTAAGAGAGTATAAGTTACCCCACTTATATACATCGTATTCTTTGGAGCTAATTCCACCCAGGTATCACCATGAGACTTGCAATCGCATTCCAGGTCATGCACCTTTAAGGACTCTTCATTAGAATGGAAAAATAGAATGAGATTTAAATTTAACATATGAAATGGTTAAATTAAAAAACAAAAAACTTGGACGAACGAGTTACTGAAGGGTATTCAAATTTATATTAGGTGTTGTAATATTAGATTATTACTTTTTATAAAATTCCGTCGCGAAGGAGCTGCATATCTAAGCACATTCTCTGCAAGGTGGTTGGTTAAATGAGCATAAATTAACCTATATAAATACAAAATGAACATAAATAGTTTTGCTTTTAGCCATGTCTGGTGATTCATGTATAATAATATAACGTATTTTTGTTCATTTTTTTTTTTTTTTTTAATGAATAAAAATGTATTCAAGCATAAGCTTGAAATAGAAACTTTTAATATTTCTTTCTCAAACATATTGCTATAGTCACACAATTGATATATTAATTTTACCATTAGAGACATTTAGAGGCATATTCCAATGAGATTTCCAAGATAAGTGAAATTTGACTCGCTTAAATGTCTAGAAGCCTTAAGTGCGATAATAAATCCTAATCTTGTCCACTTTTCTCAAAACAACAGTTATATACATCACCTTAAAAGTGGTTTTATCTGATTTAATTCTGAATACCCATATAAATTGTAAATGTAAGCCTATATACACAATACATTAAGCCCTACAACTCTTTTTGTACAGATATTGCCAAAAAAACAGCTTTCCGATAGGGGAATTAAGCTGGTTAATTAACTTGAACTTTCATTTAAGACAAATTGATATACCAAATTTGATCAAAATTGGACAAATATTGAGGCTGCTCAAGTGCAGACACACACTCAGATACAGATATATATATATATATATATATATATATATATATAAATTTGATACACTGGTATTTTTGTGAACTGGATTTTGAAACCTTGACATTTCTCAAAGTCGCCTCCTTATGGCAACATAAGTGGGTTTCCTCCCTATGATCTAGGGAGGAAATGTGCTAAAGCTAAATATTCTACCCTATTATAAGTAATTTCAAAAGACAAGTAATCTCAAAAAAAGGATTATGTAATGGGTAGTTAGCGAAACGATCAGCCGCTGAGAACATATTCCACCAGAGCTGCTGTTTTTTAGCAATGACCTAAAAATATCTAAATTGTAGATACTTATACATGGCGTCACCCAACCCAGCACCAGTGATCTCTGATTCTCCTTAAACGAATCAAAAACAGACGACAACAAAAAATGTTTAAAAAAAATGATTAGATTTATGAATCCACTACAAATATGACATATAATGCGAAATTCACAATTTTATTATAGCAATGATCCTATTTATGCACTTCTAATCTTTTGGCAAATATTTACTGACTTCATATAATGCAACCATATTTTACCCCTTAAAACTAAACTTATAGAGAAACACTTGACAAAGTTTTTACATATAAAGAGACATTTTCAGAATCATATTTACTCTGAGCCACTAAGAAAAGTAACTGTGGTACAAGTCTGTAGGGTATCACCACTTTCTAATTTAATTGTATATAATAAATAAAAACACATGTTAATATACAAAAATAATTTTAATTATTATTAATATCTTTCCAGAAATCTCTAATAACAAATACAAGTTTTGGAGAATGTGTCTTATCCCCTCATTTAATAAACTCAGCAAGGTAAGACTTGAGGATTCGTACCACGCCTTATCTTATTTTTTTATTTGACAGGTCCCTACTATCTTTCCGCCCTTTTGCATATTGCCAATATTCTTGAATGAAGGAAACTGTATTTACGGCTCATTGTTGTATGTGTATAACCCAATTCATAAATATACCATGAATCCTTTCCAGCAATCGGATAAAACTATGATCGTGTAATAAATCTTCTTTTTTTTTTATTACTTCTAATAGTGTGTTTTTATCCGTTTGTTGACAATTCTAAAAAAGATTCATTTGTTCCTCGGCATATGACAGGTGTGAAATTAAAGTCTACAGAGAAAATACCATAACAGAAATGTTTTGTAGTCATGAATAAATGAAAGATTTTCGTTGTTTTGTTTCCACAGTTCCGAAGAATGTTAAGGTGCATTCTTTGTAAAATATGTAAAGATCAAGTGTGCTGCTTGAAATAATACATAATATTAAAATATTTCATAAAGATTAGATAAAAATCTCTTCGATATATTTAATATCATGGAAAACCAATTCATCAAATTTACTATTACACACAAGCTTTCTTAATACGCACAAATGTTCTTTATATATTTCAAATGATTTGCCAAATTATCAGATTCTAATCAATAAAAAGTCCCCAGCCCTTGATATTAACTTTTGTTGCATATTATACAATATTTTCAAAAATCCATACATTTATGATCAACTAAAACTAAAATCATGGATTTTCTCTCATTATTACACACTTAATTGTTACATTACATACTCATGCAAAGAGATTACATCTCAAACAAAGAGATTACATCTCATACAAAGAGATTTACTTATTTTTACTTCTTCAAATGAATGCACAAACAACTGACAGGAAGATCAAGATATTAATAATATCTTGAAAAAATTAAAGAACTTGAAGAAACAACCTATAACCTTACACACTAAGACATGCTTAGAATATCAAGTAAGAAGATATCAGAGCAGGTTAAAACAAGTTTAAGCATAATCAGATGCAGGTATACATATTCTCCATAAATGGAACAAAAAATAACTGGAATAAGAATAATAAACAACTGTGAAAAAATAACTTTAAGAATAAAGAACATAAATAAATTTGACCTTATTTTACACAAAAATTTTTTATTCACATTAAGGGGTTTGCTTGCTTTTTAATGTCTTCAAAACTCAAAGCAATCCACAGTACTTAATCGCTAAACAAATAAGTTTTATTTCTATAAATGAATATACTCACAGAAAAAGATCAAGAGAATAAAAGAACGATTGTAGGGCGTAATCAACCTTAAAGACTAAAATATGGTTTCAATAGGAAGAGGAAAGATTCAAACAACTTCGGCGAATTTACAGGTTTCCTTTTTTAGCAAACATTTGCTATTAAATGGGATAAGAATAAAATAAGGCATTTTGTAGTGAAATAACTAGAGCAATTTTAGAAAAGTAATTGATCCCCAGACAAAGATGTATCTATTGATACATGTAGGTTATAAAATTTCGCAATAATATTTTTTTGTTTATGGAGTTGGGTGCGGGGGAGGGGAACAGAGGCTGATATAATCAAACAATACCAGTTCATGAAAGAGATAAGTTGTTTAAATAATAAACTTAAAGAAAGTAATAGCTATAACTTTAAAGATATACCAATAACTAAGGAAATCATAAATTCTAATATTTAAAAGATTAAGATACAGCCTTACTGTTTCAATCGTATAAATTATGTATTTGCTGTTTTGAGCCATTGTGATCTACTTAGTGCTAACGTTTGCAACAAATAATCATCTTTGGAGCCAATCTACATAATAAAGGCGAGTTTCAATTATTCAATAATATTTACAATAGCGACCAATAAAACATTCAGAGAAACCTGTGGGAACATGCACATAATTTTGTTAGAGCAAACTTAGTATATTAATGAAGATAAAAGTTACAATTTCATAATACTCACAATTGGATCTCGCTGGAATATAACGACTCTCCCACCTTTATCCCCTGTAGCCAGAAGATCTCCATCATGGTTAAATTCCACACAAGATATAATGTCCGCTGAAAAAGCATTCAGATGCTGAGACAATGCTAACAACGGGAACATTCATGCAAATATTCATAGATTATAACTATAGTGCGAATCAAATCTGCAATTAATTTTTTTGTTTAATAAAAACAAGGAAACATGAACAACTTAGAACATAAGCCCTCACATTAATTTTGTTTTTACACAAAATCGCTTTTACATATAAACATTTAATGAATATAATCCAAATTAGCAAAGAAAGCAGTAAAAGAGTAATTGAGGTCAAATACAACTCAATTAAAATCAATTTACACACTCTACCATAAAGCAATATCCACTTAACAGATAAGATAAAATTTTGGTCTCTCAAATAACAGGTTGTGTAATGGTTCTATAAAAATTTGAACTACATAGAACATAAATTTTTCTGAATTTGATTTGAGGAAAGATTAATGGGATAAAGCGATCTAGTACTTCATAAAATAATATTCAATGACAGAGTGACCTAACCTATTCTTAAAAGAACAGGGGAAAGTTTGGATTATCGATCACTTCGAAGCAATGGGAAGTAGTTTTATTTAAAAAGTTAACTATAAGAATAAAACATTTACTAACCTTCAGTGACATCGTCGTCTAACGTTCCTTTAACTTGAGAAAAACACCACTGTATATCTCCATTGCCTGCAAATGAAACAACTTTTATTTCCTCCGATCACTGACACAGAAAAATGGACGAAAAACACACTTTTACAAATAACACAAGCCGAACGGCGTCAGGAATTACCTTGCATGATAAACTTTAAAATATAATGTTAAGATTAGGGTCGATTTCAAAACAGGTCACTTAGTCTTCCATACATTTGAACACAATATGAATACACTGATGGACGTAGCCGGATCTAGGTTTAATCAATCTGTTGCAGATGTGCAAGTATATTTTACCTGGAAGAATTTAGAGGCAAGACTTTTTAAGAGTAAGATTTTGTTACATCGCACCAAAATTTCCTATGCTCAATGGCGGCACACACGAGTGCAAACCAGCAGTGTGACGTCACTGGAAAATGCGCGTCATCTCTGCTTCCTCAATTACTATAATGCACTAATTGGATAGCAAACACTATAAAAAAATAAACAAAGAAATTTTAGATTCCTTCCAAAATATAAATAAAAGCTTACATTATTTTTGTAATTCGTATTCCGCCCAAAACTGTATATATTCTTACAAAGAGAGAATGTTCTGCATTATTAGTTTACTAATTATAATAGTTAATTAAAAACCATTTGAAAGCTTTAATTGATCCATCATTCCTTAGATGTTTGAAAATAAAAACAAAAATTAAAAAAACAGTAATAATATTAGTGTCAATACTTCACGAAAAAAATCACGATCGAATCTATTTAAATAACGTAGTTGACTTGTATTTTCAGTTTTTTAAATAGTATTATTAGATAATTAATAAGCAATGAAAGAAAAAGGAGAGAAGAGACCAGAAGGGAGAAAAAGACACACCACACAAGCGAATGGCAGTAGGAGACTGGACTGCTCCCTGGCGGCCATGATGGAGATTTCTATATCTTGGCGGGAGAACTTTTCCTAACGGCGCCTAATTATTAGGGTTTCCAGATATCTTTGGTTTGGAAAAACAATTATCAATAAACAGATTCTAATGAATATAGAATACTATTAATATTTCATGGCATGATATTTAAGTTGATTAAGCAAACCTTTATTAAGAATGGCTCAATTGATATATGGCATATAATTGTAAAGTCTTAAAAGATAATTGATATTCTTGCATATATATAGGACATTGCACAGCTAAAACATTAGAAATTAGAAATAAATCCTTGAATATGATTATTTTACATATTTTTTACTCTTTTGTTCTTGGTCATCATTTTTCACGGCATGAAAGTCTAATAATTGTGGGACCATTGAAATCCACATTTAATATGGTCATTCATATAATCATTGGAAATTATATGTCTTGTTTTTTATTACATATAAACACAATTGAAAATTTCATATATTGTAATAAATAATGATGGGTGTGTTGACTTTTATTTTTACCCTTTTTACTGATTTGGAAAAAGCTCGTGATTTATCGACAAAAGGTCGATAGTGTTTTTGGATAATTTTCTTTTTCTTTTTTTTTTTTCAATTTAAAATTATTACTATTCTGTTCTGTGGAAAACCAGCACATTTCTCAGTTAGACAAGAAATACAACGACTATACAACGTTTTGCTGTTTTTAATATCTTACGTCCTGCTGACTCAATGATCTGATTTTTGTGGTCACTAGTTTCGAATGTTATATACATATTTTAGATTAAAATAAAGAAAGGAAAATACAACCCCGGGTGTAAGTTTATATTTTACCTTGGAGTGAGGATTGGGTAAACCCAAGACTAAAAGACAAAAGTTACAGATTTTGTTTATTTTCAAAATGAGCCTCCCTCGTTAGGGTGCACCTAAATAGGATTCGTATTTCTCCCGATCCGATCAGAGATCGGTTGACCGACCCGGCCCGACGTGTGTGCATACCTCGACCGTTCCGATCTAGTCACACATCGTCAGTAATGAACTCGCAGTGCAGTGAAAATGAGTACCTAATAAATTAAAAAAATTACCACTGAATGAGCATAGAAGCCTTCGATTGCCTTGTTGGAGATATAATATAATAAAGAACTTTGAGACTAATTAATCTTTCGGAAGTATTTAGGTCCCGAAGAAAAATCATTATGTAACAATTAATGTTTAACTGTTACACCACGATAAGAGAAGAATTAATATTCATATTTTTCCCCAATATAAATAATAGTCTCTAATTTCATTAAAGATATATAATCTATCTATATATGTATACATAAAAATCACGTGTCTGTCTGTTTTTCTGTTTACCTGTGTGTCTGTCTGTTTGTTCCTTATACAAATCCACACCGTTTGACCGATTTTGGTCAAACTTGGTATATATATATATATATATATATATATATATATATATATATATATATATATATATGTATGTATGTATGTATGTATGTATGTATGTATGTATGTATGTATGTATATATCAGAGGTGGCCAAGCTCGTATACGTATTTAAAAGGTATTAAAATTTTGTTTAATAGAAATGATATTTATTGAGAACATATAAATAAAAGTACAAACTATGTATATTGAATTTAAATATTAAAAATTAAACACTTTTTTATTTTACTTCTCTTGACAATTCTTTAAAATTTGGTGACAGGACTTCTCAGTAATTCTTTGAGATGTTGGTTGGTTAATACTGATCGGCGTTTGGAATTTTAAAGTTTTTCAGGAATTTTAAAGTAGAATAAAATTATTCGCATTATTCCGAATAATGAAATAATTCTAAAAGTAGCCTTTTTTTAATTCAAGATACTTCGATTCTGGTACAAATTTCCAAAATTCAGTAATCGACGTCGACTTGTATTTTAATTGTAGATCTAGATCTTCTTGAATCTCTATTAATTCTAATTTTTTAGATGCACAAAATGAAAAGGGAACTCGGATACATTTATCGAGAGCCACAAATAATCATTCAAAGAGCCACATGTGGCTCGCGAGCCGCAGGTTGCCACCCCCGGATATATATCTAGAATTTAAAAATGAATCGCTGAATGTGTTGCTAAGTGTAAATCTCGAGTGCAGCTGAACCGATTGAGCTAATTCTTTTTTTATAATTTTTCTTGAAGTACGAGGATGGTTCTTACGGAGAGAAAAATAAAAAAAAAAAAAAAATGCTTGAAAAAGTCTTAAAACAACACTTTTCTATATTCCCATCAGGAGATTTTCGCTAAACATTGCCAATGGTTCCATGTTCAACGCAAGCTGATGAACTGAATGGATGTTTAAAGTCCTCCAATTTCCAGAAACAAGTCAAGGTATTACATTTAAGCAAGAATATGCGTGCCATATTGCAAAATGATCAGTCTGGAGATTCTCTAAACAACTCATTGATATTAGTAATGGCAAATTTCCTTCACCAGCCAGTTTTTGTCAGTTAACGCAATCAAAAGCTGAACCTCATTCAAAAAGTGTTTCCAAATGTTGCTCAAAATTACTTATTCCATGATTTGTTGAGCGAAAGAACTATACTGGCCAAAAACACTGACGTAAATGAATTAAATTTCAAAATTCAAGATGACATTCCTGGCGAAATATAAATCAGTTGATTCAGCAACTAATGAAGATGATGTCGTGAACTATCCACCGAAATTTTTAAACTCACTTGATTTGCAAGGATTGCCGCCTCACAATCTTCAATTAAAGGTTGGATCTGTAGTTATAATGTTGCGAAATATTAACCAACCGCAATTTTGTATCGGCACACGATTAGCGATAAAAAAATGACTGAATAACGCAATAGAAGCAATCATATTGAAAGGAAAGTATAAAGGAGAAGAGGTTTTGATAGCCCTCATCCCAATGATTCCGACTGACTTACCATTCGAGTTTAAACGACTACAGTTTCCTGTACCATTGCTTTCGCTATGACTATAAAAAAATCCCAGGGCAGTCATTAAGTGTTTGTGGTATTAATCTAGGAAACCCATGTTTCTACCATGATCAATTGTATGTTGCCTGTTCCCGTGTTGGAAAACAATCTGCTCTGTTTGTTTACGCGCCAGGTAATCAAACGAAAAATATCGTGTACCATAAAGTGCTACAATAAAAATGAAACTCAATTTAGAATAAGTAAAAATAAAATGAAATATGATAAGTAGGTATCATAATAAGAAATCTGAAATTGTAATTTTCATAGTGATTTTTTAGTGAAAAAGAATTTCAAATGTTTTATAATTTTTATTTTATGACATAATGTAATTGTAAGCAACCCAATAGTTGGGCAACTAAACTTTGTTTTTTTTTTTTTTTTTTGTGTTAAATAAAGTTTTTTTCTCTTCTCTTAACTTTCTTTTTTCTTTTTAGCACTTTCCTCCGAAGGAAAGTAGCTATTGAGGTTGGAATCATGACGGAATTTTTGAAAAATTTCTTCAAATCTTTATCGATCCTACCTAGTAGACACCGAAAATGACCCCCGTTAAAATTTATATATATATATATATATATATATATATATATATATATATATATATATATATATATGTCTGTTAACACGATAGCGGCCAGAGTTTTTGTTTTTTCGTCACGAAACTTGGTATATAGCATTCAATTAGCAAACGATTGAACGAGTTCGTTAACCATCAAAATCGGTCCACCGGAAGGGGGGACCATTTCAGCCGTAATATTTGTTATATTTCAACAACACTTGGTATTCGTAGTGGTAATATAGAGAGAAAAGTGAGATATAAAAATGAACTAAATCGGTTCATGAGGAGGGGGGGTTTACTCCGGACCGACATTACCAATTCGCCACTACCAGCCGTGATTTTAGGTATATTTCGACGAAACTCGGTATTCATAGTGGTAATCTACAGGTAAATATGTGTTGTAAAAATAAACTAAATCGGTTCATTAGGAGGGGGGGGGGGTTACTCCGGACCCAAATTACTAATATACTCATACTGGTCGTAATTTCTGCTGTATTGTAACGAAACGCGGTATACGTCGTGGGTAACTCATGAGAAAAAAGTGTTGTAAAAATGAGCTGAATCGGTCAATCGGAAAGGGGGGTTTACTTTGTAATATATTTCAATAGAAAAGCCAGCCAGATATAGGTTCACAAAGGCGCCGCAAGGAGCGCTAGAGGGACTGTATCCGGTTCCTGCGTTAGATCAAAATACGATAATACGAGGTTTTTTGTATTTATTACGTAGTGTAGTAGGTACCATGTGTAAACATAACTCTGGAAGCAAATTAATAATTTATCAGTTACTCATTACGAAATTAAAAGAGAACTATTCATGTTTTTATTTTATTTATGTAGGATATTTTAAGCAAATTGTTCTGGAAAGCAGTCTACACTACCCAAATTCTGAGGAAAGTGCTTAGTTATGCAGCTCCTGCGTGACGGACTTTTTATCTTACAAGATGACCCGGTATCCCAAATAGCAGAATAAGTATTAAAAAAAATAAAATTAAAGAATCGACTGTTAGGCGGTACGAAGTTCGCCGGGTCAAGTACATATACATATATATATAAATAAAAACATGAGTAGATAGTTGATGCTAATCATGGAAAGAGCCTGTTGAAGAGCTACCGAAGCCAATAGTACAACAGGTTGCACTGCTCGTTTTCTCACAAGTCCAACAGATCAACAGATAGCAGAGATGGCTTCCAATCCTAAAGAGAGAATAAAGTACTTTTAAATTTAACAAAACTATTTTACCCCATTCCTCCGATGTTAGCTTGTTGATTCTGGCAAAGAAAATATTAGAGGTTGTTATTATAAAAATATATTTATGAATTGAAGCAGACCAAGAAGCAATCTGTACTCGTTCTTAGAATGGGGCTCAAGTGCAGCTATTCGATGATGCTGATGTTCAAGATGTAAAGAGACTAATCAGAAATAAGATTATGGAACAATGGACACCATTATAGCCACAAGCATGTACGAGCAAAACTCCCAGAGAAAAACGTAGCACAAAAATATGGAAAACAGTGCACTGACACATACATACTTCCTAATAGGTCTACACCCGCCAACGTGTGAAACATGCGACTTACCATTGACTGTAGAACATACCATCATTCGTTGCAAAAAGTTTGAGAAAATTCGAGCAAATCGTTGTGTACCGTCATTTGGGGTGAGTTCGGACACATTTTCGAGGTTTTTTCGTAATTATAAAAGACAGAATTTTTGTAAAAATCTGGAAAAATTAATTTATGAACCCTTAACATTCCTCTATCGAATAGTGTATTTTGTTTTTTTAATATCTCAAAAATTTTCAATTTTTCTTATAGCTAAAATGTGTCCGAACTCACCCCTACGTGTGGGGTGAGTTCGGACAGCCTTTAATTTCTGTAAAAATCTTAACTTAACCTATAGTTGGAGTGAGCTCGGTCCTAATTGACGATATTCTAAAGAGAAATATTTTCTATAATATTTTTTAGATTAACAAAATATTCTTTCACTTTTTCCTTATCAACTTCTGCTCTACACCTTTTGATGCTTTGTGTAAGGCGATCCGTTATGGCTGATTCCTTTTCATAAAGCCTTAAAACCATTCCAGTCTGAGCTTGCTTTAAAATCCTGCGAATTTTTTCCTGACCATCCAAATATGTTTTTACGATTTAACGAATATCTCAATCGAGTTAATGGAAAGTCCCATTCAGCTGCAGCTTAAATTCCCTTTGATATTTTTTTTTCTTCTTGACTCAATTTTGTTTGGCCGCCACTTTTTTTTGGTGTGCATTCCTCTAACTTTATCATTTAAAGTCGATGTAGGTATTTCGTTGTAAATCGAAATACCTAAATCGATACGCTGCCTCTTTCAGAGTCTTCTTCTTTGTTTTGACATCGTCAACCAAATTTTTCAAAGCCTCTTTGGAATAAATACTGTTTTCCTTTAAGCCAAAAGGACGCGGGTATAATTGATACATGTCCGAACTCACCCCATGGTATGCGAGTTTTTTACTTAACGAAGAAAAAAAAGCTTTTGAATCAAAAAAATTAATATATTTATTTATGTATCATTAGCCAACATGTAAACCTACTATAAAATATGAAAAATTAGGGTTTAATTACTTCTAGAGCCTCTACACAGACGTTTGTTTCTAGCATTTCGAAAATCATGGAAATTACAACTCACATTAAAATATTCTTACTCACTTCAAAGTGTTCTCAGGGCGATTTCGCCGTACCTACATGGGAAACATACAATATCGATAGTATTTGTCGTGCCAATTATGACCCTAATGAAAAAGTTTGCTCCAGGTCACGTGATTTCCTGCGCCATGCACTATTGTCCAAACTCGTACTACCTGTCCGAACTCACCCCAAAATACGGTACCGCCCACGAGGGAACACGGGAAGATGAAGAACCGACCGTTCAGAACCTATTGAACTACCTAAAGGAGACCAGACATATACTGAACTATAGCCAATCTGCACTGCCATGACCCATAAGGATAGAGGCAGAATAATTAAAATAAAATAAATAAAATATTTATGAATTAAAATTTTGGCTGAAAAACTAAGAATGTATTACACTTTCTGGACAGGAAAACATTTATTGATATATTAGTCTTCAATGAATGAGCATAACAAGTATGTTTATTATATAGGTTCGCCTAAAAGAAACGTCTAGGACCGACTTTGCCAGCAGCCTACATCTAATACTTTAGAACTCACAACATTATAGGTGAAGATAACCTATAGATATCAAGGTCAGATTTATGGTCACATCAGTGCTTTCATCCAGTCACACTGTTTTCTTTCATACTTCAGACTGTAATTTTATTTTAATTCTATTAAGGTTCCTTGTGTGATCAAAATCAAAGTAATTTTCTCCAATTTATGGATATCAAATAAATCAATATTTTTCAATTCTTTATGTCATAAGTTTTAAATGGGATGTTAAATTAACCAAAATAATAATTGTACAGATTTCAAATAAATAAATGAAAAATGAAAATGAAAATGAAATTAACCAAAAAAAAATATGTTTTAATTCTTGGAAATTTGACGAACGCAAACCCTCTTTTTTCATGGGCGATAGTCTGCAGGCGGAAATTTTTAATCTACAACAAAAAACGAAAATTATTTTGAAAGAAGAAGCTTAAATCTAGTAAAGTACGTAGGATTTTTAGTAAATGTTAATTTTGTCGAAGATGGGGAAAGATTCTTCATTTTATATTAAAACAATCCGTCGAAAATCGGTCATAAAATCGTAATAATTCAATGAATGGAAAAATCCCTAAGTAAATTGCTAGCAAATATCTTTAGGAATCTGCAGTTAAAACTTTAAGTCGATCGGGTGAAAATTGAAAGCGCTAGCGTATCGCCCTATTTGAAAAAACGTAGTTGACTTTAAAGTTTAATGTACCTAAATGTTCATTTCTCTTTTCTTTCTTTTTTCATAATTTCTTGTAATAAAAATAAAAAAATGGTTTATTATTTTGAAATGTATCGAATTGTTGTCACATTTAAAAATTGTTCTGGTACATAAACTCTTGGATATAATTTTTGATTAGTTTAGGAAGCATTTAAGCCCATAAAAAAAATATGGTAAAAAATAAATACAGGATTATAAATATGCATTAGGTCCACCCTACAAACCTATGCAACGAACTGTATAACAGTCTCCTTTTTCGTACATGGCCACCACGCAAGCGCGAGCGCTAGTGGAGACTTTTTTGTAACGTTTTTTTAAGTTTAGTCATCACTAAAGCATATTTATGCTAAAAGTTACAAGGTAGTATTACCCCTTTATTCTTTATTTCCATCATTATGACCTCCTCATGATGATGCAGTAAAGAAAGATACGCCCACCAGATCCGGCTTATGCCCCAGGCAGATGTACGGCATATTCCGGTTTATGTTAAATTAACGATAATCCACGATTGATGCTTAATTACTGTTAATTATATAGCTACCTGCATTCCTCTTGTTGACTATGGCCGACAGCCTGGATAGCGATGCTTGCCTCATAGCTCCCGACCTGAGGACCAGCTTGGCCGGGAGAGAGTAACATCTCGAGAAGCCACCTCCGGACTGGACCTCCTCCACCCCGCTGTACAACAAACAAACTACAATATAACATAAATCACATCACTAGGAAGTAGCCATAATTAAAATATAATAATTCTACATTAAAGAATAATATTTAATATTTTATTTGGATGAGGATGGGGGGGGGAAGCTAAATTTTGTGGAAATTTCTTCAGAGTAACTCAAATAACAATAATTGATCCATGCGTAGAAAGAAAAATTCCCGGAACAGTTTTTTAAAAATTAAAAAAATCGAAAAAAAAACCAACACTTTTTTGTACTTTTTCCGAACATATACATGCTAAAGATCTTCTCAAAGCGACAAAACATTTGTAATGAAATTTCCTATATTTTACAAACAAGATTCTAGATTGTTAGAATTCCATACCCCCCCCCCCCAAATGCTCCCAGGCCCACGAAATTATTTCCTATATACGCCCCTGGAAGCTGTCCAAATTGACCTATTTTCAATGTGTAATATAATTTACAAACCTTGAGTACCGTAGTTTTTTTTTAATATTCATCAAATATTTGGGGTTTGTAACAATTAGAAGAATATAAAATTCTTCACTGATATTTCAATCGCATAAGTATTATGGAAAAACTATCAAACCGATTTAAACGAAATTTAATGGGTTGTTTCCTAAATGATTTTTAAGTTTCCAAAAAAATATACAAATAATGTCCATTTTTTAATTATTTTTCGTATTTATTGCTTTTTAGTAAATCCGCGAATCAATTTTAACATTTCTAAATAAGAGAGTATTTTAGGAAATGTTTGACGCCTTCAGAAGGTTTCTATTATGTGTACTTTCGGACCTATGAGCTAAAGAAGTGTTAAAAAAACGTGATGTTTCCATTTGTTCAAACTTTAACTGAAAAAAAAATGAATTTTTCTATTTACGTATACATCAATCATTTTTACTTGAGTCATTCCGAAGATATTCCCACAAAAAGTAGCTTTTTGGCTCTCAACATACAACTTAAAACAAATTCCCCCTGGATTATTACTAATATGCAGAAACTTAGCTGTAAAAAAATATAATAGAATACTTGTAATATTCTATTGTTATATGAAAACTCTAGAAAAACCTTTGTGTGAACTTTAAACAGGAAATAAACTATTGTTTACTTTTTAAAAAAGCAAAACCATTGAAACAAAGATAACAATACACACATCGCCGAACGACGATTGACATTATTAACGCTTCATTCATTTACTTTTGCTTTAATACACAACAAAAAATATTTTCTCGTAAGAACCTCATGAGTTGAATAAGTGATTAAATAATTTTCCCTTAAAATGAGTATTATGAGGATAATAAAATACTTTATTAGTAATTATAAAAATGTTTCCTTATCTCATGCCTCTCTGTTCGAGAAGATAAAGGAATCATGCCATAACAATTGAAACAAATTATGATTTACAGAGAATTATGTTAATGACTAATGACCCTTCTGTATTACAATACTCTGTTTTTTTTTTTATTTAAACATTAATCTTGCCACGAGGGTAAAATATTTCAAAATATATTACTTAAACATAAAACTCATCCTACAATTTATCGGTCAGACTTCGAAATAACTCCATTGCGTTTTAATAATGCGATAGTTAATAAAGATTGTATATCTGCCTCCTCTCAGGTGACACTTGTAGCTCTAAACAACTTTTGTTCTATTCTTGCTGCTCTAATTTTTCTTCACAATTTTTTCAATTATCAAGAGGCATTTCGCCCTTAATAACCAAACAATCGTCAACTTCCTTAATAGGTAATTAAAGGTTATTAAACATACAAGTTTTCCTGATAGTGGAGGAGTTGGAACCCTTAAAGGGACAGAGCAAAAAATTCCCGAAAAACAAAGATTTTGATGAATAACCTGAATTTGGTTTATGCAACCGCCCTGGAACTCCTTTAAAATGAACATAGGAACATTACGAACCTTGGTTTCTCAAAGGAAATTTCATCTACTTTACAATGGTTTGATTTTATTAAACTTAAACGATGTTTCAGTAATCGCTACTTGTATATTAAAAACCATGATCGACATAAAAAAAAAAAAAAAAAAAATACGAAATTTGAATTTACTCTGTTTCTGTTGGGAATTGAACCATACTTTATATAAACTTTTTTGTGGCACTTGAGGTCTACTATCACCTCCTGAAAGGTTGATACCTTAATCCGTTACACCCTGCGTATGTATGTGTATATATATATATATATATATATATATATATATATATATATATATATATATATATATATATATATACAGGAAGAACCCCTGCAGGGTTTGCAGCGGTTTCATTTGGTGGAATTTTGCTAATACGTTATTAGTTTATAACTCAAAATATTTATTTATTTGTGTTTTAGAGTCCGCTAATGTGCGATTCGCTCCTTTCAACATTGATTAGTAGATAGAACCCATCAACAGGGCTATTTATAATTATTAATATTTACATATATATATATAAATATATATAATGTAAATAAGGAAATTAGAATCAAAATTTTGAAAAGGCAAAACCTGGAATTGATAAAACTCTCCACTGGAACTATTTCACTCCACGGTACCTTATAAATGTCTTCTTATTTGCCTTTTTGTTTTAAATATTATTTGGTCTAAGGTATGTGGGAATTGTGTGAATATGAAGTCTGGTATCTGTCAAACGTTCATTTATGTCATTTGGTCACGTTCTTTGCATTCCGTAAGTGTTTAATAGTTAGGTCTACATAAAAATCAATAAATAACAATAGTCTGTGTTGATAATAGCACACGTTGGTCTATCCTGTTTCGTCATTAAATGGCGGTGTGACAGCAACTTCATAAGTCAAAATAAAGAACGAAATATATTTATATTCGCTAGCTGGCAACATTAATAGTTTGTGTAAAGGATACTTAAATTGTTCATAGTTGTGATGAAACAATTTAGGACTGATAAGTTTTCTTAGCATTGCTTCTAATGAACTGGGAAATTAGGATAGGTCACAAAGTGTAATTTCTAGGACACGGTTATGTGAATTTGGGGATGTAATAGCGTTTTAGTTGGCTAACTATTCCAAGTTCTAGATTGTTAGTATTCCGTACCTCCGAAATGCTCTCAGCCCTCCCTTCTCAGAAATTATTTCCTATATACCCCCAGCGCGCGCAGGGGAAATGGAGCATCGTCATAAGAACACGTTTTTCAAAGCTGCCATTTCTAGAAACATTAGGAAGGAAGGCGAGCGACAGAACCACAAAAAGAAAATCAGAAGACCCGGGATAATAGCTTATTCCGTCATTCTGCGGTAATGATTAACGTTGGGGGAAAAGAGCGATACAGGAGGATATATGGAAGGGGTTCCGGCGAAATATCTCGCAATTTGCAAAAAAACTAAAGCTGCTACAACAGTAATAGTAAAACCTTTCTTGATAATCAAAGGAAATTATTCAGCCCCTAAATATCATCTAGAGCTTTAGCCGTACCAAATTTCAGAAAGAGGACACTCACTTCGGAGGCGCTAATTGTCGTGACTTTCTATCCCCGAGTTGTTTCAAGATACAGCTTTCGTGAAACCGTCCCAACACTATTCTACAAGACAGTATCCCGTTGTGGAACTGTGATTTTATTTTTTTATTTATTTATTTTTTTTTTGGGGAGTATTTTTTAATTCGTTAACAAAAATATAAATTACCTAATTTAAATTGCATTATTAACATGTGATTCTATTGTCACCTAGTGATTACATGTTATTATTATTATAAGTTATAACTTCTTAGTATTATAAGTTATATTATTACTGGTATAGTTATAACAGTAATCAAAAACTTATTAATTTTGAAACAATATAAACAGTTATAATTTCATGAAATACAACATTTTCTGACCTTGTGGACTATCCCTGCTTCTTTTAGCAATTTAAGCACGTTTTTATCGCTCAGAAATGTTGCCGATAATTCCAAAATATTCATTACTTTTTTTAATCTAAACAGGAGGCCCGGTGGCCGTGAGCGTTAAGGCGTGGGCACTTAACACTCCATGCCAAAGGTCGTGGGTTCGACTCCCACTAGGAGTGGTGGCTTTTCTTTAGAAAAAAGAAAAGGCATCAGCCCTATCCTGGCTAGAAAAGGGTGGTAACCTATAGATAACCCGTCCTAAAATTCTTAGTTAATAATAAATGGACGTTTAATAAATAATCTAAACAAGCTTGCTAATACACATTAAATAACCGAATACATACTGTTAAAAATTTTATAATTGAGAACTTATGTTTTTATTGAAAAATGAATTTGCGTTAACGAAATAAAAAAAAAGACCCGTTTTTCGTATCTGGGACAATAAACACACTGAGCTAAGTCTTCTAAGAAGCCAGGAATTTCTTTTAAAAGTATATTTCATTTCATGAAACGGAATTTATATATATATATATATATATATATATATATATATATATATATGGGGGGCGAGGTTAGCTCAGTGGTAGAGCACTGGACTAATAAGCTGGAGGCCTGAGTTCAAATCCCGAGCAAGCACTAAAGATTTTTTCTTCTAGTGTCTTCGTTCATGGGTTGAATTCGGCCTCCCTGACCGTCCCTAGGCTAACCCAGCCTTTAATTAATTTAATAATGGGTACCTTGGTTGGTGCTAATGACTCTAGCAGTCAAAGCAGCCAAGGGGAAAATCAGGCGGCCGGAGCATAGTACTGACCACACTATCTCCCTAGTGCGCCGTATGGTCATGAAACAGATACCTCTATAGTATCTGCCCCTCAGGGCCCTCGTGGCCTGTTACGGGACTGATTTTTTTTTTTTTTATATATATATATATATAGATTTAATGTATTAAATGAATAAAAATTACTGATCATTTTTTTTTGTCTGAAAAACCTTTGTTTATCTAATATGCACTTTTCAAAAAATTGTTTTTTATCCTATTGTTCTGTTGTGATATTTTTCTTACTATTGTTTTTATGCCCGTTTGGAATTATGTATCTTTATTTTTAGATGAAGAAGACTGCCGAGACGTTCGAAATATAAATTTTTCTCAAAAATTTGACGTTTTCTGTAAGCGTAATCCAACCATTCCCCTTGACTTCTTACCACGCCAACGGCTAACAACCTTCATCTCATTAAAGAAATACATCTATTGAACACGACGCTCCAGACTCAACAGAAAGCGCCCTCAAGGTCCTTCTCTTGATGGGACTCTTGATGAATGTATTCCGATGAAGACTTCCCCACAATAGAAGAGGAGATGAGTGAAGTCCTAGAAGGTATGTTGTGTATAGGAGTGTCAGGAGCACAAACCACTTAAACCTACTCCTGGAATCGACAACCTATCCCTATCTACAAACCCTTATCAATGACATATTACATTACATTATATACCCCCCCCCCCTCAACCACTCTACCTGTATAATAAAAAAATAAATAAAACCTGTCATTGCCTGGTGTGCAGACAGGTTATAAACTAGTACTTATGTCCTCACAACTTTTCCTGTATAGACAGTTAAATAAAATATACAGTAAAATGAGGTCACATTAGTACAGTTAGGTGAAATTGGGGGTCTTCTAGCGAAGACCACATCCAGTTACTTTTGAAGTAGCAATAGTGATTTTATCAGTGATTCAGCGCATGCGCCTAACTCCTTTGCCTTCCTATTGGAGGATTCCGATGAGCAATTGTATTGGTTCTTGCTGGGAGTAAAGTAACCTTCAACAGTGACTTAGCTTTTGTTTGTGAAAAAGCTCTGTTTATGTTAGTGAGAAAAATGGGTCTTTACAATTAGTTCGTGATGTTCCTGACAAATAAAACGCGATTGGTTTTACTCGCAAAAAATGATAGAATTCTATTAATTTTAGCGAGTTGGATTGACTAGAGTCGCTAAAATTAATACAATTCTATTAATTTTAGCGAGTTGGATTGACTAGAGTTTTGATATCGTCTTGAGCGAGTGCAGCGAGCGGGAACGCATAGCACGTATGCCCATAATGCTAAATAAATATCCAAAAAGAGAGAGAGAGAAAAGGAATAAAATATGTGTTTTTACAAATATTATTGTTTATATTATCCTTCATAACCTGCAAAACAGTTAACTTTAATGCTTAATAACTTTTTTAGTAGTTGAGAGAATTGATTTCGATCATATTAACCTTTTTATTAATAAATATTGATTTCAATTATCTAATATGGATTATAACCGTGGATAACGAGTCCAGTAGTTATAGATTACCAGCTAACAACCTGTAAGCTTATCAGCGAGTACGAGTAACTGTTATAAATCACTACTGCTACTTCAAAAGTAACTGGATGTGGTCTTCGGAAAAAGACCCGAAATTGGTACAAACCTATACTGCGAGGATATTTTCATTTAACAGTGCTTTTATTAAAATTACTCTATTTGTTATTATAGTCTTAGGGTATTGACCGTGTCACCATCTTCTTTATCGACGTTTCGCTAGTCATACTGCTAGCTTCCTCCAAGTTCATGAGAATCGACAGATTAAACCCTGAGGAAGCTAGCAGTACTAGTATGACTAGCGAAACGTCGGTAAAGAAGATGGTGGCACGGTCAATACTCGAAGACTACAATGTTTGTCTTCGAGTATTGCAACAGAAGTGGTCTTAGTCCCATTGCAACAAAACTTTGTTTGGTTCATTCCAACAAACCTGGGTGCACATATATAAATTTTTAATTGGAATCATCTAATAAGTATGATCTGTGAAATTTGGAGACATTTTTCAAATGCATTTCATGAGCCCAACCTCAATTGCCTTCGGAAAGTGCTAAAAAAATACAAGAAAAATATATTTTTTTTTTGGTCCTAAATCCTCAGCACTTAATTATTAAAATATTACTATTTACTTACAGTAAGCTATGCAAATAGGACTGCGGCTCTTCTTCTGCTCAGTCCTAATGAAGAACTTGTAGAATCTGAGAAATTACACAGAACTAAAAGGAATTGGTCGTTCAGGGAAGCGAGTCTTGGAAGAATGACTGTATTTGGCCTTATCTTATCAACAAAACCTCTTACAGTCTTATTAGGAGCATTTACAAAATATGACACTTCCTTGTCTGTTAAGTGTTTTTTTAATGAAAAATTATTTGTACATACTTTCAGTAAGTTTTATTGCACATGTTATACTGTGGACTAGTGATGGGCGATTCTCTAAAATGGATCGATCTTTTGATTCAATTCGAATCGAAATCAAAAAGATCGATCCGCAAAAAAGATCGGCGAGTTCAGATCGATTCAAAAAATCTATGTTTTAGGCTCAGAAGATCGATGTACAATATAGATCGATCTTCGATATGGATTGATCTTCGATGTGGATCGATCTTCGATGTGGATTGATCTTCGATGTGGATCGATCTTCGATGTGGATTGATCTTCGATGTGGATCGATCTTCGATGTGGATTGATCTTCGATGTGGATCGATCTTCGATGGGGATCGATCTTCGATGTGGATTGATCTTCGATGTGGATCGATCTTCGATATGGATTGATCTTCGATGTGGATCGATCTTCGATGTGGATCGATCTTCGATGTGGATCGATCTTCGATGTGGATTGATCTTCGATGTGGATCGATCTTCGATATGGAACGATTTCACGTTTACTCACAATTAATTATAAAATTCGAATTTCATTTCGATTCAAATCGATTCACATTCGAGAATCGTCCATCGCTACGACGAATCGACGTGCAGCATAATTAGTTTCAATCTTCTTACTTGCGGAATGTTAATCCAACTTTCTTAGATTGTGCTCTTGTACAATTAGAACATCCAAACGCCAAACAGGTAGGCATTGCGCACTCAATAGTTATTCCCAATTAAAATTATTATAATAGTAAACCATTAAAATCAAAGCAAAACTTTTTGAGAGATGTGGCCACCATCAGGCTTGTTTATGTGACAGGTTTTTTTTTTTTCTAAAACATCCCCTCCCCTATACTACGACTTGGAAAAAATGTAACCGTAAAGCCTGATTAAAATTTGAAATGACTCTAGATAGATCGATTCATTAAAAGATCGGCCCTTGGAGATAAACTCTTTGAAAAGATCGCTCCTTGGAGATGGATTCAAAATATCGATATCTCGTCTTAAAAAGATTGATCTTTTAATAGATCGATTCTGTTCGCCCATCTCTACTGTGGAAGAATCAGGCACTGCACAGGGATATTAGTGACTATACAGTTTACAAGATAGTGTGATTTGGGGGTGGATTGCCAACTACCTTAGGATTGTTTATTAAACAAAAGTATGTTACCAAGGTCGGCATACATAGTCAGTGACTCAATCTTCAACCTTAGAAAAATTAACTTTCAGGGTTTGAATTCGATTGTAGATCCTCTTCAGTTCTTCTGGATTTCTAATACAAAATGGTTTCGGGGCTTCATATCACAGTCTCAAGTCTAGACGGTACATCTGAAGCTAAATGATGTTATTGTGCCAAGAGTTTGAGCTCTATGTTATTGTCTTTAGCACGAATCGTTCGTTTCAAAAAAGGCTACAGCCTCTAAATCATAACTGATTTCAATGCACTTTGATTTTTTTAATGAAGGCTAATAAAATTTAGAGCAACTTTGTCTAGCCAGATTTTTGTCTTTTGTTTCCTTTTTGGTTTAGTAAGCTTTGTCTCAACAAAAACGGTTCTAAAGCAATTTTCGATGGCATGATGTCAATCAGAAAACTTCGAACTTGTTTTGTTCTTTTGAACGGGGTTTCGTGTTTGTTTTAGGATACTGTCAGTTTCCTGTTGTGGCGCCTTAAACTTCCTTCTGTTTGAGATTTTATTTTATATTTTTAACGAAACATCAAAAACTACCAATAACTGTTTTTTTCATTTACTAATAGCACAAGGATTATAAACGGAACTGCGCTAAGATGACGCAGTTCCTGCAAGTCGGACTTTTTCTATACTCTTCAATTGTTAGGTTTCCAAACTATCACCCTCAAAAGCTGAATTTATTTTTATAACAATTTTTTATCTTACTCTTTTCCGATACTAACTTTGTCATTTTCCAATCAAATAGCACAACACATGCGTTTACTTGATCAGAAAGTAAGCTCAAAATTGCGCCGGCCAGTCACAACGCAGTACAGTCGCAGCTTTCCTCCCCTCACCCACCTACTACACCCTCTCGTCCAGTAGTGCCAAACAAATCGGCGCGCCGATTGGAGAGGCTCGGCGGCGGCGGAACCACTCAAAACCCGGCGCGGCACCCATGTCTATTCTGGATTAAGGCCATCTAGTATGCTGCTTTTCAACTCTCCAAGAAGAGCGTGAAACTATAAATAAATATTTCAATAAAAAATATGTTTACCTGTAAGAGGAAGACCACTTGAAGTACTTTTTCACTTCTCGACGTATCTTACTACCTGGAAGAATATTTCAGAAATTATGAGATGTATGAAAATGTCAATAACAGTGCTGTAAAATGTCAATAATGTGCCGAGCTGAAAATCAATTTCTGGTTAAATTGAATTTATTTATCAATATTTCTTCATGCTTCATGAAGAAATTTGATTAGACTGTTTATTAGAAGAGCTATTTTTTTTTTTTTTTTTTTTTTTTTTTTTTTTTTTTTTTTTTTATGGCGCATCAACAAATCGTGGCTATTAGCGCCGAAGAAGAGCTATTATTCAACATTTTTAATGAATAAAGAGTCCGTCATGCGGAAGTTAACTAAGCACTTTATTCAGAAGAGTGACGAGCATCTACTTTGAATATAAATTCAAAACAAGCAAAAATAGATTTTTTCTATGGTATTTATAATTACCAGGTGACTCAATAATTACTTTTAGCACTTTCCTCCGAAGGAAAGTAGCTATTGAGGTTGGACTCATGACGGAATTTTTGAAAAATTTCTTCAAATCTTTATCCATCCTACCTAGTAGACACCGAAAATGACCCCCGTTAAAATTTATATATATCTATATATGTATATATATATATATATATATATATATATATATATATATATATATGTGTGTGTGTGTGTGTGTGTGTGTGTGTGTCTGTTAACACGATAGCGGCCAGAGTTTTTGTTTTTTCGTCACGAAACTTGGTATATAGCATTCAATTAGCAAACGATTGAACGAGTTCGTTAACCACCAAAATCCCCCGAACCCAAAACACTAATTTGACCATTTCAGCCGTAATATTTGTTATATTTCAACGAAACTTGGTATTCGTACTGGTAATATAGAGAGAAAAGTTACATATAAAAATAAACTAAATCGGTTCATAAGGAGGGAGGGGGGTTTACTCCGGACCGACAATACCAATTCGCCACTACCAGCCGTGATTTTAGGTATATTTCGACGAAACTCGGTATTCGTAGTGGTAATCTACAGGTAAATATGTGTTGTAAAAATAAACTAAATCGGTTCATTAGGAGGGGGGGTTTACTCCGGACCCAAATTACTAATATACTCATACTGGTCGTAATTTCTGCTGTATTGTAACGAAACGCGGTATACGTCGTGGGTAACTCATGAGAAAGAAGTGTTGTATAAATGAGCTGAATCGGTCAATCGGAAAGGGGGGTTTACTTTGTAATATATTTCAATAGAAAAGCCAGCCAGACATAGGTTCACAAAGGCGCCGCAAGGAGCGCTAGAGGGACTGTATCCGGTTCCTGCGTTAGATCAAAATACGATAATATGAGGATTTTGTATTTATTACGTAGTGTAGTAGGTACCATGTGTAAACATAACTCTGGAAGTAAATTAATAATTTATCAGTTACTCATTACAAAATTAAAAGAGAACTATTCATGTTTTTATTTTATTTATTTAGGGTAAATTAAGCAAATTGTTCTGGAAAGCAGTCTACACTACCCAAATTCTGAGGAAAGTGCTTAGTTATGCAGCTCCTGCGTGACGGACTTTTTTTTTTTTTTTAAATGTTGTTCTCGAATAAACCTCAACTTCTAATTGACTGGTTTATTTGTTTTATTATTAAGACACGTGTCCCTCTTTAGTTAACGTGACATCTACCGAGTTTCATTGCAAGTGCGTAAAACGAACTGTAAGAAAAAATTAAAAATTTGGCTCACAAGTAAATTCCTATTCCTAATATAACGATTTTGTTTATCTGACGAAGTATGCCAAAATTAATAGCAATGTAACAACAATTAAGACCGTTAAGGGTACCTATATTTGTAATTTTTAGACGGAGTGAAACACCTCTACAGTTCCATGAATGCCACCTCAATAGGTGCAAATTGGGATAGAAATGGGTGAGGGTGGTGTCAATCCTCTTTCCTGGTGGCCCGATTTTGGTGGTTTACGAACCCGTCCAATCATTTGTTATGGAATTTCATATTGTGAGTTTTGGGCGGAAAGAAACAAAATTTGAGGTGGTTGTGATTTTGGGTGATCGGTAGATAGGATCGATGAATATTCGAGGTATATAAATATATATATATATATATATATATATATATATATATATATATATACACATATAATAAAAATGTAACGCATCGCTGCCTGTACATAAAATACATACGAGAAAAAATATTATTGGGGGCCTTTATCAACGCAATAGCACCCAAAAAAGAATTCGAATTTTTGTCGACGCTAGTGCACGTTAATCTCGGAAACGGCTTATCCGATTTAGATGCGATTTTCACTAATATATTGAGGTAAGTTTCAGTTAACATTGAGTCTTTGCTTCAAGTCAATGGGTCCATAAATAAAAAAGTTTAAAAAAGTTCCCAATTTAAAGAATCACGTCGAACATTTGATAAACTATCTATATTTCATGTCTATGTGACTGTTAACACGATAAACACTAGAGTTTTTGTTTTTTGTCTCGAAACTTGGTATATAGTATTCCACAAGCAAACGATTGAACGAGTTCGTCAATCAGAAAAATAGGTCCATCTGAAAGAGGGGTTTACTCCAGACCCAAAGTAGTTATTTGCCCATACCGGCTGCAATTGTTGTTGTATTGCAACGACAGTCGGTATTCGTTGTGGTCATATTAAAAATAAATTAAATCGGTTCATTAGGAGGGGGGTTTAATATGGGCCCAAATTACTAATTTACTATAATTATAAATTATAACATATATAATATAATTATAAATGTAATATATTTTTTATATATCGGATTCCTCTAATTGCAAACAATTATGTTTCGCGATGACAATTAATATATTGATTCATATAAATTAATATAGCATATTCATATAAATGAATTATATAACTAGAACCAGTCGTAAGTATTTACAAATGAGTTAATACTTACTTAACTTCATACATAAACCTAATCCATAGAGACAAGATAGTAAACAGAAGACTGCTACAAGGACATTCAAACACCACTTCAGGATTAAAATTTCATATACAAAAAGAATAAGATTTGCAGTGATTCTGAATAATAATTCAAGCAAGAGAATGCTTAGAACTAAAAACCTCATTGAACTCTGAGTCATCATTGAGGGGAATACTGTGAAGAACTAATTGTTTTCTTGTCTATCTTACTGCTTATCAATATACCTTATAATCATAAGTCTCTTGAGGATCATTGTTTAGCAAGGTAGAAATACGTTTAATAATTAGGTCAGCAAAAAAGTCAGTGAGCATTTTAGGGAAATTTTAAAATAGCATAACTTAATTCGGCAGCCAGGAATGAGGGATTTCAGACGAACTCTCACTCCTGATGGAGAGATTTTCCCATATATCAAATCAGTCTCGTAACAGTCCACAAGGGCCCAAAGGGGCAGATACTGTAGAAGTACCTGATTCCTGACAATACGGCACACTAGGGATATAGTGTGGTCGGTACTATTTCCGGTACTACTCCGGCCGCCTGATTATTCCCTTTGCAGGTACCCATTAATTAATTAAAGGCTGGGTGAGCCTAGGGACGATCTGGGACCCCAAATCCAACCCTCGAATGACGACACTAGAAGATAAACATCTTTAGTGCGCGCTTGGGTTTTGAACCAGTGTCCTCCAGTTTGTTATTCGCTAGCTACCACTGAGCTAACCTACGATAGAAGTTCAAAAACCAATTATTAAACAGTATTCTTCAATAACCAACTGTTATTGTTATTTTCTCTACATGTTTCATGTCAGTAGCACCTAAAGTAATAATAAATTACGGTCTTAATCTTAGATAAACGTAGGGCAACTAACTTATAGAGTGACAAGATCAATCAGGGCTACTATAGATCAGATGTTTAAAATCGATTGTTTTGGGATAAATGCGGAATTCCCAAAAAATGCAAGTATTTGTTTTAATTAAAAAATATTTTAACTCGATATAGGTTTATTTATTGTTATTAACTACCAAATTATGTCTTTTTTTCTTTTTTAACTGCGTATCAACAATTTGGTTATTAACGCCGGGCTATCTACAGGTTGCCACCCTTTTATAATGCCAACGAAACGTGGTCGGTCACCCTTTCAGGTACAGGCCACGCCCGACGTGATCAACGGGAACCGGTGCATTCAACGAGGCTCTGGCCGTTGGCATTTGTTTATTATATTTTATTTTTCGTTTTAAGGGGTTTCTCTGGTTATCTAAAATTTTAACACTGTCTAAACTAAAAGCGTGACTATTTTTTATAGAATGATCTACCAAAACAGTAATGTTGTCAATTTCGTTTTTAGTACACCTATAATGCTTGGGTATGCATGTGCAGTTTTTCTATTACTCATATTGTATTTTATATTTTGTCTTCTAAAGTTTTTGAAGGGGTCAAGAAAACAATATATATATGCAGGATTAAGGACCTGAGTTCAAAACGTAAGCACACTAATGATTTTATCATCTTCGTGTCTCCTTTCTTGGGTCTCTGACCGTCCCAATCTTAAGTCTAGGCACATCCGGACTTTAATTGATTTATTAATGAGTACCTGAAAGAGAAAAATCAGGAGGCCGGAGCATAGTACTGACCAAACAGTGCCTAGTGCACCGTACGAATCAGTTACAGTACCTGCCCCCTCTGGCCCCTAGTGGCCCATTAAGAGATCGATTTATATATATATATATATATATATGAGGAGCTTAGTATCAAAGTTGGACAACTCCATTTTTTTCAGTTTTGAGATTTTTGTCGATTCTTAAGTGGATTTTTATGCTGCATTCGATTTGACAACTGTTCTTCATTAAAAGCGGACAGAAAATAGGTAAGATAGCATTTATTTCAACCGCTCAGAATCAAAATATGGACAATTCCAACATAGTTTGGTTTCAAAAAATGACAACTCCATCAGTAGCCAATGAGAAGCTTGCATTCATGAAATCTGCTCCCAACATGCACTGCAAATCCATCATGGCTGAATGTTTATAGTTACTTGTAATAAGTGCATTTGGCGATAATTCTTATTAATCACGAGCTGTTATCCGGCACACTGTGGTTCCGAATGCAGGATTTTGGGACAAAACCTCTAGGCACTTGAATCTTTCTGATTTAGGTATGATATTTGAAGAATTTCTTTTGTGCCGAGTCGAATGAGACCACTTCCAATTCTATAGAATAATTATTTTATTAATAAACGGGCTTTATATAACAGCAACCGTGAAAAACAGCCAGTATTTAATTTAAAATATTCATACTTTACTCAAGTGGTAGACCTATGTATCCTTCCAAATATATTTTCAAGACCTCAGGTGAATAAATTAACAGCTAATGTGGTACTGGTAACTGTTCTCGACATATTCCTTTTTATTTAAATTTTCGCATATAACAAATAAATATTGGCAGTTTCATACTAGATATTAAATAGATCTCATTGTTAATGTTCAGTTATTTGCTATTAAAAACTTTTCAACAACTCCCTGCAGAAAATAATTATGGTTAACTCGTTTTTCATAAAATAATCGCATCGCTAATTAATAACTTTATTTTATTAGCTGTGCACAGGTATGTCTGAGTACGGCGATGAAAATTATAGCACAGCCACTTCAATACCTGTAGTTATAGGTAAAACTGTGCGAAGAGGATAGCTAAGTACCACTTTTTTTCTAAACTTAATAAAATAAGGATAATATAGTTTCATTTCAGTTTTGTCAAACTGTATTTAAATAACATTTTTCATGTAATTTTTAACTATATAATTTTGATTTAATACATTAGACATAATTACATTATATTAAAACACCCTCGAGCATACCAAATTCATATTTGTTTGGTTTCAAAAGAGGATAGGTTCAATTTTAAAATGGCTCCCTTTGGTTTCAAAAACAGACAACTCCATGACTTGGTTTCAAACATGGGCAACTCCACTATTTAAAGTGTAATTACGGCCTTAATACTTATATAATTTTGTAGTGCCTTTGAAATAATGTTTCTGAAGCCTATAAGAATACCATATAAAAAAATCACCATGATACTGACATTAATATAGTAGATATGGTTTTTTGCCTCTCCTGTAAAAAAAGCAAAAGTGGAGTTGTCCAACTTTGATACTAAGCTCCTCATATATATATATCACAGAATGCAGGAAGCCAGAGATCAAGAAATGGGAATCTGTGATGGCAAACTTGGGTATCGTTGTTATTGGAAGATTTTGCCGCCAAGCAACAGACTCAACTCGGCCACAACTCAGCCCAGACAACACAGTAGGAACACAAAGCTAAGAGTATTTGTTTATATTTTTATTAATAAATATATCATTAGTGTATTTTATTATTAATTGTTTGGTACCTTCTGACAGCCTTGACTGCAGAATCGATAAAAATTTGAAGATATTCTTCAAAACCGTTTATGAGTGCAACCACAACAATTATGCACAGAACATGCGGCCCCATTTTCACCTCTAAGTAGTTGTAGATCACACATACCAAGAGCCAGTCCTCTGATGCTAAGATAGTTTAAACATACAGTACTATAACTAGATATATCAACTTGAACAACTATTGCTCTACCTCTCTCGACCTTAGAATTCTCCACAAGTAGATAAGTCGACTTAGCCAGTTCCATCTGAGTTTTCCTTTGAGCAGCAAGCTAACTAATTTCTAGAATTATCCATATAGGTCGCATCCAACTTGTTAAATACTCCATCAAATGTTCCATTTGCGAGCACCATATTGTGTCATTTGTAATTGATGATATTTTTTTAATATTTTCTAATACAGTTGTAATAATTAGAGAACAACTTCATATATTCTAGAAAATTAAGCTTAAACAACACTTTAATTTATATGTATATACGGGGTGTTCAAAACTCGATTGACACCCCCCTTTTTTCCCACAATTTTTGAAATTTAAAAACGAAACTTGATGGGTCTTAACTTGGTCGAATGAACGTTCATTGGACCTAATGCACGACTCCACAACATTCTCCAGTTCTTCTCCAGAGACCCTAACTCTGGAATCTCCAATGGAAAGGGATAATTGTAGAGACAATTACGGATTATTGTAGAGAATTGAATTTTATGTCGATTTTATATCTGTCATTTTTTCGCTAAAGCTGATCAATGAGTAACAAATTGCCAAAAACCGATAAAACTCTTGTTTTTCGTCACTTTTCTGCCAAGAACGTACAAAGTATGCCCGTAATGAAAAAAGTAGTTGATATAAACGTTGTAGAGGATTAAATTTACTTTCCAAAAGGTACCTTTAAATGCCTAAAATGTTAATAGGAATGGAGCAAAACACACTTTTGTTTTTGATGTTTTCAGAAACGTTTATTATCAACGTGATCTACGCTTCAGTAAAACTTAATAAACATTTCCTAAACTATTTTTGCTCCACCTAGTTTTGGATTTAAGAACGTTTGAAGAAAAATGACCGCCATCATGCGGTGCCACTGCACCCAGAGGTGGGCAAACGTTAGCGCGCGCTAAAAGCTGATACCTCTCCGCTAATTTAGCGAAACTGTAGAAAGCCAGCGCTAATAATTAGCGGTTAGCGGCGGCAGTGCGCTAACCGCTAATCTATTTATGAAATATCGTAATTGCTAATAGCTTAAGCTATTAAATAAATAGATTAGCGGTTAGCGCACTGCCGCCGCTAACCGCTAATTATTAGCGCTGGCTTTCTACAGTTTCGCTAAATTAGCGGAGAGGTATCAGCTTTTAGCGCGCGCTAACGTTTGCCCAACTCTGACTGCACCCCAATTCAGGGGCGGTCCATCAAATTCAATTACTTTATAAAGGCATTAAAATAATAAATTTAAGGCAAATAATAATTTTTTTGTTGAATTATGATAAATTTCCGTTTTAAAGACGTCAGTCTGATTTTTTCCAAGTCTAATCAGGGTTTGAATGTTTAATTTCAAATTTATTATTTTAATGCCTTTATAAAGTAATTGAATTTGATTTTTTCTTCAAACGTTCTTAAATCCAAAACTAGGTGGAGCAAATATAGTTTAGGAAATGTTTATTAAGTTTTACTGAAGCGTAGATCACGTTGATAATAAACTTTTCTGAAAACTTCAAAAACAAAAGTGTGTTTTGCTCCATTCCTATAAACATTTTAGGCATTTAAAGGTACCTTTTGGAAAGTAAATTTAATCCTCTATCAACTACTTTTTTCATTACGGGGATAATTTGTACGTTCTTGGCAGAAAAGTGACGAAAAACAAGGGTTTTATCGGTTTTTGGCAATTTGTTACTCATTGGTCAGCTTTAGCGAAAAAATTACAGATATAAAATTCGACATAAAATTCAATTCTCTACAATAATCCGTCACAAAAATAACCCTTTTCCATTGGAGATTCCAGAGTTAGGGTCTCTGGAGAAGAACTGGAGAAAGTTGAGGGGTCGTGCATTAGGTCCAATGAAAGTTCATTCGACCACGTTAAGACCCACCTAGTTTCGTTTTTAAATTTCAAAAATTGTTGGAAAAGAGGGGGGTGTCAATCGAGTTTTGAACACCCTGTATATGTATATATAAATGTGTGTGTATATATATATACATATATATATATATATACACATACATACAGGGTGTCCCAGTCTTTAACCGACAGACTTCGTATATCGATGGGGAAGTCCTTAGGCGATTTTCTCGTTTTCGAAAAACCGTTTTTTTTTTTTTTTTTTTTTTTTTTTTTTTTTTTTTTTTTTGCAAATAACAATTTATCGCTTATGCGAAGCGTTTTAGCTTGAATATTTTACGAGATAATCGTGTGAAAAAGTGAACCGAGATTATTTTTTCCAGTTTTTGCGTACCACGCTCGGACGGTTCGTCGGATCAAAGAATGTCTAAATCTCTATGGATCAAAATGTCCATCCGGTAGGTTATTCAAACACGATTATCTCGTAAAATATTCAAGCTAAGATGCTTCGTTTAAGCGATAAATCGGGATTTGTCAAAAGAAAAAAAAACGTTTTTTTTCGTTTTTCTGGAAAAAGAAGCGAAAACGAAAGAATCGTCAAAGGACTTTTTGGCTTAGTTTTTCGATTCCCCATCGATATACGAAGTCTTTCGGTGTGCTCAGGTATGAAAAAATATTAGATTTTTGTAGATTTTATATTTCAAATAACAAAAAAATTAAAAATAAAATTTTGTCATTAGTGCAACCTCAAAGTGGTGCTAAAAGGCATTCGAAATGTGCTAAATGTGGGATTCATTTTTATTAATTATCATTTCTGAAGATTGTGTTAAGTTTACCGCTGCTCCTAAGTCCTTGTGTGGTTGTTTAGGTTTATCTTCAAATTTATCATTATGATTATTAAGTGTCAAATATGGTCATATTAGTAATTTTCTGATTTTTCACTTTTCCCGTTTAATTTAAGATCTAGACTTATGCGACTGTAAACCCTCATGACCTAAATCTGCAACTACATTAAGTAAACATAAATTAAGCCCAGCTCCTGAAAACAGAAAGGAATTTAGGAGCACATAATAACTACCAATATGGGAGTTTGTCCAGTAGAAGATAAAAACTATTAGGTCCAGCTCCGAGCAATATACATCCAGGATCCTTATGGGAGCCATAAACATGGAGGGAGAGAGAAAATGGCGTATGAATCATGCAGGGCGATTTATATACCACAGCCCTTTCCAAGCTCCCATCCACAACAATTCCTAATTTAAATAGTTTTCCTTTCATATTCTCTCAGAAATGGAGAGGAAAATGTCAATATGGTTTCTATACAAAAAAATACGGCTCACACTTATCATCTTTAGATTTTTTTATTCTTTTTTTGTTTTTTGCTTTGACAAATGGTCGTCGATATCCCACGCGAGATTTTAGTCCTTGTATCTCAAAACTCATAGGAGAGAAAATATGACGTTATATACGACCACCAACTTTAGAAAATCTAAAACTTCAATGGGGAAAAATGAGAATGGTTTCCTAGGGAATCAAACTAACATTATAGGCCAGAGAAAGAGTAATTCATTAATTTTGTTCCATCCAATTTCAAAAAAATAAAAAAAAAAATAGTCCAGTAACAGACCACAAGGAGCCAGGAGAAACTAAAACTGAAGGGGCATCTGGTTCTTGACCATTCAACACACTAGGCATTTATGGCTGCCTGATTTTCCACCTTTGCGGGTACCCATTAATTCAATTAAAGGCAGGGTGGGTCTCAAATCGTTCTGGGACCTCGAACGACCACACTAGACTAAAAAAATAATTCGTTTAGAGCCTGCTGTTCAAATTCAGGAACATAAATATTGTTTGTTTAGAATATTTTGGCCGAAAAACCTCGCGGTCGTCAGCGCCCTACCAAGTAAGCTTGGCTAATGTACTGTATAACATAGTCTTCTTTTTCGTACATGGCCACCGCGCATTCGCGAACGCCAGCGGACACTTTTTTGTAACGGTTTTTTTTTTCAGTTTAGTCATCGCTGAAGCATATTTCGATGTGTTCTCGGATAACACAATAAAATTGGCATAGTACATTGTACTATTCTTGTAACTATATAAATGAATGAATTATTTTAATTAAATTCTTATGAACGTGTTATTGATCGTCCCCAGTATCGACTTGCGATTCGAATACATAATGGCACTTTCTAACTTCCCTTTGAATGTAAAGGATGATTCTGATCGCGTAAGGGTTTCATCAGAGGAGAGTGATAACCGGTTCAAACCCAATCAGAACAAGACGAACATATAAAAAACAGTAGAGCCAATTGAGCAGAGTCCAATCCAACAGTACAAAATCAGACAGCTTTACAGGAAAAAACTGTTATCTAAGTTCTTTTCCGAATGAATTCCTTCTTGTTTTTTACAGTAATACATTTGGTCCAAGTAATCAAGTAAGGCTGATAGTAGGACACCTACATGTAGTTTAGCTATTGTATAGTCCACCTACACACGGGAGATGACTGAAGTAAAGGATAGTGAAGGATAAAGTTTTTCTGGGCAATAGGCTTATTTCGCCCTTGGGTTTAAGTAGCTCGGTTTTAAAATGTGTACTACTAAATTTAGTGGTTTTCATTTGTAATTTTTTCTTAGGTACTAAAATTCAAAATGGTAAACTATTATGCATTCTACCATAGCAATTCTGATGCATTTATCAATAACTAAGAACATATTTTGCATTTATATCTATTAATACTTTATATATATATTTTTTGTTTATTTATTTTTCTTATTTCACTGTGACTACTGATAGTCTATAACCTCCGGGGGGGGGGGGCTCCGGAGCGAACTCATTTAAAAATTGTCTTGAACTTGAAGGGTTCGGGGGGGGGCACCCATTTAAAATTTGTCTTCGAACTTGAGGGCTTCAGAGCGGACCCATTTAAAATTTATCTTCCAACTTGAGGGCTTCGGAGCGGACCCATTCAAAATTTGTCTTCGAACTTGAAGGCTTCGGAGCGGACCAATTTAAAATTTGTCTTCGAATTTGACGGCTCCGGAGCGAACTCATTTAAAAGTTGTCTTCGACCTTGAAGGCTTCGTAGCGGACCCATTTAAAGTTAGTCATCGAACTTGAGGGCTCCGGAGAGGACCAATTTAAAATCTGTCTTCGAACGTGACGGCTCCGGAACGAACTCATTTAAAAGTTATCTTCGAACTTGACGGTTCCAGAACGGACCAATTTGAAATTTGCGGGTAAAATAAGTGAAACGAAAATTGAGTGCAAAGGCGTAATAGTTAGGCGTAATAGGCGTCCAGTACCCAAATGCTGGATATCAAACCTGCTCGCACCACGGGGTTATACAAACTTCGAACGTACTTTCAGCTTTATAAATTCTTAAGTGCGAGCTAACGCACACATACACACACACTCACACGCACATATATATATATAAATATATATATATATATATATATATATATATATATATACATATATAAATTTGAATGGATGACGTTTTCGTGACGTATGGATAATATACCGATAAGTATTTTTATCGACATCTCCAGGATGTGCGATTGCGATCTCATAGCCAATTTCTTCCTACTGGGAGAAAGGAAACATGCTAAAATAAGTTAAAAGTTGCTAAAAAGTTGACCAACTAAGGACAGTCGCACTGTAATTTTAGCTAAATGGTGTTTGAAGTATAAAGAAACTAGGAGGCTGTTGACAGGGGGCTGGACTAAGTTCCCTTATTTACTACGTTTTTTTGCATATCTCCTGTCAGACCATAGCTTTTACATTTTCCTTCTTCATGCTTTGCCTTTTTTATACTTTCCACAAAGATATAGATCAGGAGTCCCCACTGGTCCCCCTCTCACCTGTCATAAATAATTACCAGCCTTCCAATATTTCTGAACACAGTAAAACCTTCTTTTAGGGGGTAACGTTTTTACTGCCAAGAAGTGTTGACGTTTATCGCTTGTCAGTATCATTTTATTCTTCTCTGATCTGAATGCTGTGTATGTGTGTGTGTGTATATATATATATATCAACCAATTTGAACCATCGTTATTTTCGTGATCTATCAATTCTGAAAAGTGAAATTATTTGTCGGCACTTCCGGATCGCGTTATGAATTCAACCTTATTAGCGGGTTCCTTCCCTATGAGGCAGGGAGGAAACATGATAAAATACAACGTCTAACCTGCATTCTGTCTGTTTTACGCCCCTATGGGAGGATAAAATACTTCAAATTTTATTGAAGGTAACCCAGGCCAAACTGAGCCTTTTTTGCTCATTTAATTCCAGAGCCATGGAGCCAACACTAAGCCGAAAGCCTTAAAAGGAAGAAGAAACCTTTTAAGGCTCCTAAACTGAAGGAGGCCCGGTAAGTGTTGTGGAAGGAATAAGGGGAAATAGTCCATCGGATGGAAGTGGCTGAAGGCACACCTCCCCCCTTAGGTTTAGCCCACCTGTTAGGGGTAGGGCTGATAAATCAGCTGGAGCTCTGGAATCGATAGCCTTCCAGCAGCTTTTCCAGTCGGTGCCTATTTTCCGAGCCCTTCTTAATTTTTCATTCCGCTTTCCCGCTGATGGCGCGGATTTAAGTCATGGCTCCTTAGCGAAGGGAGGCGTGACTTGCGATCGGAGAATTTATGGTTGCTGGTTGAGGAGTCAACGATCGGAAAACTAAGTGAGTGATAAATAGCATACGATGTCTAAGGAGGTAACATATATCCACGAGAAGGAAAATATAAATATACTATCTAGGAAGTGAATAATAAGCTGACTGTATAGAAAAAGCATATCCGTCAAATAAAAGTTTACTAAAAACGCAATGAGCACATAGATCATATAAATCTGAAAGGGACCGGCAGTCTGGACGTTTTTAGGAAGCTACTGTTAGTTTTATTGAGATTCAGCAAAACTCTCTTGTATTCAACAATACTTCCAAAGCGGTTCTATTTAGAATAAAATTTCTGAAAGACTAAATAGCTAAATTCGGAGTCCAAAGGCAGTGAATGTTAAGGCGTGAGCACTTAACACTCCGTGCCAAGGGTCGATTTCCACTTAGGGAAGTGGCTTTTCTTTAGAAAAAAGAAAAGGCATCAGCCCTATCTTGGCTAGATAACGACCAGTCCTAAAATTCTTAGTTAATAATAATGGACGTTAAAATAAAAATAAAATCAAATAAAATAGTTAAAACTAAACTTCATATTTTCAAAAATTTGTGCCTGAATCCTTTCTGATTAACATGATAAAATTAGCATATGTATTCTGAGAAAAATGAGTGCAAAGGGAGTGAAGTTGGGAGGCCTTGAGCACAGTAGTAAATCATATTGTACTATATATCACATTACCAAATGAATTAATATACAGGATGTAATAAAAAAAAGAGAACTTATATTGGGAGCTTTTACTCCCAATAACCTGGGTTCCCATCGATAATTTCTAAGAAGTGGGATGTTTAAAAGAATAAAATTAGTTTATCTATTTAGTGACATAGCAGGACGTTGTTACCAATTAAAATGAGGTAATTAATTTCCTGGTCTTTTATAATTACTTCTGTGGTAAATAAGTAGTGTAAAATCTCCAGGATGACAGTTCCTGCGAGTAGGACGTTTCTGTCCGAAGACGGACCTTCTTTACACGTTTAGCTTAACAAACAAGTGTTCAAACTTGTTTACACATTAAAGTAACATTAAAAGCGCTTATGAAAACAGGGGAAACAATGCTCAAAAAAATATGGACGTACTGACTCAATGAAATTTCAATTAGCTCTTTCTTTCCATTTGGCTTTACATCTACGTACAAATATGTATTTGAGTAAACTTTGCGTAGATGATTTTTTGTTAATTTTTCCCATTTACAGATAGATAAGTGGAATCATAACCTCAGTGAATCGATGTTCTGAAAGTGGAACTGTAGTTAAGTCGAACAATTCACGGTCCTTTAAAGATCGACTTATCGAGAGCTGACTGTATTGGATCGATATCCAGCCTTTGGTATTTCATCGTTCCCACGTTCGTGCAAGGTGAGCAATGGAGCTTGCTGGCCATCAAGGAGGTTGAAGCATTTAAATCCAGAACACGGTGCACTTTCTCCGTAGACGGATGTGGGTTAAGGTCACTAGCCGGGCTGCAGATTTCAGTAGATGATCATACGTTCGTACAACTCTTTTTTTTTTTTTTATGCCAGTGAATACTTACCAGTATTGACTATCACCTTATTTAGTCACTAATAACCACAGCAACTACCGTTCATAGTGACTAATTCACAAAGCAACCACAAACCATAGTGCCTCCTAACCACAGCAACTACTAATCACTGTGAGTTACTAATTATAGTAACTAATCACCGTTGCAACCACTAACCATAGTGCCTCCTAACCACAGCAACTACGAAACACTGTGAGTTACTAATTATAGTAACTAACCACCGTTGCAACCACTAACCATAGTGCCTCCTAACCACAGCAACTACTAATCACAGTGAGTTATTAATTATAGTAACTAATCACCGTAGCAACCACAAACCATAGTGCCTCCTAACCACAGCAACTACTAATCACAGTGAGTTATTAATTATAGTAACTAATCACCGTAGCAACCACAAACCATGGTGCCTCCTAACCACAGCAACTACTAATCACAGTGAGTTATTAATTATAGTAACTAATCACCGTAGCAACTACTGTTCAAAGTAACTACATACTACAGCAACCTCTGAATCCTCTGAATACTCATTCCGAAATAATTATTGCTAATTGTTCAATGGACTCATGTCATCCGGTGAAAAGCTCAAGCAATTGAGCCAGGACATAATTTGTTTTTAATCAATGGTCAATATTTCGGAATGCGTATTTGCTATGGTTAATTCTTCTGCGTTTAGGACGCACTATGTTTAGGGCTGGCTGTAAGGATATCAATATATCCTGTAGATTATAGTATAAAGTGTAGATTGGTATATCTATACTTTGGTATGCCATGGGCTCGCAAATCCGTAGCATGGGCGTATATAAGGGGCATTGAGGGGGGAGGGCAGCCCCTCTACCCCGAAATTTTAATTTGATTGGTAAAAATGTGTCATAAAACCCTTAATAATAAATGGAATAAGATTACTTAGTCCATAAAAAATATTTTATTTTGGGTGTAATAGCGATTTAGTTGGCTAAAACTATTCCAAATTCTAAATTGTTAGTATTCCATACCCCAGAAATGGTCTCAGCCCCCCCCCCCCCCGACATTTTCCCAGCCCACCCGAAATTATTTCCTATATACGCCTATGATCCCTAGGCGAATTTAGGCTCCATATTTTTCAGCGGCACTTTCGGATTGCGTCACGGGGTCGACTTCATAAGCGGGTTTCCTTACTCCGAGAGGGAGGGAGGAAACCCGCTAAAATGTACAATCATCGCAGTACCAACTTGATTAAGTAAATCGTGTTGGGATATTCGGGAGTTTTGTTTACAATGTACATAGGTTTTATCTTATCATTTTAATGACTAGAAGGTAAATATTTGTCAATATGTTTTATGAAATGAAGTAGACTCATTGTTTAATGCGGAGTACATCGCCATAAACAACTACTCATCAAGACTAATATTATGTTTTGAATGAATTGCAGTGCTCGGAGTTCTATGCAAGCGGTTTTGAATTATAATGAGGAAGTAATAAAATCACTGTCATGAAAACGGAAAATAATTTTTTGTGAACACACAAAAGATTTTATCTTCTAGGGTCTTCGTTCGTTGGTTGGATTTGGCATCCTGGACCGACGCTACGCCAATCCATGAGCTTGCTGATATAATACAATAAGCAAGGAATGTTCGCATTCCTGATCTACAAATATCCTTTTATATAAAAACAATTGGAGAGAGTATACATAAGCTCAATATTCCCAGAGAATATAAAGAAGCTATCAAGTGAATGGAAATAGAATAATAATAATAATATTAGAATCAAATGGAGATCAAAGGGGTTCCTTTCTCCTTTCCAAACATCTGCGAATATTAGAAAATGCATCTCTGTAATATTAAATCTACTATATATTATCATTATTGACGATACATCGACTACATCCTTTATATAAAAGTAAAAACTTCTTCAGAGGAACAAACGATAATACGATTTTTGAGTATCATCGCAGACACCTATTTGTGTAAAAAAGGTTTAAAAAATAATTGACATTTAAAGCTACAGCTCCAGCGTTTCAAGATGGTGAGAAACTTAATTAGCACGATAAAAGTACACCTCCTCGAAATATTAATTGGGTAAATCAGAAATAACAGTTAAATAAGCATACAAAAAAAACAACAACTTAAATTTAAGCATTCATTGTTATTGTTAATTCTTCAGCTCTACTTAAAAAAATAATATGGTTTGTTAATATTTTAGAAAATGCCCGACTGGGTAATATTATTAATATTTTCCACATAATCCTTATTCCTTGTGTCATTTGGAAATCTTGAAATGGGAAACTCAGTAAGCGCCATAATTGGCGAATATTTTACGTATTTATTAAGTAGTAACAGGTAAAGAACCTAGCATACTCAAGATTCCAGAAGAAAAGTAATTAAAATATTTATAATTGAGTCAGGTGCTCTTTTCATATAAAGGGTGGTCCCGAAGGATAACGCCATGCTTGAGGGGTGTGTACGCCAACTAAAGTGCAGTTGAATGCCACCAAACCAGTGGAGTTGGTTAATAACTTATCACGAAATACAGCATGAAGCATTTCGTGATAAGTTATTTGTTTGGGTGGCTGCTGTGAATTTGGTTTGAGAATTTGGTCTTGCACAAGGTACAGGGGATCTTATAGGAAATTTAATACAGATTTTGAAAATGTCATTAGAATTAAATTTTACCAATGGAGTGAACGACTAATAGGACAAAAATAGTCAAAAACTAGCGTTTAGACAGAAACGCCTATATCTAGGGAAATAATGCAAGTAAAATTTTCTCCTTGGTGGCATTCAACTACACTTTTATTGGCGTACACACCCCACAAGTATGGCGATTTCCTTCGGGACCATCCCGTATAAATAAAAGGTTAAAACTCTTCATGTTTATTTATTATTAATAAAAGTCATTTTAAAGAAATTATTCAGGAATGCAGTGTACACTACCTTCTGGGAAATGTACTTAGTTATGCAGCTCCTGTAAGTCGGACTTTTTTATGTTTTAGTTAGGGTGTGCGTTTTAAGCATATGTAACATTCCCAAGCAACAATTAGTTGGCCGCCAACATTATTTATGGATTATTTAAGTTTGAAAGGCCCTTTATAAATATCACACATTTTTAGGATGTGTTATCAATAGGTTAACATCATTTTCTAACAAGGATGGTGCCGATACCTTTTCCTTTTCTGTTCGAACCCACAACTATAGGCACTCAATTTTAGCACAAAAATGTAATAGGCTGGCCACACACGGTCTAGCAAAATCACCGGGCGGAAGGACGGCCGGCCGGTTGCTCCTCACTCCAAGCATTTCTTCAACACTGATGGAAAAGAAAACTTGCCAAATAATTGTGGGTTCACGCCACAATATAGAGATGCATTTTATACTCTTATTATTTAGCTAAGGCAGGAATAAGTGCATCTTTTTAATTATTTTCGCATGTCTGTGCCCAAATTTCATCAGCTTCTAGATAATGTAAAAGTGCAGCTTCAGCAGCACGATACTAATATGAGAAATCAGTTGTAAACCAACATTCAGTGTCATATTATGATAAAAATTAATAACTCAGAGTAGAAGAATATAAAAGAAAAATCTACATTCTTATTAAATACTTTTGAAATAGATTTAGTATACCCGGACCACTACTGGGAGGAAATGTTATCTACAAAGGGACCACTGCTTGGTGTGGAGAGCGCCGGCCGGCCGTTTTACTGGACAGAGTGGGCTTATCCATGGTTATCTACTGGCCGGCCGGAAACACCACCAGCCGGCAAGTAGAGAATACAGCCGAGTGGTTTCCACCTCTGGCCGGTGGTTTTACCGGCCCCTGTGTCCTTTCTCATTCACCCCAAAGTACTTTTACAGTCATCCGGCGCCGGGTAGCTGCCGGCCGGTGATTTTGCCGGCCCGTGTGGGCTTACCCTTTGGGCTACCAGGGCAAAGCCTGAATAAAAGGGTTTCTTATTAATAAAAGAAACGTTTTTCTAAGTGTTTCTAAGAGATGCCTGAGAATTGCGTTCTGTTTATTCCGTTCAATAAGAGATCTTTATTCTTGACCATCTAGATAGTAATGCGATATGAATCTATTCCAGGATCTAATTTGCATCTAATTTTTTCACTTGTTTCCCCCTTTGAGCTGCGCCATTAGATGTTTGTTTACAGTAAACCACTCTTCTGGCTCAAGGTCTCTTTATTTTTGCTGACACCCCCTTCACTATGGACGCCAGGATGAAAATAATAAAAGCCAAGTTCCATTTTTATAATAATCCGTTATCGTTAGTCTACATTATTTATTTTAGCTTAATTAATTTTAACGCGTTTTCTCTCTTCCATTCCATAGGAAGGAAACCCTACATCCATACCCATGCATCTCTATAAAGATGTGTTTTCTATTTATTGGCTCCCATCACTGAGTAAATTATCGGGTACATCAAACTTTTTTTTTTAGAGTGCATTCAGTTAATAAAACTGTTATAGTAAAATTTAAAAAAAAAAAAAAAAAAAAAAAAAAAGATATATTATGCAGATTCTGATGAATTCAGCCGCAGTAAACCGGATGTAGAAAAGCAACCAGAGCCGGAAGTAGTGAACACCCTGAGGAAGAAGAACAAGAGGAAGAGGAAACCTAGGTGGAATACATCCTCACTGGATGGAGGATTGTCTGCCTCAAGAGGATTAAATATCGGTTCGTTGCCGCTGCACCAACCATCAAAGAGAAATCTCGTGAGAGAGCCAGTGGTGGGTTACTAACACTATCTAACTCCAAACTAACAAAGCCTTTTGTTATAGATATAACTAGGGAACGGATGTTCAAGTAAAATAAAATTGAAAACATGCACATATATATTTAACTATTTATAATGAAATATGTAATAAAAAAATTGAAAATATGTAGTAAAAAAATACAAAAACACTATATAAGGTTGGAAATATATAGAACAGAATGACTAAAACTGTATGACACATTGAAAAATTAAGAATCAATAAAAATTAGGAACTCATTTAAAAAGAGGAAAAATATGGAGATAATTTCTTCAGATAAACACTATTTTGGAAAATTGCTTGCAACATGCATTTTTAAATTGTCAAACGTGAAATGAGGCTGGTCTGATCTCATGGCTGTCTGTAGTGTTGTGAAAGAGCGCGCCTTTAAGGCTAGAAGGCGCGACTCCTGAAAGCTCGAGCTCTCAGAGCTTGGACAGGGCTCGATAGAAGGCGCGAGCTTTGAAGGCTCGGCTTGGTAGAAGGCGCGAGTCTTGAAGGCTCGCCTCGGGAGATGGCGCATGATTTGAAGCCTTTTACTTTTCATTTCCAAAATGGCGGACGGCGGGCAAACAGCTGTTTCATGAAATATACTTTAGTAGATTCGTCCAAAATTGTTTCCGCCAAACTGAAATTATTCGCTATCATTTAAATTTATCATATCAACGATAAACTAGATTATATGGATCACTAATTGGTTAAAAATAGTAACTTTTTCTAAAAAATAAATTCTGTTAGACGGTGATGGCAACACTGTCATACTTCTTAACTGTATGACGCTGTCATAGTTTTATCTCCCTTAAATAATAAAAGTCCATGCAATTTTTCATGCAGATTTTAATCCATAAGAATACAGAATTTAAAAAAATCAGCTAAATGAGGCACTTTATTTAGCGTAATCATTAACGTTATAAACTGAACTCTGTTGAATTTTAATAAATTACAAATGAAGCAAAATAAGAATGATCAGAGATAACAGCTAAATTACCTCCCTTTGTAAATAAAGATGCCGTTAAAAATTTATATTTATTATTGTTAAATAAATGGTGAGATATGTCCCCAAAAAATCGAAATTAATAAAATGTAATAATTAAAGAGTAAGTAATTATTGTATAGAGATAATCTAGTAAAGCACTAGAAAGGGTTTGACTATAACCGTGCTTGCCGAAGCTCTACCTTCCCTGGGCTCCAAGGCCGAGCCTTCAAGGATCCAGGGAGAACCTTGCCGAACCTTCAGGGCTTGATAAGGTTAGGATGAAGCCTCACTCCGGAGCCTTCATCGAGCCCTCAGAGCTCGGGTTGTAGAGGCTAGGTTCCAAGGTTCAGGCCTGAAGCCTTTAGTCAGAGCTCGCTTTTAACAACACTAGCTGTCTGAGTATACAGTGGTGGGGTCGCCGATCATGCCCATTTTTAGCACTTTCCTCCGAAGGAAAGTAGCTATTGAGGTTGCACTCATGACGGAATTTTTAAAAAATTTCTTCAAATCTATATCTATCCTACTTAGTAGAAACCGAAATTGACTCCCGTTAAAATTTATATATATATATATATATATATATTTATATATATATATATATATATATATATATATATATATATATATATATATATATATGTGTGTGTGTGTGTGTCTGTTAACACGATAGCGGCCAGAGTTTTTGTTTTTTTCGTCACTAAACTTGGTATACAGCGTTCAATTAACTAACGATTGAACGAGTTCGTAAACCACCAAAATCGGTCCAACGGAAGGGGGGTTTACTCCGGACCCAAAACACTTATTTGACCATGCCAGCCGTAGTTTTTGATATATTTCAACGAAACTTAGTATTCGTAGTGGTAATCTACGGAGACAAATGTGTTGTAAAAATAAACTATTTTAGGTGTAATAGCGTTTTAGTTGGTTCAAACTATTCTATCCCCACCCCGAATTCTATCCATCCCAGCCCCTCCGAAATTATTTTCTATATACGCCCATGGTTTATTAAAAAAATAAATAAATAAAAAAAAAACAAAAAAAAAACATTTGTGTTGGAGGGTACGTACTAATTCGTCATAAGATGTGAATTTGCTCATTTGCAAAGGTGAGAAGCTCATCTTTCCAATAAATACACACGAGTGTATAAGCTATGGGGTTTTGGTATTTACTTGTGGGCATGACTGATGGACATAGGAAAATGAAGCTTTTAAAACGTAGAAAAAATATTACTTAGTAATAAAAATGTTCAATAACTTTTACATACCTGCAAATTCCTGACTTCTTGAAAAGTTTTGGTGAGATTGTAAAATTGTAAACCTGTAATAAAACAATAATATATAAATAAATACATTTTCAAATGTAAAGAATTATTATTGCTTATTTATTTAAAATAATTGCTTATTAAACATTTTAAATAGACATATTACAAATATGTTAACAGTGGCTTGAGAATGATGTACTATGTCGAAAGCGCTCGCCCACAGTACTCGCACAGGTGCCAGTGACGACGGTCTCTACCAACAGGTATGAAAACAATACATTTACTGCCGGGGTTTAACCCCTTGGTTGGTGTATTTTCAAAAAATAGTGGTGGACCAAAGTAACTGAAGAAGCCACGGTTGAAGACGATTAGAGGTATGACCGACCGGAAAATTAAAAAGAAAATACCATGTTACAAATTTTTTGAGATTCCGCAGTTTAAAAAAATTTTGGGGGAAGAGTAGTGATTTTCGAAAATTTGTCGCTAACGGAATTTTGTTATTGATATCACATTTTGCCCCAGTTATTGAGGTTTGAAAAAGACATTTATAAACATTGAAAGTGCATTAGCCTTAAAGAAAAATTAATCTTGATTTTAAAGAAGTAATGTAACGTTGAAAAAAAAAGTGTGCAAGCACACAAAACAGGGTTTGGTAATACTGAAGTTTAGCGTCCTTCGAATCGATTATTTTCAAATTTTGCACTATAACGTATTTTGATGCACTAAACACGAATCCGTTAAAAAAAAAAAAAAGAGTCGCTCTCAACTAGGAAAGAAGTTATTAAGCACTAAAGTTCACTGTTATAGAGGTTATAAAAGCTGGCATAAACAACGTATTTGTAAACAAGCGCATGCACCGGAACAAAGAACTCTCATTTGAATTGTTGATCAATTATTTATTCAAACATAATAGTAAATTTTAAGGGCCTCCTCACCCGTCGTAACATGTCGCTTATGGGCATACGTGCTATGTGTTACCGCTCGCTCAAGAAGATATCAACACTCTTGTCAATAGAATTCTATTAATTTTAGCGAGTTGGATGGACAAGAGTTTTGATGCCTTCTTGAGCGAGCATAGCGAGCGGAAACTCATAGCATGTGTGCCCTTAATGAAAATAAATATTCGCATTAATTCCTTAATTTAATGCGAAATAAATATTCGCGTTAAATTAAGGGATTTCTGTTAGGTATATAATACTTTTCAACAGCGAAACAAAAAGTGTGAAGAATGTTTCATTATTTAATTTTTTTTTTTTTAATAAATAACTGCTGGTAAATTTCAATTAGACTTCTTTATTACGGATTTTTACATACCCGGGCATGCGCATGTTTACAAATACGTTGTTTTCGCCAGCTTTGATTACATCCATAACAATGAACATTACTGCTTAATAACTTCTGTCCTAGTTGTGAGCGACTCTTTTTTTTTTTTTTAACGGATTCGTGTTTAGTGCATCAAAATACGATATAGTGCAAAATTTGAAAAACAAAAAAACAGGTTCGGAGGACGCTAAACTTCAGTATTACCCAGGGATTTATTTTTGATTTTTTTGAACCAGGGAAACGAGAAAACTTGATAACATCATATGTCTGGAAGAAAAACAGATCTAGAAATGTGGGGTTGGCAGCATTTAATTAATTTTTTCTCTTGAGTTATGTCATCTACATGCAGTACACCCTCCCCGTCTGTCTACACAGGACGTGATCACTGTTTACATAAATATAACTTTCTCCAGGAATGATCTTCCTACTTATGGACATCAGCTTCCTCTTTTACTTCTCAGAAGCTATTTTTAAGCAAATAGAATAAGAAAATTGAGACGGACAAATAAACTATAATTAACCGATGTTGATGAAATCGGATATAACGAGTATTGTTCAGTTTCCGTCGGAGTAGGCTGCTCAATGAACAGTGACTGGATTAGAAATTTTATAATGACCCATCAAACACTCCCAATTCACAAGGGACATAATTAACTCCAGCTCCGTTACATTCAAGTATTCTTTATTTCGTTTTTGGTTTGTTTGTATTATTTATTTATTGGGAGCTCGACAACAAGGGAAGAATGAAAGAAAAAAAAAAAAAAAAGTAAAAAAGGGGGGATGAGAGTAAACTATAATAAGAAATATAATAAAGTAACAGTTTATGAATTAATTGTTCATGATCTGAAAATTAAATACAATTCGATGATAGGTTATAAAATAGGGCTTTAATTACAATAATAATCGATTTAATAATATGGTGTCCAACCGTAAAAAAAATAAAAATAAATAAATAAAGAAATGAGTAAAATTAAATAAATAATAATAATATAAATAAAAATAGTATATATGTATATATATATTTATATATATATATATATATATATATATATATAAATTTTCTATGTAAATAACTTTTAATTTATTTTTTATAATTTTTTTATTTTTTAGCTGGCATTACTAATAATTACTAAACTATAGTTCTGTATTAATTCCGGCTAGATTGTTTTTGGCTCCATCATTGAAACCCCAGTTAACTCGGGTAATGTCATGAACCCCATAGTAAATATCTTTTTTTTTTCTCGAAAAAATTGTTTTTGTTTTTTATTTGTGCTTTACGATAGAAAAACCTCGGTTTGAAAAGTCCGTAGGAGACAGAATGTTTTAAAGTCCTAGTTAGTTTTTTTTCTTCACTTCGAGTAAGTCATTTAACGGAAAAATGTATCGTTTATTTTTTTTTAGCATGGAAGATGATAAAAACCTTGAGAAAATGTAATGGCTTTTTCTTTCATCTAATAAGGATGGAATTTTCACTTGTACCTTCTTAATAAGAAAATTTAACAAGCTGCCTCACTAACATCTACCCCCTAGACAGCTATTTCACAAAATAGAGAAAAATATTATACCTACTTATATTAGTTTTCAGATTTTTATATCTGGAGAAAGGCAACTTTGTAGCATTTAATTTGCGAGAATACAGTGAAAAAGAAGCAGTTGGATTAGTTAGGTAAATATTCTTTGGGCAGATAATGTAGGAATTTTTTATTCTTGGCCGTAAGAACATCAGAGAGGTACATAAAATCCCACACACTCAGAAACACCCGGAAAGATTTATATTGATTTATATACCAATTTTGTCAACGTCGGAGCACAGGGTTAGGCACGGTTCTTCAAAAGCGTAATTGCGTGATGCAAATGATGAAGTAGATGTCCTTGAGGAGTCGACAATCATAGAATCCGACGCTGAACCTGTTGGCTCAAAAGAAGAGTTCGTAGCTATTGGGAATCCTGGACCGTAGTACCACGTACAAACAAATTACGATCTGTTTAAGCCCAATACTAAACCATGGGGAATTACCTTAAGAGGTAATAGACGTGAAGAGGTTGTTTTGACAAGGATTAGAATAGGCCACAGGAACCTGACTCAGGTCCATATCGTAACAAAATCTCATCCTACGTCAGAAGCATGCCGGGCCCCTCTTACTATCTGCCACATATCTGAGGATTGCTCAAAATTATTCTATAGATACTTCGGACGTCCTGATAAGCGACGAACTGCAACTGCACTCTTACAGCACTCGTCAGACAAGATGGACCTACCTGTATGATAAAATATAATACATTAAATTAAAATAACAAATAAAATTGAGGATGAGCGACAACACGAGACGTAAAGTAAAAGACCAAACCACTGAAAGGGCGGAATAACCTGGCAGTTGATCGCCTAGGAAAACAAAAGCCCATATCTACCCGTTTTGCCTCTTATCTAGGGCAAAGATGTAGAAAACTGAAGAGAAGATGTATGCAATTGTTCTATGCACTAGGCGCACTGATATTGCAGCTCTGCCTTTGAAAGAGTCCCTTTGTGGAGGTAATAAAATCATTGTACTCAAGATATGAGGTTTTTGTCCCTGTAATATAAAGTAACATCTGTATAAATCAAAGGTCAATTGAAGGGGTCGGTACAAAACAGTGCAAAGCAACAATGTTAACAAAACTCAACTGTCACTGCTATATGTTTGATATAAAGTGGGACTATCAGTTGAAATGGTTAGGGGTGACAAGATAAAGTAGCACAAAGATCTTGTAGTAACATTTTAGTAGTATTCGCATCATAGACTGGTAGTCCCACATAATATCCAACATATAGCTGCTACAGTTAAGTACTGTTAAAAATGTTGTTTGGCACTGATTTGCCCCGACCCCTTCAATTGGTTTCTTTTTTATTTTTTTTATTTATATGTAAACAAATATGAAAAGAAAAATATGTTTTGTGCGTTCGAATCGAGTTGATAAGGGTTGAAATAATTAACCACGAAAACATTTAAGCATGTTCAGATCCAAAAATATGCTTCTATTCTTGCGCGTTGTGGAAATCCACGGAATAGATGAATTGAAAAACCAATTCAAAGATACTTGCCTTTGGAATGAATAAGAGCTTAAAGCTTAGAAGAGCTTGTTGTCATGGAAACCAAAATATGAGTCCATTCATGGGCGTTGTAGAAATACAAATAATACGTTCCTTCAGCATGAACGTGTACATGAAGTCCTGAAGAACTAGGCAAAAAGATTCAACATACCCCATGCTGCAGGAGTCCTGTCACCATAATACGGAGCGATCCTTCCCGCAAGATCACACTAACTATATCTAGACTGTTTGATGTCCCCTGAATCAGCTCCAGCAGTCCCGTCTCCTAATGACTCATCCTATCCCCACCACTCGTCGCTCTGGAGTAATTATTCACATGAAACCAACATTCATTCGGCTCGCTTATCATATCAATCTCCAATCTAGATATCACGATCCTAACGTTATCACGATGAAGAGTCATTATTAATATATAAACCGAAAACAAGTCCGCCTCGCAGTGACTGCGTCATCTAGCGCGTTTCCCTAGTTCCATTTGGAAAGCTGCACGCTCGTGTTTTGAGCCTGGGTCCACCAGTTCATTAGTCGAGTGCAGTACCACTGAGCTAAACTCGCCCCCATCGAATGGTTACTATCTCTAAAAGTCCATGGTGGTTTAAGGCCAAGCACATCAATGTATCAGGCTGTACCGTATGTAATGTAAGTTTGGACATGCCGATTTCCTTCAAATGTCTTGAAACTGTCGTGGCTCCTACTCCGAGTTCTTTGGCATATTCCCTAGTGCTTTTTGAGAGACAAGCTTCAACCCTTTCTTTCAGGTGGCCATTGTCAAGCTTGGTTTCTGGCCTTCCTCGTTCCTCGTTGTCAAGGTCAAAATTTCTACTTCGGAACCTGGAAAACCACCGGTAAACAGTTCGTTCATTCACCGTTCCCTCCCCGAACGTCGTGTTAATGTTCATACATGCCTCAGCAGCGCTATGACCGAGCTTAAATTCATAACGAAAAATAATACGGATTTCCGTTGACGTCATAATTTAACTTTTATTTTTTCTCAGAGGATCGTTCTCACAACACAGTACGCAAGTTACTGATTAAATAATAGGAATAAAAGAGCTTTAATTCTATATGAATAACAATGATGTTTGTAAATAATGAAATAAGAAAGGGAAAGGATTAAATTGCAAAGTAAACAAAACTGACATTTCATACGGTACAGCCTGATATGAGAACAGCCAACTGCTGGTGGAAGATTCCCCAGTTCATGCTCTGATACACTGTACAATCACGATGCCTGCTGAGTTAAAATAAACCAAATTACTAATACATAGCTAATATGTATTAGAAAAAAAAATGCCATAACTTTACCATGAATATTTAATGAATTATAATTCTAGAATATTTGGATCTAGAGTAGAATAAATGCTAAGAGGAACGGGTGTCCACACCTGAGCAGTGTTGGCACCTTTTATGGCTTCAGGATTACGGTTTCACTCCAAACACTAATCAGGCTGATGGATAACAGGGCATATTCAATGATCTATAGTAAAGCTCACAGACTATACCAGGAAATATTCAGGGTGGCCCGTATATTCGGGATACAATTGAAATATATTTTAACAGTCAAATTTGGTACGAAAATAATGTTTGTGCGAGAAAATCGGCGGAAGTCTAGAAAGGATTTTATTTATTGAAATAGGCATCAAATATCAATAATATAACGTTTGCATCATTTTCTGAGCCGAGCAAAAGCCATGTGGGGGAAAACTTCGATATGTTCGGATTTTTCACGGTTTTTCTAAAATCCCTGTAAAACAAGGCATCTTCTGAAAAGATTGCTATTAACAAACATTTAGATCATCAGGGTCTCCCCGTCGTCTAGTGGCTAACGCCTTAGTTTCTCATGCGGCAGATGGGTGGGTTCGATATCCACTGGCGGTTGGAAGTTTCTCATCTCATGGCTCGCTGAGAAAATTCCTCGCTGCCCCTTGGATGTCGGTGCTAATGGCCCAGATTTCGATGCGCCATTAAAAAAAAATTGATTGATTACCAAAACTCTTCAATTCGATGTTTTCTCCACTTTTGCGTTACATCAGATTTGAACGAAATATACGTGTTTATTTATTTATTTATTAAACAATTTTAATATATAAAATACATATTTAATTTGTATTGCACCTACTGATCGCTTCACTTATATGGTGATTCTATGATTAATGATAAAAAATAAAACAAACAAACTTATTTATACAGGAGATTATAAACATCTGTTTTCCCGTCCACTGGAGTGTACACACAATAAACTAAAAATATAGATACATAACATGCTTGATAAAGACCAAAAAACGAGCTTAAAATATTCCCACGTGCTATTGCGTCAAAATCTGAATCTACACAAAAGTCGAAAAAATTGTTTTTTTTTTTCTAACGGTTCATTGAAATATTTCCGTCGAATTGAAATGGCTTGCTACTCAATATACGCAGAACTCAATGATCTAAATGTTGGCTAGTAAAAGTTTCAATTAAATAGTTTGTATCAGACTTTTTTTCTCTCTTTTTTTTTTTTTTTTTTTTTTCATCCTGCATCAATTCTGAAGTATTGCCGTTTTTTTGGGGACACCCTGTATGTATGTATGCATGTATATATATATATATATACACACACACACACATATACATATGTTTGTGTGTGTGGTTGCGTTTGGGGGGGGGGGGGGTATACATTTGAACGAAAACGAAAAATTCTTTCAAGAGTGCAATCTCAAATTCGTTCAACAGTATACTTTTTGAGGCAGGTTATCTAGCACGCGTTAGCCATTACTACGCCAGGATGGAATTAATACGTTTCTATTTTTTTCGGAAGATCTAGTGGAAATCGAACCCTCGGTCCTTGAGTAGGCACGGAGTATCTAACCTCTGAACCTACGTCCACCGACAATGTAACAATCAATATACACGCGCGGAAATGGTTTAAAATGCTCTTGGTCAGGGAGAATGTGGATAATGAAAGTTAAGCCAGGCATGACGTCCAATAGAACTGACAATTGGAATACAGACTCGAAGGGGTATCGCCAACGGTTGGAGGTCTAAATTGGAATCCAATCCCAAGTATTGGGGATGGAGAGGTACCGTTTCGAGTCATCATAGCTTAGGGTTGAGTGGGCTAAATCAACAAACCTAGCCGTGTGATTAAACCGAGGCTAAATATGCTCCACTAATTAGAAACTGGAGTTACATATTCTCTACTAACGACGAACAGACCTTCTCATAGACTCCATATATACTGGGGGCGTAAAGGAGTTTTCCTTATATGATGTCATGTTTTTTAATTAGTAATTGTCAAAGCGTGCCTTTGAAAATCGGGCAGAATTATAGATTAATTCACTTGGCATTACTTACCCAGGGATTAAATTATTTTGTAATTGACAGAACTTCTCGGAGAAGACAGCCACCACATTGATACAATAATCAAACATTTAAAGGACATAAAAATTTACAACAACATCAAAAACAAAATATGAAGTAAATACCAATCCAAAATATCTGGTTATAATGTTTTAAAATTATTATTTAAGGACGTCCATTATTTTAGGAAAATAATAGATTAAACCTATTTTACATCGCCCTCTATTGAAAAGTATTGAAAAATGCAATTCGCCAAAGATGCGGTGCATAAAACCAATAACAATAATAACGAATTATTTTGTGAAACCTCAAAAAAAGGCATCAGCCCTATCCTGGCTAGAAAAGGGCTGTAACCTATAGATAACCCATCAAGTTCGTTGTCAACAATAGGTGGGTGTTAAAGTTTAAATAAAAAAATTAAAAGCAAGATTTTAGGCACCACAATGCAGGGTAAATGAGTATCCTTAAGCGGAAAGACATGTATAATAATTCGTAAATTGTAATATATTAATTTTCTAAGTTTTAGTAGGACTATATTAGTCTTAGTTTAAATTATAATTGTCTTAGTTTAGGACAAAGCCTCACTACAATTGCTCAAGAAAGAAAAAAAGTGTTGGATCATAGCTGAGAACTGCAGTTATAAGTCCAACTTAGAACTGCAGAGATTAAAATGGTATAAATATTAGCGGTCAGGTTTGAATGATTTTAAAAACTTTGGGAGATAAAGCAATTTTTAACGAAAAGCAAGCTACAGTAGCTATGTACATTCATGAACTTTTTTTGTTGCTATTATTAATTCATATTTTTAATTAATTGATATTATTTATTTATTTAAATTTTAACGTTCATTTATTATTAACTAAAAATTTTAGGGAGGGTTATCTATAGGTTACCGCTTTTTTCTAGCTAGGATAGGGCTGATGCCTATTTTTTTCTAAAGAAAAGCCACCACCCCTAGTGGGAATCGAGCACACGACCAGGATTGTTAAGTGCTCACGGCCTCCAAAATGCATATTAAGGTCTATTTACTGATAACAAAATGTCACAGTTTCTGGCTCAAGAAATATTTTCCCTTGTTCACTGCTTTCTAAAATATTTGAACACTCGGCTGAGTTCATTATGTTGTCCATCACTCGGAGTTTGTGGAAAAATGTTAACTTTACAGCTGACGAGCTGACAGTTTTCGCTTCAATCTGCTGTTCTTGATTGGATCTCGGCACTTTGATTGGAACACAGAAAAAAAAAATAAAAGAAAAAATCTACCGGTTTTTAGCCATTCCAAATAAACAAATTACAAGTCTAAAAACCCTTCCAACAGAAAACCTCCCTTAACCGTATTCCAGAACGGTATGAAATATAAAATTAAAAAAACAATCAAACATTCTTTCTTATTTTAAGTATCTTGTTTTACAAGCAAATTCATTTTACTGACAAAACAAATCATAAAAATAAAAAAAACAAAAACAAGGTAAAGTAAGTGAGTAAAACAAACGTATAGAACCGTTCAAAGCAAAGAAACACTTTCGAGGTTTTAAGCACTTATTTCTCCGTCTGAGATCCTCCTATCAAAAATGTCTTAAGAACAATTTTCGTAGAATATTTAGTAAAATTTCGAATGTTTACAGTCCACTTACCACGATTTTCCAGTCATTTTCGAGTTATTTAAGAAAGTCCCAAAAATGCTCGTCTTTTAATGATTTGTTTTTTCTAAACCAACCTTAAATCCGAACGAAACCAAAATTTAAATATTAGTTTGTATGAATTTAAGAATCAATAAAAAGTTTCAACTGGATCAATTATTTCAAAGTACCCAAACTAAAAATGAGTTTTATTCACTTTTCGCGAATACGGTTACAAATATCTCCTTAAAAATGATTTCATTCGTTTTCCTCCTACATAAAAGAACCTACAGAAATAACCTATGAATGCAAAAACGTAAGCGTTATTATTAAGATTTCTAGATTTCGGGTAGGCGAATTCTGCTGATAAACGACCATGACATTTGCAATTACACAAAGTATTTTCGTACCTAATTTCATTAATTTCGGTCCATTTTTGAGCCAGCTAGAGGGTATATATACTATTTTGAACCACGGTTGTTTTCGAGTTTTAAACATTGAGATTGGGTCATGAGGTCAACCTTATAGGCTCGTTTACTCTCTAGGGGGGGAGTAAATCAGCTCAGATCAAATCAAATTATTCGTATTAAGAATGGTGGACATGATAAACACGCTTTACACATGAAACATATATTTGACTTCGCAAATGTAAAGAGCAAAATTCGATGAAACATAATATAAAAGAAAATATACTTATCGTAAAAAACAGAAAGAAGTGTCGAATAAGAAAACAGAAATAAAATATTTAAATCATATGTTTTTTAATTTATCGGACAATTGAATACAAATTTCTATATCTATAAAAAAAAAGTCCGTCACGCAGGAGCTGCATAACTAAGCAATTTCCTCAGAATCGGGTAGTGTCGAGTGCATTCCTGAATAATTTGCTTAAAATAACCTATATAGATAAATAAAATAAACACATAAAGAACACCTGTTTCAATTCAATTCAAACATCGTACAAAGTAAATACCCCCTTCCAATAGACCGATTTAGTTCATTTTTACAACACTTCTTCATTATTAGATACCCAGGACGTATACCGCGTTTCGTTACAATACAGAAAAATTACGACCGGTATGAGCAAATTAGTAATTTGGGTCTGGAGTAACCCCCCCCCCCCACCTCCTAATGGACCGATTTAGTTTATTTTTACAACACATTTTTCTCTTTAGTTGGCCAGAACGAATACCGAGTTTCGTTGAAATACAACACATATTATGGCTGGTATCGGCAAATAACTACTTTGGCCCCGGAGTAAACCCCCTCTCCAAATGGACCGATTTTGTTGGTTAACGAACTCGTTCAATCGTTTAATTGGGGAATACTACATACCAAGTTTCGTGGGGAAGAAACAAAAACTCTGGCCAGTATCGTGTTAACGGACACATATATAACTATAAATATACTATGCATATATATATACATAAATTTTAACTGGGGTCATTTTCGGTGTCCACTAGGTAGGATCGATAAAGATTCGAAGAAATTTTTCAAAAATTCCGTCATGAGTGCAACCTCAATAGCTACTTTCCTTCGGAGGAAAGTGCTAAAAGGATTCTTTTTTTTTTTTTTTTTTCTTTTTTTTTTTTAATTCTTGGCTAATGTTCTTCCAGGTTATTGAATTTTAAGTTTGGACTCTATCAATTTTTAAACAGCTCACTAAAAATACAGCTGAAGGTTGCTATGAAGGTGATCTTTAGTAATGCCGAGCCCATAGTACCGGAAGGTTTATCATTGTCCCATTTGGCTTCAATCTAGTTTTTAGGGTCCTGAAGAGGCACCCAAGGATGCGAAACATGTAGAGCCAATTTTAATAAATTTACGTTTAACTTAATTTGATTTTATTCATTGATAAAAATGGTCATATTATTCAGTATATTTACGCAGTTAGACAATCTTTCAGAGTAGTTAAATCAAGCGCCTACATGAGCTCACAACTGTGGACTAGTACGCTATTCGTCGGAGCGTCTTCAATAAATAATAATACCGAACGTCAGAGATAACCTGAAAAAATCTTAAGATGAAATGAGGGCATTGGTAGAGTGTATCTATATGGACTAGTTGCCCGATGAAATGGCACAAGATCGCCATATGGCTGACCTCGCATACCCGCAATGGGAAAGCGGTCAGAACCACTTCTAGATTCTATCAGTCAGTCGCTCAGAGTCAGGATCAAGTCCCTTCTCTCTGATGGAATCGGATATCAACCATATGCGTCATCGGGATGATGCGTTGGTGAAGTTTATGCCTAAATTAATTTGTCGAAAACCTTATTCACCCAAACGGCACAATTTTGAAACCTCGAACAACATTTAATTTTTTTTTTGAATAATTTATTTATGACCGCCCGCTAACTAAGGCGATTGATTGGCTCAGTACAATTATACAGATACATTTACAGTTGCAATTAAACAAATACATAGTAAACTCTTAAGAATAACAGAAAAACCGGCGCTAATGGCCAAGATTTGTCGATGCGCCGTAAAAAAAAAAAAAAAAAAAAAAAAAAAAAAAAAAAAAAAAAAAATACCTTAGAGCAAGCCAGTTCATTTAGTAACAAATAAGGCCTGTTTACAATTTCTGCGTGAAAGAAGGAGTAAAATAAGAAGATGTACAGCAAATACTGTATAATAAGGTATATTCAAGATTTGATAATGAACATAAGATTGCAAATCAAGGATCGGGAAAACGAGAAAAGCAGTAACTCTTGAGAGGAAAAAAATATATATTAGTAAAAGAAAAAAAAAAAAAATAATAACAATAATAATAATCAACAAATCAATAAAATATTTTTTTTAAGTTTCAGAGATCAGATTAAAAGTAGCCTGTTGCGCGTTTGAGTATTAAAATTGATTCCGAGACGCGAATATATTAGTAGTATAGAGAGAGAAGAATAACTATATTATTGTGAAAAAGTTTGAGGTGAAGATCCTTTAAAGTAAGAATGTGTAATATTAATTTTTTTTTTTACAGTATACTTGTTAAATTTTATGATAGATGTTTATGTTATGAAAATGTTGTAGGTTATATGGTTTTTATATGTGGGCTGTCCTACGTTAGTAGTTCGGGGAATGTCATAAAGTTTGTTAAGTGGATTTCACTGTCTGTGTTCAGGAAATGTATGTTTTATAGTAAGAGTCCTGTTACAGTACTTGCAAATAGGTCTGTCTTTTCTAATCATTAAGTACGAGTGAATCAGGAATAATGTCCAATGCGAAGTCGGGTCAATATGACTTGGTCTCTCCTTGTTAGGGGCCATTTATGTTTAGACCAACAATAAGAATTAATATTAGCACAATAATGAAATTTTGGCTGATGGTCACCCCAAAATATTTAATTCTCTTACGAATATCCAAAATGTAACAAGAAATGCCAAATCAATAGGCCATCATTGGAATCAATAGCTTAAAATCATCAAAAATCCCTACTAGCTAGATTTAAGAAGTACAGTTCTGGAAAGGGGTGGGTTCCAAAAACATTGCAAAAACCATGGACATGGAGTTAGGAGAAAAGCTGCGTGGAATAAAAGAAGATGTAGATGTATGGAGTAGCAGCATAAGCGACAGAATACGAGAAGAGGTGATATAACCAGGCTACGAATAGGACACTCAAGACTGATGCATGGCTATCTTATGGCAAAGGAGACACTAACGATATGTCAGTACTGCGGCGTACATGTAACCGTAAAACATATCCTCACCGAATGCAGGGCCTACATAAAAGAAAGAGAACAAGTAGATTTGCCCACTGACCTAAGAGAACTTCTGGGAAATAACTCAAAACACCTATCTAAATTATTTACTTTCCTCGAAACAACTAAGTTAATCCACCATATTTAATTTACATTTGCTGCTTTGTCATATTTAATTTCTAACTGAGACATCCATGACCCATGTGATTGACCTATGTCTAAAAACTTAAAATAAAAATTAAAAAAAAGCATGGACAATCTTAAAGCTGGCCATGGATTTGTTTAATGATTATTATTTCTAGGAATGTATGATGTTTTTCCACATTGTATCTAATAGATTTGTGAAAATGTGTTGAATATTGTGAAAGGAAGCAGTAAAAGAGCGTGGGAGACACCGTCCTTGGTTATCACTTCATTAAATCTTGTGAGTTCAAAGTTCACAAGGTTGTTGACCTTTATTATAAATATCAATATTTTAGTTAAAAAATAACCTTAATAGTTTGGAGCAGAAATTTAAATTCGATATCTTACTTAAATATTTTTTTTAACAACGATATTTAAATTAGATCAATAAAAATTCTCAGAAGCTTAGCTCAATGAGTGGGCGAACAATAAATTAATAGTATATTTGAATAACACGAGCTAATTCTTTTACAAATATTCATATATTTTATATTAAAAACATCTTCCCATTTGATCAAAATCGTTTGTTTGCTTTTGTCATCAAAATCAAAAAGTCCGTCACGCAGGAGCTGCATAACTAAGCACTTTCCTCAGAATTTGGGTAGTGTAGATTGCTTTCCAGAACAATTTGCTTAAAATATCCTACATAAATAAAATAAAAACATGAATAGTTCTCTTTTAAATTTGTAATGAGTAACTGATCAATTAATAATTTGCTTCCAGAGTTATGTTTACACATGGTACCTATTACACTTCGTAATAAATACAAAAAACCTCATATTATCTTATTTTGATCTAACGCAGGAACAGGATACAGTCACTCTAGTGGTAGAAAGCGCTCCTTGCGGCGGCTTTGTGAACCTACGTCTGACGGGCTTTTCTATTGAAATATATTACAAATTAAACCCCCGCTTTCCGATTGACCGATTCAGCTCATTTCTACAACACTTCTTTCTCATGAGTTACCCACGACGTATACCGCGTTTCGTTACAATACAGCAGAAATTCTGACCGGTATGAGTATATTAAGAATTTGGGTCAGGAGTAAACCCCCCCTCCTAATGAACCGATTTAGTTTATTTTTACAACAGTTATTTACCTGTGGATTACCACTACGAATACCGAGTTCCGTTGAAATATACCAAAAATCACGGCTGGTAGTGGCGAATTGGTATTGTGGGTCCGGAGTAAACCCCCCCTTCTAATGAACCGATTTAGTTCATTTTTATATCTCACTTTTCTCTCTATATTACCACTACGAATACCAAGTTTCGTTGAAATATAACAAATATTACGGCTGACATAGTCAAATTAGTGTTTTGAGTTCGGGGTAAACCCCCCCTTCCGGTGGACCGACTCTGGTGGTTAACGAACTCGTTCAATCGTTTGCTAATTGAATGCTATATACCAAGTTTCGTGACGAAAAAACAAAAACTCTGGCCGCTATCGTGTTAACAGACACACATATATATATATATATATATATATATATATATATGCATATATATATATATATATATATATATATATATATATATAGATATATATATATATATAAGGTCCGGGACAAAAAGATAGCTCACCCAATATTTTTTCTCTTAATCAATTTCAACCATTGATATAATTTTTTTAAATTAATATCTAGGGTATTCTACTCAAATTTGAACCGATGTTCAGGTTTAGGAGTTGAAAATAATTAATTTGTAAGAATTAGTAAATAATACTTGATTTGGGGTGAGACAAAAAGATAGCACAGTGAACAATAATAATAAAATTCTTTATTAAAACACAATTAAAATAATACAAATTAAAATTTAATATCCTGTATACGCACCACCTTTTTCTAATGCAGCAATCATACGATTTGAAAGTGAGTTAAAATGACGCCGAATCAATTCTTGAGGGAGATTTGCCCACTCCTCCTGAATTGTTTGTTTTAATTCTTCAACGGACTCAAATTGTCGGCTACCACTGTAAACACTTCTCGCAAGATGCCCCCAAACATTTTCGATGATATTAAAGTCCGGGGATCTTGCCGGCCAATCTATAGTTCTAATATTTTCTTTTCTAAAAAACTCTTTTGCAACTTTTGCCGTGTGGACTGGAGCATTGTCTTGCTGAAAAATTACGTCCTCTTTAGGAACAAGTTCAAAATATTTTTTTAGTTGGTTTTCCAACAAATTAACATAATGCTGACTGTTCATTCGACCAGAAATAAACACTAAATCAGTTTTGTGATCATATCCAATGCCTCCCCATATCATGACGCTGCCTCCTCCCATTTGCCTCTTGGAAAACACTTTTTCCTCCTTCCGTAGGTCATGGTAATAGTGAGCCCAGCCATCAGGACCGTCAAGATTAAATTTTTTTTCGTCTGTGAACAAGACTGTTTTCCACTCGTCTTTCCATTGGACATGTTCACGGGCAAACTCCTTTCTTCTTTCTTTATGTGCCGAGGTTAAAGGTGGAATACCTTTCATTTTCTTCCTTTTGATGTGAGAAGCTGCACGAATGACCCTTTGGACGTTTTTCACATTCGTCACTACACCAGCTTTCGCCGCAATTTGACGGGCCGTTAAAGTTGAGTTGGACGCTACCCTTAGAATTGCCCGTTTTTCACGTGTTGATAAAGCTGGCGGTCTCCCAGGTGATTTATTCGTCCCATAGCTTTCTGGAGACTTCAAAAAATTTAAAATTACCTTCCTACTCCTACCGGTATTTTTTGAAATACCGGAAATACAAAACCCTCGATTTTTCATTCGCTGAATGATATTTTTTTCACTTGGGGTCAGTGATTTTGCTCGTCCCATGGCACTAATTTAATGTTAACAGCATGAAAGCAGAAACAGAACTGGATTAGCATTGTCTACTCAGAGGGATTTGGCTTTTTTGTAAATAAACAACAAGTGTGCTATCATTTTGTCTCATCCCAAATCAAATAATAACATGAATTATCTCAAACTATTTTTTTTCCTGCTTTCTAACGGATCAAATCAGACCACATTTGAGCTGAATACACTACAGATTAATTCGAAAAAATTATATCAATGATTACAATTGATTATGATGAAAAATATTGGGTGGGCTATCTTTTTGTCCCGGACCTTATATAGATATATATAAATTTTAACGGGGGTCATTTTCGGTGTCTACTAGGTAGGATCGATAAAGATTTGAAGAAATTTTTCAAAAATTCCGTCATGAGTCCAACCTCAATAGCTACTTTCCTTCGGAGGAAAGTGCTAAAACCAAGTCCTAGTCCACACTCTGTCGTCAATTAAGTTTGTCAAATACTTATTTAGTACACACTATTCTTAAGTAAACTTTTATTACCTGGACACTTCTTCAAGAGCACTTAATATAACAAATTACAGGGGGTCTCCCGTGGTCTAGTGGCTAGCGCCTTAGATTCATAAGCGGGAGATGGTGGGTTCGATCCCCACCGGCGCCGCACAGTGGTCAAAAACCTCACAAAACTCAATAACATTTGATATTGTTGATTTAGAAATCTGAAATTACAATATTTCATCTAGGACACGATTTTTCACTCGGATCACTGCAGACATGTTTTGCAGTCAACACTGACTTGAGTACAGCAAAAAAAATCCATATTCGATTTGTTTCCAATGTTTACATAGAGATAACGCGCGTCTGTCTTACCGAGTTGGTTCACCTCTAGCACAGAATTAGGCAAGTTTTATGCAGCTAATTTCAGTCTGGGGTCTTTCTATACATGCCCACGGAATATTTAAGCCCGAAATTTTGCTTTTTTACTATTTCAGCCCGTCCATGAAGGCGATTCGAAAAATACGAAAATATTTTTTTTGCCCTTCGAACATCCCATTAAAACACGAAAAACATGCGTCAACCATATCGGCCTGAAAAAGTAAAGTTAAAGGTACGATTTTGGTACCTGAGGATTTGGGAAATTTTCTTCGTTTCTAGTACTTCAATGATTAATACTGCACCCTGGATGTCGGCGATAATGGCCCAGATTTGTCGATGCGCCGTTAAAAAAAAAATAACAAATTACAGCCTTCTAGACACAAAGTCTAGTAGTATAGTGATAAATATCTTCAACCTCCTATAAAATGTAAATAGGACTGCTGGTTTTTAGTTAAAAATGGGTGGTTTAAGGCGACACGAGATCGACAAGAAAAATTGAAAAATATAGAAGATTTTGTTTGAGGTGCTGATAAAATGAAAAGATGTCTTTAATGAGTTATCCAATAGGACATTTCAGTTGGGGAAAAAATTATAAGGCAGAATATTTTTAATTTATTTAATTTCTGATGAGAATCTTATGTTATATCTTAAATAACAAATGTTTATTTATGAGTAAATAATAACCTAATTGCACCTTTCATCGGTTGAGTGGTTTGAAAATCTACCGCCGTAAAACATCGGTTCGAATCCAACCTGGTGTAGCATGGTTTTTGTCAACAATAAGGTCGTTGAAAAATGTTTTACTCTATCATGGTTCTATAAAGATGTTGGCAACCGGTAGATGGCAAGGTGCTACATTTTCAGTCTAGGATGAATATGACCTACGAGCAAGCAGTACCAAATATTTCCAACCAAGGCTACTGACAAACTTGACACCACATTTTCATTCAAGGAAACGGAGGATGTAGGAGAAAGCCAGTAATCCAGATATTGAATCAAGGATGCTGATGGTTTGCAGGCACACAAAGCTCACTCATTAGCACACCTTTAGGAAAGTTCCTATTTAGCATTGTAACGATAATCATTAAGAAAAACTGGCCTCGAATCTGTATTAGTAAATTACTGTATTTAAACGGAAACTGGTTTCAGAGTCGATAATGCTATAAACCATTTTATGCTCGTGTCAAAGTTATAAGCCGAGTTTCCTACGTAGAGGAAGGAAGCAACGCCACAATAAATAACAGATCACTCAGTAAAACAAGGCAAAAATTAATATGACACACTCCCAGTCAGGGCCGCCACATGGGGGGGTACAGCCGGGTACAATTGTCCCGGCCCGGACGCCGTGGGGCCTCGCTGAGTGGAAAAATTGTATAGGTTATGAGCTTGTAAAAAGAACTACTGCACCGATTGTCGTCTTTTATTCTCATTTCGCTCAGAACTCAAGATTAAAATAATTCTAAAATGTCCAAAGTCCTTTAGCAAAGAACTAGAATTTTCAGTCTGGCTCTGCGAAGTGGGGGCCCAGCTCTGAGAAGGGGGGCCCGTGATCTGGTCCCGGGCCCGGCTCTGAGATGTGGCGGCCCTGCTCCCAGAACGTGCCTCAAAATGATAGATCTTTAGATCAGATGGATGTGCTGCTACTGACATGGAAGCAAATAAGACAGGGACTCCGAAAGGAAGAAGGAAAAGGAAAAACACTCCGAAAACTGGAAGAGCTATGCCCAGAATCAGAAATAAAGTAGAAGAACAAAAAATCATTAAAAAATAGTGTTTCTATTCTCCTTATCAAGATCAATACACCGCGCACAGCTGTACAAATTGTTATCAATTATTTATATATTTTGGTTTAATGTTGTGAAATTAATTTTGTTTTATTAATTAGCTTTTCATATGTTATTTACATTAATGTTATTTTCATTTAATTTCCAACACTTTGTTTTTTCATACTGTAATGATGAAATTTAAGGAGAAAATAGCCTAGTCGCGAACCTCCTAAAATAAATAAATAAATAGAGCAGATGGAGTAAACATGAAAGCTCTCTAGCTTCAAGGTGTTCAGAGAAAGGTCAAAGGTTTTTCCTAAGTTCTGACCTCAATTTGTAAGTAGTATCTGTTACAGGGGCAAGACATAAAAAGCCAGCCCGACAGCCGTGTTTATGTTCTATTCTTGGCGTATAAGGTGGCACCCTTGGAAGAATCCTGCTTCTATCTAACATTCCCTTGTTTATATTTCAAGCGAATTATCCGCAATAAATTTAATTCTTGATCAAAGTGAGACGGAGCACTTGATGTAAAATAATGTCAGTTTTTAATGACTATTGAGTAAGGCGAAGATGGATATTGAAAATGTCGCACCCAACATTTATTTTTATTAAGTCAAAGCAGACCGACGACACTTTCTGCAACCAAATCGTAGCCATTAAACTCCCACGTGAGTAAGAAATGCCTAGTTTATACAATCATACTAATGGTAATTAATGCATTTACCTACCCAAGCAGTAGTACCTGCATAAAAACGAGGAGAGTAAGAAGCAAGTGAATAAGAAGCGCTTCTATTTACAAACCGAAGGATAAGCTCCACCACCACGATTCTTCAACCATGGGCGTATATAGAAAATAATTTCGGAGGGGGCTGGGAAAATTTCGGGAGGGGGCTGAAACCATTTCCGGAGTATGGAATACTAACAATTTAGATCTTGGAAGACTTTTAGCCAACTTAAACGCTACTACACCCTTGCACCGGTGCATTCAACGTGGCTATGGCCGTATAAGGGCGCTATTACACCCAAAATAGAATACGTTTTATGAACTAAATGATCTTATTTAATTTATTTTTAAGGGTTTTATGAAATTTTTACCGATCAAAGCAGAATTTCGGGGGGGGGCTGAGGGGGCTGCACCCCCCCCCCCCCCCGAAATTCTTATTTGATCAGTAAAAATTTCATAAAACCCTTAAAAATAAATTAAATAAGATAATTTAGTTCATAAAACATATTCTATTTTGGGTGTACTAGCCCGGTGTTAATAGCCAAATTGTTGATACGCCGTTAAACACACAAAAAAAAAAAAAATAATAAAAAAAATAAAAAAAAAAAAAATAGCGCCCTTATATACGCACATCTCTTCAACGTTCTTGCCTCTGAGTTTACTTACACACTGACCTGTGTAAGAGTGCCCATACACGGTGAGGAATATCTCAATATCTTCAGATATTCCTCACCTTGTGCGGGACATCCTTGAGGCCCCACAACTAATTAACTGTACATACCAGGCCTGACGTGTGGATAAGAGGATGCTTGCTCCACATACAGTGGATCTTCTATAACTGTGCAGTCCCTGCCTTGAGGTTCAGTAACTTATCGTGTGTGTGCTAGATCCGTTCAGTCCAAACTTTGAGGCCAAACTGTGCAGTCTCTGCCTTGAGATTTGAACTGAACGTGTATGTACCTAAAGAGTACTCGTCACTTGTCAGTAAGCTAACGACTAAGAGTGACGAGCGTTAAAGGCAAGTAATAAGCACGTGTATACTAATCTAAAGATACACGTAGAAAATTAGTTAAAAAACCACTGCGTGTATGCAGATTAAAACAGTATCTTAAAGATAATTTAATTTTCGAATCATTGAAATGGGAGCAGGTTAACTCAATTATTTATCAGCGGATGTTGTCTATCAGATTAGTAGTTTCCATTCTTTCTGATAGTTCCTTCCTCAGTTCTTCGAAAAGTTTATGTTTGCTCTCCTTTAGTGCTTCCTGGAACCTTTTATTTTCATTCTTTAGTATTTCCATTAGACTAGTCTTTCTTTTATAACTTTTTCAGGCATCTTTAATTCTTTTAGATCCTCTTGGACTAGAGAAAACAATTTTCCTCTAATATTTTTACTTCGAATGAAACAAAACATCTGCTTACATAATCTGTTTTCTTTCATTCTCGTTCGATGAGCTTAAAAGAAAATTCGTCGAGTCGAAAATCCTTTCCGATTTGGTAGAAAGCCTATCATTTGTAATTACTTTTAGCGCATTTCCTCACTCCCTCCATTTGGAGGTAACCCGCTTAAGAGGTTAACTTCATGACCAAACCAACAAAACCTAGAAAAACGTTTGTGAAGTCGAATACATGAATTATTTATTTTGGCAGGGTTTGCAAGAGCTGTTTTATTATCTTGTTTGTCTAAATTCTATTCCTCTGTGCTGTTTTATTCGGTTATTTAATAATTCCAACGATTCTCCCATATAAAGTAATCATCATAATTGTGATATTAGGTGGAATGGATTAATTTATAGAAACAGTTGTTTTGATTTGACAGATGTTTTTGGTTGGTTATGTGGATTAAACTTTAAATTAGTTAATAAAATGAGATAAATATTTAAACTGCGTTTAAATACTATATTGGCGACGAGGATGCCGAGAAAACAATCTGTCCCACTGAGGATGGAAGAAGAAGGAAGGGAGGAGTTTAGTTTGGCACGGCGGATTGCTGCCTTCAGTTTCCAGGCTTTCGATAATTCAGTAAGTTGGAAATGTTATATAAATCATTTTGAGCGTATTTGCAGGCTAAAAGGTTTTGGATCACCAGAGCAGAGTGAAATAAGAAAAGAGCTTCTACTTGCGTATGTAGGGACTACATGTTTAGCTGCAATTCAGAATTACTTTTTTCCTAAAAGCTTGGACGACTGTACCTATTCAGAAGTAGTGAATGGATTCACAGCAATATATATGCCTTCAACTACGATTTTTACTAGCCGTATAAATTTTGAGCAAGCAAATAGGTCTGTTGGAGAGCCTATTATGGAGTATGCAAATCGATTGAAGGAGCTTAGCTCGTTCTGTTCGTATGGGGCTAGCCTGGACGAAAGACTCCGAGACCGTTTTGTGGCTGGTGTTGGCCACCTTAAATTTGAAGCCGATGTGAGACAAAGATGGCCGGATGGAGTCGACACTGCCAACAAGCCCGTGTCATTTCAGCAGGTCTTACAGTTAGGATTAGTGTTAGAGAAGTCAGAGAAGGAAACCGAGAAAGACAAGGGAACTTTCTCTATTGAGAAGGTTAGTTCATTTTCCAAATCCCCGACATGCCAGGCCTGCGGGTTTGAAAAGCACCGAGTTGGGAGCTGTCCAGCCGAGAAGGTTGTGTGTAGACGCTGTTCTAGACGAGGTCATTATGCTAGATGTTGCAAGCGTTCGGACAAAGGAGTGAGGGCTGTGACTACAGGAAGTAGGAGTAGTGGAAGCGAAGATGAGGTGGAGCCCACAGTCGTTCGGGCAATCGAGACAAAAGCACCAAGGGCCACAATCGATGTTAAGCTTAATGGACAGTGGTGCAGAATGGAGTATGATTCAGGGGCACGTGTGTCGACAATCAACAGATATTGGTGGGAGAAATTAGGGTGCCCAAAATTATCCAAGTACAGAGGCTCGCTAACAGGGTATGGAAAAAATATTTTAAAATCGTTGGGCACGACGAACTTGAAGGTTGAGCTGGATCAGCGGACGTTAAGTCTTCCTGTAGTAGTTATGGATGAGAATGATGGGCCTCTATTTGGATTACCATGGTCTCTGGCATTTGAACTGAGCTTACCAAAGCATGTGACAGTCAGAAAAGTAGGTTCAGCTAATTCCACCTCTCCAAACAATAGACCTCAGAAAGAGCGACCTTTAGGGAAAAATATTACTAATCTATTGAACGAATTTCAAGATATTTTTAGACCTGAGTTGGGCACGGTTCGTGGAGTAAAAGTGCAGCTGCATCTTAACGAGTCTGCTGTCCCGAAAGCTTTTAAAGCTAGACGCGTCCCTTTTTCACTGAGAAAGCCGGTGGAGCAGGAGCTACGTCGACTGGAGTCTCAGGGGATTATTGAAAAGGTGGATCCAGCGATGACTCCGATAGAATGGGCGACTCCAACGGTAAATATAGATAAGGGAAACGGAGCAGTGAGAATCTGCGGTGACTTTCGAGTGACTCTGAACCCTGTGTTAGCTGAAGAGTTTTATATAATGCCGACTTTTGACGACCTAGTATCCAAACTGGTAGGGTCAACTGTTTTTACGGTTGTCGATTTACGGGATGCGTACCTACAGTTGGAGGTGGCAGACGAATCCCGGAAACTACTAACCATTGCGACCCACGTAGGATATTATCGTTACCGTCGCATGTGTTTCGGGTTAACGAACGCCCCTGCTAGATTTCAAAGATTTATGGATGATTTGCTGGCGGGAGTGTCCAAAGTAGCGGTCTTACTTGATGATGTAGTGGTGGGGGGAGAAAATATGACGGAACATCTGCGTCTTCTTAAGGAGGTTTTTGCACGAATAAGGGCAGCGGGACTACGGTTAAAGCTGGAAAAATGTCAGTTTGTACAAGATTCGGTGCAATACCTAGGCCATCAGCTCGACAGAGAGGGCATTCACCCGACACCAAACAAAGTTCAAGCAATTAAGGACACCCCCTCTCCGAAAACGGTTAAGGAGCTTCGGGCTTTCCTTGGTTTGGTAAACTTTTATGAAAAATTTATCCCCCACCTCCATGCAATTTGCGCGGATCTCCATAAGTTGACCAGCAATAAAATGCGATGGAGATGGACTGAAAAGGAGGAAGGTGTCTTCCAGCGAATAAAGGATACGCTCGCAACCAGTGACAATATTGTTCCTTATGACATAAATAAACAGCTGATTTTGCGTTGCGATGCCTCGGAAGCAGGTTTAGGAGCGGTACTTTTACATCGTATGGAAGACGGGTCGGAGCGACCGATAGCTTTTGCCTCAAGAAAGTTGAATAAATCTGAGGAACACTACGCATCCATTGATCGTGAGGCACTGGCGTTAGTGTTCGGAGTAAAGAAATTTCATCAATTTGTCTGGGGAAGGAAATTTCAGCTGATCAGTGATCATAGGCCTCTATTGCGTATATTTGGTGAGAAGAGGGATTTGCCAAAAGTAACAAATAATAGGTTAATCCGATGGGCTATACTGCTGATGGGGTATGACTATGAAGTGGTTTATTGTAAAGGGCAAGACAATACGTTAGCTGATTCATTGTCAAGATTACCGCAAAACACGTTGGACTTATCGGAGGAAGAACGGTTGGAAATCAAATCTCTCAGAGCACTGCGAAATGAGAAGATTGACACATTGACGGACCGACATCTACTACAAAAGGAAACTAGGGACGACCCACTACTGAGGAAAATTAAGGAATTTATTCAGCTCGGTTGGCCGAGAAAGGTAGCAGAAGACCAAGCTCTTCGACCATATTGGCTGAAAAAGGAGGAACTGGCCGTAGAAGAAGGAGTCATAACTAGGTTAGGACGGTTTATTCCACCAAATTCGTTAAGAAAGGCGGTTTTAAAAATCCTACACGCAGGACATCCTGGAATCGAGGGAATGAGATCTCTGGCTCGATACTACACATGGTGGCCGGGGATGGATCTGGATCTCGAGCAGTATGTGAAACGGTGCCAAAGTTGCCAGGAAGGAAGAGACCAAGAACCAGAAGTACCTCTGTATCCTTGGAATCTCCCGGACGCCCCTTGGGAGAGAGTTCATTTGGATTTGGCAGGTCCTTTTGCCGGCAGGCAGTGGTTGGTAGGTGTAGACGGACTGACGAAGTGGCCCGAAGTTGAAATGCTTCAGAAAACAACCTCTCAGATTCTTGTAAACAAGCTAAGGTCGTGGTTTTCCAGATGGGGAGTACCCAAGACATTAGTGACAGATAACGGGCCGCAATTCACTTCACAGGAATTTAGGAAGTTCTGCTCAGATAATGGCATTCGACATGTCACATCTACTCCTTACCACCCCAAAACGAATGGATTAGTGGAGCGGTTCATTCGAACTTTTAAGAGAAGATGGTTGGCTTGTAAGAAAGAAGTTGGCGATTCCCTCTTAGCTCTGCAACGCTTCCTGTTGTCTTATAGGAATACCCCTCACAAAACAACTGGTATGTCACCTGCCGCCTTATTTCTTGGAAGACGACTTCCGACGTTATTGGATCGGGTGTCTCCAAACTTTCGAGATGGGGTAGAAGATAGAATGTGGAAACAGAAGGCCTATCACGACAGATCTGCACGACCTAGAGAGTTCCAGGCAGGGGAAGAAGTCTGGATTCAGTCAGAGAAGAAGGACGGTTGGACTGCAGGGATCATTCTCAAGAGAACATCAGACCTATCCTATGAAGTACTCGTCGAAGGCCTGAAGAAGAGGAAACACGCGGACCAGTTGAGGCGAAGGGTCGGGGCTGTCGAAGACAATCCACAACCATCCTCTTGAAGGAGGGAGAAGTGTGATATTAGGTGGAATGGATTAATTTATAGAAACAGTTGTTTTGATTTGACAGATGTTTTTGGTTGGTTATGTGGATTAAACTTGAAATTAGTTAATAAAATGAGATAAATATTTAAACTGCGTTTAAATACTATAATAATGTTTATGTGTACCTGTGGGAAGTAATTTTTCTTCTTAAAAAAAATTAACTAGCAGCACTACAGCCTACTTCGAAAACCCATAAATTAACCTGAATGTGAATATTTTAACTATTCTCCTGACTGCTAAAGAGCTCTTACTCCCATTTCTTCAAACTAAAGCAAGTGGACTAATTGTCGTGGAGCGGAGCCAAGAGAATCAACGCCCCAGTAACCTTGGGTTCATTGCCACCATCTACCTGTTGCTCTGTATACCCCCTTCCCATTTCTCAGAGGATGATTCTCTTTCGGCTTTTATTTTATTCAGAAACCACTGGTATTTATATTGTATTTTTTTAATTCACAATATTGAATTGTTATGCAGAATTAATAAGATATAAATATAAAAGTTCACCACTTTTTAATTGTATTTTACCAGATGATTCAATCGTAAAAAAAAACAAAAAAAAAAACGGATTTCGAATGCTTTGAAGCTTGTTTCGTTGGACGAGTATATTTGAGGAGCTTAGTGTCAAAGTTGGGCAACTCCACTTTTGCGTTTTTTGCAGGAGAGGCAAAAAACCATATCTACTATATTGATGTCAGTATCATGGTGATTTTTTTATATGTTATTCTTATAGGCCTCAGAAACATTATTTTAAAGGCACTACAAAATTATATAAGTATTCAGGCCGTAATTACACTTTAAATAGTGGAGTTGTCCATGTTTGAAACTAAGTCATGGAGTTGTCTGTTTTTGAAACCAAAGGGAGCCATTTGAAAATTGAACCTATCCTCTTTTGAAATCAAACAAATATGAATTTGGTATGCTCGAGGGTGTTTTAATATAATGTAATTATGTCTAATGTATTAAATCAAAATTATATAGTTAAAAATTACATGAAAAATGTTATTTAAATACAGTTTGGCAAAACTGAAATGATACTAAATTATCCTTATTTTATTAAGTTTAGAAAAAAATTGGTACTTAGCTATCCTCTTCGCACAGTTTTACCTATAACTACATGTATTGAAGTTGGTGTGCTATTATTTTCATCGCCGTACTCAGCCATACCTGTGCACAGCTAATAAAATAAAGTTATCAATTAGCGATGCGATTATTTTATGAAAAACGAGTTAACCATTATTATTTTCTGCAGACAGTTGTTGAAAAGTTTTTAATAGCAAATAACTGAACATTAACGATGAGATCTATTTAATATCTAGTGTGAACTTGTCAATATTTATTTGTTATACGCGAAAATTTAAATAAAGAGGAATATGTTGAGAACAGTTACCAGTACCACATTAGCTGTTAATTTATTCACCTGAGGTCTTGAAAATATATTTGGAAGGGTACATAGCTCTACCACTTGAGTAAAGTATGAATATTTTAAATTAAATACCGGCTGTTTTTCACGGTTGTTGTTATATAAAGCCCATTTATTAATAAAATAATTATTCTATAGAATTGGTAGTGGTCTCATTCGACTCGGCACAAAAGAAATTCTTCAAATATCATACCTAAATCAGAAAGATTCAAGTACCTAGAGGTTTTGTCCCAAAATCCAGCATTCGGAACCACAGTGTGCCGGATAACAGCTCGTGATTAATAAGAATTATCGCCAAATGCACTTATTACAAGTAACTATAAACATTCAGCCATGATGGATTTGCAGTGCACGTTGGGAGCAGATTTCATGAATGCAAGCTTCTCATTGGCTACTGATGGAGTTGTCATTTTTTGAAACCAAACTATGTTGGAATTGTCCATATTTTGATACTGAACGGTTGAAATAAACGCTATTTTACCTATTTTCTGTCCGTTTTTAATGAAAAACAGTTGTAAAATCGAATGCAGCATAAAAATCCACTTAAGAATCGACAAAAATCTCAAAACTGAAAAAAATGGAGTTGTCCAACTTTGATACTAAGCTCCTCATTTATATATTTACATTTTAACGTCCACTTATACATGGCAACGATTTTTTGCACGGGTTATCTGTAGGTTACCACCCTATTCTAGCCAGGATATCGCTGATGCCAACTCTTTATTTTGAAGAAAAGCTACCGGGCTTTCTGGTGTTTAATTGTTTTAATCAGCATTAGAGCATTTGCTCATTTCCTGTCAGTATGAAACATTTTAACATTATTTACAAGAGGGCCTTTGGCCTTGAGAGTTTTAAGCCGTCCCAAAATTCTAAGTTAATGATAATGAAAGTTAAAATTTTAAAAATGTAAATTTAAAAAAAAAATATTATTTAAATATATCTTTATCCCGGAAGTAAAGGACACCATGTCACATATTTGTAATTGTTCAGGAGAGCAAATTTTCTATAACTTTGAACTAATAAAATTTCTTTGTGTCTTACTTAGAAAAACAGTTTAAAGAAAATTGTTATTGTCATTGATAGGTAATTGGACGTATTGATCATATTCAAACAAAACCAAGTCCTCCAAGCGGTATTTTGTACCTCTAATCATAACGGACATGATTTCATTTTTCACTGTCTTATCTTCGTTATTTATGGGAACAGGACATAGTGCCCTATACCAGAATATGGATTAAAAAATCCACATTAAGAACATGTTAATTCAATTTAATACAAAATGGACATGGTGTCCTTTACCTCCGGGGCACAGATATATATATAATGTAGTCATTTGAAAGCCCTTTCCTGAAATAGATTGTAGTGTAAGTATAAGAGGTAGGCAGGAGAGAAATGTGTAGATATGATAGAAAGATAGAGTATGACCAATGTCAGTAAAAGTGAGAAGTGTTGGACCGATAAGACCAAGTTTCTATTGTATACCATTTGTCGGTAGGTCTCACTTCCATCTCCGTTCCATCTCCTCCGAACATCTTTAGTACGCTTCAATCCGAGGATCGTTAATAATAAACCAAAATTCTTTAACGAAGCAATATATAGTCGGAATTCGTGAAAAGGCAAACACAGCTTATCTGTATGAATGTACTGTGTATATTGGACTTTTCGGCGTGGCGGAGGAATTGGACAAAGACCAAAGCTAATATTTTTTAGCACTTTTTTCCGAAGGAAAGTAGGTATTGAGGTTGCACTCATGACGGAATTTTTGAAAAATGTCTTCGAATCGCTATCGATCCTACCTAGTAGACACCGAAAATGACCCCCGTTCAAATTTATGTATGTATATATATATGTATATATATATATATATATATATATATATATATATATATATATATATAGTTATATATGTGTCCGTTAACACGATACCGACCAGAGTTTTTGTTTCTTCCCCACGAAACTTGGAATGTAGTATTTTCTTCCATCAAACGATTGAACGAGTTCGTTAACCAACAAAATCGGTCGATGTGGAGGGGGGGGGGGGGGTTACTCCGGTGCCAAAGTAGTTATTTGCCAATACCAGCCATAATATTTGTTATATTTTAACGAAACTCGGTATTCGTTGTGACCAACTGAAGAGAAAAAATTGTTATACAAATAAACTAAATCGGTTGACAAGAAGGGGGGGGGGGTTATTCCGGTCAGAAATTACTAATTTCCTTACACCGGTCGTAATTTCTGTTATATTGTAACGAAACTCTTTATACGTCCTTGCTATCTAATAAGAAAGAAGTGATATGAAAATGAACTAAATAGGTCTATTGGAAGGGCGGGGGGGAGGGGGGTGATAATTTATACTATGTTAGAATTGAATTCTTCCGCCAAACGTAGGTTCGCGAAACTCATCAATATCAAAATGTGAAGCTTTGTGTATTTAGTATGTAGTGTAGTACCCCGCATACACAAAACTCTGGAAGGAAATTAATTAAAAAATTAATAATTGAAACAGCTGCTCATAAAAAATGGAATAAGAAACAGCTAGAACAATTTATGTTTTTATTTTATTTATCTATATAGATTATGTTAAGCAAATGATTCAGGAATCAGGAACCCAATTCTGAGGAAAGTGCTTAGTTATGCAGCTCCTGCGTGACGGACTTTTTTTTTTACCAGTAGGTTACATTTCGGAGTTTCTCTACACTTAATTCTGCTAATTCTACACTTAAGTCTATGTACTAATTCTATCAACTTTCCTTATATAGGTAAGCCTAAATTTTAATTCCCAAGTATTAACTATGCTTTATATTTGTTTATAATTGAGCTAAATTAATAATCACAAAACTATTCATAAATAATAAACTAATTATGATAAGATGGTGAGCCTATTTTTCTAATATATTTATATGTGGCAGAAGGTCAAATTCGTACAAAAACACTCACTTTCTACACTACACCATTATTTTTTATTTATTTATTTTATTTTTTTTTTTGGTGCTTCGACTGCTTGGGTCACTAACACCATTCTCAAATTACTCCTTTATTATGCTCTACATGTTTCGCGTTCCTTTGACGCCTCCTCAGGAGCTCATAAAGTCATATACAATTACAGCCCACACTACCGAATACCTTCCGCAGGTAGGCCCAAGTCGAGACTGATAAGATTGCCGTTGACATGATTGATCATATCAGTCTTGACGTGATATTTATCAATGTTCTAGAGGGCGAGCAAATGGGACGCGATCTAAGGATTTTTTTCGGTGTCATCGTTTAGGATAGAAGTCGGGTTCCTAGGCCGTAGTACCAAGACTAACCCAGCATTTAATGGATGCCTCCAAAGGGGGAAAACAGGCGGCCGGAGGATAGTACTATCCACATCATCTCCCTAGATTACCGAATGGATCAGAAGAATCTGGTACCACTACGGTATCTACTCATATGTGCCGTTATCGTATATTTCTTTAGCTGCCAAAAAGCATGCCGACGAGCCAAATTATAGACATTAACGAACATCTGGTTCTTCTTACATTTTGCTATAATTTTGAGTCGTTTTTATCTATGAAGTACTTCAGGAAGGCTGGAGAATGTCATGGCTGCTCACAAATAGAGGACAAATTAATTTAAATTATAATTCGTTTTCACGAAACTTTGTTTTGTGAATAATTAAATTCCTATAAATATGCCAGATGAAATTTGTGTTGGGATAGAAGAATACATTCCAAGAGATCAGCCTTATCTAGAGCTAAGCTGAAGATCTGACGCTAATTCCGGCCTCAGATCCAGGCCCCTGTCAAAGCCATAGCTGCCTAATGGATTCTCGGGCTGTATCTCATGAAGGCCTGAGGAATGAGATATTGAACCTTAAGCCTATCTTACACTTAGTACTTGTCATTAGTACTTGCCCCTGTCTCGGTGACAAGTACTCGTTCACAAGTAGCGTTCAGTACGGACCGTCCAGCATCTAAGTTGTCACTAAACACATTTTACTCGAGGTGAAAAGACACAACTATGCAGTACAATGCTGGTAGTGGAGCGTAGTGATAAGGAAATAGGAGTCATTTGTATCCACTTGTACTTGCAGCGTTCACGAACACTAGTCACTAAAAAAGAACCAGTATACAGAGGTACAAGTGATTAGATGACAAACACTATTGATAAGTAAAGTACTAAGCTCGTGTGAACTAGGCATTAGTCTGCAACCTAGATTAGCTTATTGATCTGGCTTCCTTCGCCTCCTTCATTTTCCTTATATTCTAGCACATGTTAAAATCCTTAATGCAGTAACGTAAATGACATACGAGGGAATTATAATTTTTATATGGTCTAGTATCGTGAGCATGAAGAAATTCAAAGTATGAGTCGGATTATAGTCGCCGGGCGAGGCGAGCAGACTTTTCCCCCCCCATTGTCGAGGAATTCTTTCACTTGATGGCCGACTGTTCGGGACTTGGCCAATACTTCTCGAAGAGCATCATTCACGGCCGATTTTTCTCGGGCGACGAAACAAAAACGGAAATGCAAAAGTCGTCTTTGATAAAAATCAGATATCTGCGCCCGGTGAATAATTTATCAAAAGGACCGCATACATCTACTGACTTCAATTTTCTGGATGAGCGAACTCTGGTGCCAAATTGACATTGCCCACAGAGCTCTTTGCTATGTTTTACCGCAATACCTAGTTCAGACTGCACGTTTGCTCGTCATATGACCCCATCGCTCGTGGAATAGTTGCAAGGTATCCGTGCCTTCAACTATGTTGACAGATGGCTCTTTAGGATGAACTGGTTGAAACGATGGTCGATACAGCGTTCCATGTTGCTCTCTGGCTCCTGTGAAAACGACTTTTCCTTCGACGATGAATTTGCAGCCCTGTTGCATCCGATTCCTTTTTGCATTGATTAAATAAAAAAAATATTTTTATTATATATTTTGTATAATACCTACAGATACTTTTTATTCACCCCTAACTACCTAACCTCTACAAAATATATTTTTTTTATGAGTTTCAATAATTTGCAGAGTTAACAATTTAACATTATCATAAATAGGGCAACAAAATACTATTTTGCATGGAATGTGGAGTATACCTAGTTGAGGATTAAGAAAATTGAAGCTGGGCCCAACTTTAGGCGGAGAATCAGCCTGTTTCTCCCGTACAGAATACTATTTTTTACCAACTCATTCTTGTAATTTTGAAAATTCTAATCGCTGTTTCTTGAAGGAAATTTAATGGAGAATCCATATTCGCAATTCGATTTTTCCTATCAATTTTATAAAAAACTAATTGTTTGTTCATGTTTCAAGTTGTGAAAAATGGGCATTTTACAGCATTTAGGCAAGTTTCTTTGGTTAAAAGTATATTTTTTTACGAAACCGAACCAACTTATAAGAAATCCAACTTCATATTCCTATTCTTCACCTCAAAGAGCATTACAAACTATAGAAATCAGAACGCTAAATAAATGTCTGAGGACAGAGCAAATTTTAAGATTCATTATTAAAAAACAACAACTTAGAAGCCCTATATTTTCCGAAACTAATGTCAGATTCGGATTCAGCACATCCGAAAACCCTTAAAATGGTGGTTCACTTCTGTGTTACCAAATCAGTGCCGACTTGTGATATTAGTAACCGTCCATAGATTTAACCTTTCTCAAATCCTGGTCTAAATGAAAAACAGAGGAGAGAGAGCGAGAGAGGCAGAATCATATACCTGAGATTGAGAATGAATCATGAAATGTCAAAAGTAATAGACGTTGTATTGCTTGAGTCTTGAATCCTAAGAGGGTAGAGGATTGTCGGATCTCCAACTTCCACTAAGAACTTTTTTAATTAAATACTTCCGAGGAAGATATCCACAAGCCTCCTCTGCCCTTCTTCTCTACTTTATAAGGAGAATTTATACACTTTCAATTATTACTCATTTATAATTACCTCATTTTTCTTCTTTTTTTTTTTTTTTTTATTAAAAACTCTGAATAGACTGACACGGACTTAATTTGTTAAAAGTTTGCAGGTCTAGTTGAAAGTCTTAAAACTTGACATAAAGTTTCATAATATTATATCATTCCACAATTTATTAGACAATGTAGATACTATTTCTTGATGGTTACAATATCCAGATTAAAATTTTTAGATGTCGTTTTGGTATCAGCATACTAAAATTTGTATTACCATGTAATAAAGCTTGCTGTAGCTAGGCATATACATTTGGCACCGTGACACCGGCTGCTGGTTTCAATATAAACGCAGATGGGTAGTTTCTTTCAGCAAGTTTGTTTATTTTAACATTGTCAATAGGTAAATTGTGTAAGTTAATTACAAATATGAATTATAACCCTGCGTAAAACTGTATAAGATTTAAAGCACTATCACTATGTAATACATTGTATGTATGTAACAGTATATTTACAGTCTATTTGTGTAAAACCATCTAGGACGATTTATCATCTATCAATGTAAAAAATATACCAGATGTAAAGCTCTTATCGCCAAAGCTGCGAAGAGTCTCAATATATATATACATATATATATATATATATATATATATATATATATATATATATATACATATATATATATATATATATATATATATATATATATATATATATTATGCACACACAAATTTTAAGCCACCGTTATTTCGTGATATATGTGTTCTGAAACGTCAACTTTTTTAGTCGAGAAATTCGGATTGGGTCATAAGGTCAACCTCAAAAGCGGGTTTACTCCCTATGGAGGGAGAGAGGGATCTAAAATGGGCAGTACAACTTAAAATTTGTAAGCTTAATCGGTGTCCAGAGATAACAACGGTTTTTTGTTTGGGGGGGGGGGGGAATCGTTTTTAAGAAAAGCCCCGTTAAAATAAACGTAAATAGTTTTGCCCTTTTAAATTTGTAACAGTTCAGTCATTTATTAATTTGTCATGAAATGTTTTTCTGGAGTAAACCCCCAATTTTAATGGATCGATTTTGCCTTTAGCGTGAAAAAAATAAAAATTGCCAAAAAAATGTGTTAGATCTGTACGTAGTGGCATCTCACGAAATGACATCGTTATTCTGAGCGAACAGAATAGATATGACTACATTGAACAATATAATTGAGTTCATTAAATAAAACATGTAATTTGAATCAAAAAAATGCCGTAATAGCTTGTCAAAAAGTTTTAAATTTTAGCCGACTGCTCAGAGTGGTTAAGGATTTTTTTAAAACACAATTTCCTTATTGGTTTGGCAACGATATCTACCAAGATTCGTTACAAGGAATTATAAACGATGGCCGGTGTGGAGAAATTAATAATTTCGTTTCGGAGTAAACCCCAATTCCTAATGGGCTTATTTTGTTCATTTAAAAAAAAAAATCTTTCTCTTCAGATTCTCACGACATATGCCGAGTTTCGTTGCGATATAACAAAACGTTCGGCCGTTTTTTGCTGGTTTGTTACGGGAAAGCTATATACCAAGTAGAGAACTGCACGGATACGTAAAAAGTAATCGGATAAATAATCAACGAGTATAAAATGGACGATGCGAGTACATACTCGGCATCGTTTGGGCTTGGCATCGCCGAGTATAAACTGGACGATGCGAGTACATACTCGGCATCGTCTCGAATTGGCATCGCCGATTACTTTTAATAATAAGTAAGTAATACTCGTGAGTACCGCATCGTAAATAACTGTCGACTTCTCGACATGTCGATACAGGAGAGAAGATAAGCTACAAACGTCCGATTCGCAGGAACTGCGTCATCTTAGCGCGGTTCCGTTTATATCTCTAGTGCTATTAGTAAAGGAATAGTAGCAGTTATTGGTGGGGTTTGATCTTTCTTGATAAATCTATATATATATATAAAAATCACGTGTCTGTATGTTTTTCTGTCTGTTTGTTTGTCCCTTATACAAATCTACACCGTTTGACTGATTTTTACCAAACTTGGAATAATGGTAGTTCTTGATACGAGAAATCTCCTAGGGTAGGTCAAAAAAATCTACCAGCTGTCTGTCTGTATGTTTGTCCCTTATACAAATCCACACCGTCCGTCCTATATATATATATATATATATATATATATATATATATATATATACAAATTTGAACCACCGTTATATTCTTGCTCTACGGGATCTGAAACATGAAATTTTCGAGTGGGTACTTCCGGATTTTGTCATGAGATCAACCTTATAAGCGGGTTTCCTATGGAGGGAGGGACGAACCGCGCTAAAGTTAATTGGGCGGTTAAATCAAGGGATGCGGATTAAAGAGCGTCGAGTTATTGTAATCAGCAGTGTTCAGCAGTAGCACGAACTTAATCGCTTATTTTTGTCCTTAAGTTCCATATTTGTTTTTTCGTTACAAATATGGAACTTAAGGACAGAAATAAGAGTGGTATGCACACCTCAAAAGAAGTATGTGGTTAAGTTATGTATGGTCCTGTTTAAAAAAAAATCGTAATTGACTGTGATGGTGCGTAAGACGTGCTACCATTTGTAATGTGTGGTAAATGTGAACATATTTTATATACTGTGCTAGTCCATCAATTTTAAGGAAACATAATATGTTTTTAAAACAACAGCGTTTCCACATATTATGTGGATTAGAGTAGAGCTGGAAAACTCTACATCTGGAAACGCTGATATTAGAAACAGAAAAAACCGCGCGTGAATGTGAGTGACAAAATAAAAAAAAAAAAAAAAAGTTACCAAGAACGTGTTTTTACATTCGGCAGGACAGGATTAACGGTTATTTCTGCCTTTATTTATGTTTTTTTTTCTTTTATCACCTTAAAAAAATGTTTATTTCTTATATTACCTTTATTACTTATTCTTCTTTAATTTACTATAGACTGTCTTACATTGTTTTTGTTTATGTTACAATTGTTAAGTCACTCTAGTTTCGTTCATTGTAAGGAATAAAGTGGACTTTGTTTTGAATTTCTCTGATCTCCTGAGAATAAGCAAATTTGTCGTTTCGCAATTCCATCGCCAATTATCAATATTGAACATGAGAATGATTTGCTCTTCATTACACATGGCGATGCGAACCAGTATCAAACATAGTTATTCACGGCGATGCCGATGCTAAACCTTCAATACTCGACGATGCCGATGCCAAACCTTGCTATACTCGGCGATGCCGATGCCAAATATTATTTTACTCGGCGATGCCGATGCGACACGATGCGATGCTGGTGTGCGTAATGAGTACGAGTACATATAAAGTAATCGAGTTACTGAGATGCCATACTTACTCGTGCAGTTCTCTAATACCAAGTTTCATTATGAAAAATATAAGTTGCGTGCACAAACATTTATGAGGTTTTGAGGAGTGATGGATGTGTTGTTGCGCTGCGTTGATAAGGTAGGTATGATTTAGACAGAAAAGAAGTGATTGTTTAATAAAGAGGCTCGAATCTCATGTAAGGCTCTGCTTGAGAATTTCGAAGCTGAGCGTCCAGGAGGGAGGACTAGAGTCATGAAGAAATGGAAAGTTCTAGAAGTTCCCTGCCCAGACTTTGTGGGAATCGCATAAATCTATTCTTCAGCGCTCGTCAGTTTAATTTGTTTCCCTCTCTATTGTGGTTAAGTTTTGATGATATTGAATATGGAAGTGGGATGTAGGTACTTTATCTTGCCACTGTATTTTATTGTTTTGTTGTTTAAATTGAACGTTTTTAGAAATTACTTATTTGGGTACTTTTTTTATCCCAAAATAATGAGATATCGAGATTTTTAGTTACTTGTCGGGTCTTGTCGAGCCATGTTTCTTTTACATACATGAAATTTAGGCTAATGACAATTGTCAAATGCGATAAAATCATCCGCCTTGGTCTGCCATTTTGTTTTATATTCATTTAAACTTGAATGTTAAGTTAGTTATTTATTGTGGCATTACGATTTTTCGTTTTTTCCGATGATGAGCACAACGAATACCGAATTTCGTCGGAGTATAAATTACGGCCGATACCGACAAATAATTTTAATAGGTCCGGAGTACCCCCTCCCCCCCCCAGGAGGACCGATTTTGCTAGTTATCGAATTTGTTCAATCTCTTGTTATGAGAATACTTCATACTAAGTTTCATGGCGAAAAAACAAAATCTTGAGTTATCTGACACACACACACACACACATTGGTGCGATTGAAAACCTCAGTTGGACCTGGAGTATAGACAGGCAGCATGAGTGGAAAATCAACATCAGGTCTGGACTCCTGGGTTTAATGTTATCGGTCCATATTTTATACCCGGGACCCTTACCGGTAACCAATACACCTACTTCTTAAGATATATTCTCCTAGCACTACTTGAATAAATTAAAGTACCTTTTTATTTTTAATTCCAGATCAGGAATACTTGAAAATAAAACGTATTTTTACAAAATCACCTTTGCACGTTTCTTCCTTCTTTTTATATAAGTTATTCAAAATTAATGCAACATATGGGTAAAAAAAGAAGGCATTTGCTTATTTCCAGGCACCATTTGATAAGTCTCGACGAGAACATTAACTTTTTTTCGTTGAAAGAGTTTGATATCTCCAGCCGTTTAGTAATTATTCCTTTTGTGGCCCACTTATCTGGGCTACCCTGTATATATATATATATATATATATATGTATATATATATACATATATATATATATATATATATATATATAAAGTTTAACGAGGGGGGGGGTCATTTTCGGTGTCTACTATGTAAGATCGATAAAGATTTGAAGAAATTTTTAAAAATGCCGTCATGATCACAACCTTAATAGCTACCTAAAAGTGCCCCATTTGCGCCATAAGCAATCAATCTAATATTAGGAAGCTAATAGTAGGTCAATCTAATAGTAGGTGAAACGGTAAGCAGAAAAATTATGGAGGAAGTCGAGGATGAAGACGAAGATAACGATGACCGATGAAGATGAACTCTCAATAAAGCTTTATTGTGTAATAGTTTTCATTCAAAATTTGTATATTTTGTATAAAAACGTCTAATTTAGGTCAAAAATTGTTATTCATGCGATCACATTGCACAAAAGAGCGTAATATAATTTTGACCGGTTTTTGAGTGCAAATACCCCTATGTGCGTCGGTGGCAATGGAAGATGAATTATTAATAAAATTATTACTATAGACTACAGCGTAGATTAAAAATATACATAAATAAATCCAACTAATGTAGGTGAGAGGCAACGCGCTATAATTAAAATATTAAATATTATACCAATTGTCTGAGGTTTAAGATGAGTAGAAATTTTCCTCCTAGTAATAGAAGAAATAACAGAGTAATAAAAGCTAAGAAAATAAATGAGCCGCAATATAAAAAGATATTAGAGCGTACGTGCCTTAGAAATCCTCATCCATCTTTTTTCCAAGGCTTTCCTTTGGGCTAGTATCTCAACGCAATTTTTATACCAAACCTCGGCTTTCTTGTTGAAATAAACATTTTTGTAATACTAAATTTATTTTTCCTAATTTTCTCTTTATAACCCAACGATTAAACGTATTTCTAAATTTTGTTCGTTTCATTTTTATTCATGATACATTTATTCATAAACAAAGATTCTTGTATAACCTTTGAACATGTGCTTTATTGGTCTCAGCTAAGTGAAGGACATAATCTCCGAGCGCCAAATTAGGGTACGAACATGAGCTTTGTTGGCCTTAGCCAGGCGAGGCTATAATCTCCGAGCGCCAAATTAGGGTACGAACCTAAGCTTTATTGGCCTTACCTAGGTGAAGAACATAATCTCCGAGCACCGAATTAGAGTACGAAGAAGAGCTTCATTGGCCTTACCTAGGTACAGAACATAATCTCTGAGCACTGAATTAGAGTACGAACATGAGCTTTGTTGGCCTTAGCCAGGCGAGGCTATAATCTCCGAGCACTGAATTAGAGTACGAAGAAGAGCTTTATTGGCCTTACCTAGGTGAAGAACATAATCTCCGAGCGCCAAATTAGGGTACGAACATGAGCTTTGTTGGTCTTTGATAGGTGAAGGACATAATTTCTTAGTACCGAATTAGGGGACGGACATAATCTAAGGGAAAAAAAACACGAGCTCAGAGCACCCAATTAGGCGACAGAGTTGATCACTGAGCACTATTTAGGGGACGGATAAGCACGATACACCCAGTACCCTACTCAAATGCGTACAATTATAGCGAGAGAGCCTAACAGTGATAAACCAGCTTTGCAGACAGTAGTTTGCAATCAGTTTGCTAGCTCAATCTAATGGGAGTTGATCGAAAACTGTGGTTGATACTGGTCGCCTCATTATGCATTTCCACAGCCTCTAATCCTATCCAATCCCTCCAGCTGTGGAACATCATCGGCACATCATTATCTTTCAACTTGTTTCTCCTTCTATTCTACGGTTGATCTGATGAAAAAAGGTTTGCTTTCACTCATAAATATACAATCTACATGTAAATAACTATAACTACTCTTTAGCTAAGAAAACATTGTATAAAATTACTGTCTTACTTTACATACAGTAAACAAGATCAGATTCATTATGATCGGGAGGTATTTGCTCCTATTAAGAAAGAGTCTCGCAGAAAGAATTTAAAAATTACTGGCCCTGGTTCTTTGAAAAAAAAGTCCGACTCTGCGTCACCTTTGTGCGTTTCCGTTCTTATCCTTAGTTTTTTTTGTTTTTTTTCTTTGGAAAGCTTACTTAGAATGGGAACAGTAAATGCTTTTATTGATACAAATTTGAAACACCGTTATTTTTGTGATACGGGTTCTGAAACATAAATTTTTCTAGTTGGTATTACCGGATTGCACCATGTCAGCTTCATATGTCATTCTACCTACGGAGGGAGGAAGGAATCACGCTAAAAGCACAATACATAGCGACTTTAATTGCAAAGTAATATAATTTAAACCCAACATGACCTGATTAATGAATCAATAACTTGGCAAGTGGTTTTTGGTTGTTTATGTGAGTTTGTTTTAATAGGTAACGGGCACAAATATTTTTTTTTCACCATGAACCAAAATGTAGAACGAGTTAAGGATGTCATAACCTGAATTTGGAACATTTATTTAGCCTAGTCAAAAACGCTTGCTGGGAGAAATGTATCAACTTCCAGGAAGTTATTTATTGTTAATATATATATATATATATATATATATATATATATATATATATACATATATAATGCATCCCAACAACCAAGAAAAACAATGACAAAAATAAAGGTACAAGATACAATTTTAACATTTAACATTAAACGATTTTTTGTCCTGAATCCAATAAGGCCCGAAACTCAGGATTCCACCTCATCAGATATTTAACTTGGAAAACACATATCGAACAAAAAATAAACAAACTCAACGAACGAAAATCTATTTTTGCGTCTACAGAGGCCCAAATCAAAACCGTCAATTTATAAGAATCTTATCATTTTCAAGACCATGATACAACCAATTTGGACTTACGGTATTGAATAATGGGGAACAGCGAAACCATCAAATATTATCATAATACAACAATTTCAATCCTTGATACAAATCCTCTGTGAAATCCTGGATACTCCTTTTATGTTTCCAATTCTAGTATCCTTTGAGAAATCCCATTCGTACAAAAACTAGCCAAATCTACATTTCTGACATCCCATTCCAAACTCTCTGCTTATCCCATTAGTAATATTTTGTCTTAATGAGTTTTGAAACTAAAAATAAAATGTTTCAAAATAGTCCAGCTTAGTGGCTTAAGCCAATTCAAAATAGTGAATGTAAAAACTATACATAGATGACAAATCATAATGAAGACTGAAGCCAAGATATAAACAGTTTAAATCAGGGAACATATATTTAGAGCGTACATAATTCCACTGAAATATACTCACTACACCTACATAAGGAGCAGGAAGAATATAATTGAAGAGAGGTCGGAATAAGCTCAGTTGAAGTCTATAAATAACTAAACTCCTTCACTTTTAGTCATTACACTTTAACAATGAAGATTTTATTAATAATCTCATTCAAAGTATTTTTCATTCATAAAAATCTAAGTAGAATCTTTTCTTAGAATACGAATATTATTAGCTACTCTAATGAAAAAATGTGCAGATGCTTATATATAAATATTTTCTTAAAGGATTAAAACACCATAAGAATCATACTCATTTTTCTAGAATAGATAAAAATGTAAAGAAAGTCTTTTTAATGGGAATATCTTTCTTCAAGATCGTAAATCAAAAGGAAGTATTCAGGCTTATATTTCCATTAATATATAAATATATATATATATATATATATATATATATATATATATATATTTTATATATATAAATGAGTAACCTCTCTTCAGATGGTTATAAAAATGTTATATAACAAGTTTCTTGGCGATAAAACAAATACTGTTCAGAAAACAGCAGATTCTCTAGACGAATCTGATTATGTGGCCGCCTGATTTTTCCGTTTGCAGGTGCCCATTAATAAATTAATTAAGCCTAAGTACGGCCTGGGACCATGAATCCAACCTTCTATCGACGACAATGGTAGATAAAATCTCTGCTTTACTCTAATTCTGTGGTTTACTTTAATTCCGAACTATCATAAACAAAAATAACGTCTAATGAAGACGCCAAAAAGAGGAACGAAAAAACATTGCGAAAGAAATCCCAGGCAAGTATCATAGTTTGAAGAAGAAAATACTACTTTGAAAAAAATATTGACTACATTTAAATAAAAATAGCAGTAAACTAGAGAGATTGGATCCAAACGGGCAAAATCAATTTCAGATTTTATTATCCCCTAATTAAAAAAAAAAACAAACAATCGGTCTAAATGAAACTATCCTGTTTCATGTAGAAGAATATTATAACTAGCGAATCATTTGTGTTTCTCTAAATTTCTGAAAATAATTCTTTTCAAAATATCCTCTCAAAGCATAGTCTGTACTAAGAGGAATGGCGCCTTCATCCCAGTAATTACTGAAATAATAGATTCTCCTTTTTATTGCAGCAATAAACATTTTAACGAGATTTTTATATTTCACTTTATTGGTTTTTCATAGTTTAATTACAGCTTTAATTAAATTCTGTTCTATTCAGCTCTTCTCCAAGTAAAATGTTTGCATGTTAAGACACAGTTCACTAAGAATATTAAATAAATCCTGCTCGTACGGAGTCGTACGGAACACACTGCTCGTACGAATCATAAGGAACACACTGCTCGTACGAATCATAAGGAACACACTGCTCGTACGAATCATATGAAACACACTGCTCGTACGAATCATAAGGAATACACTGCTCGTACGAATCATATGAAACACACTGTTCGTACGAATCATATGGAACACACTGCTCGTACGAATCATAAGGAACATACTGCTAACGAATCATATGAAACACACTGCTCGTACGAATTATATGGAACACACTGCTCGTACGAATCATATTGAATACACTGCTCGTACGAATCATATTGAATAAACTGCTTGTACGAATCATACGGAACACACTCCTCGTACGAATCATATGGAACACACTGCTCGTACGAATCTTACGGAACGCACTGCTCGTACGAATCTTACGGAACACACTGCTCGTACGAATCATATGAAACACTCTGCTCGTACGAATCTTACGGAACACACTGCTCGTACGAATCATATGAAACACTCTGCTCGTACGAATCTTACGGAACACACTGCTCCAACGAATCTAATGGAACTCACTGGTCGTACGAGTGTTACGGAACACACACTGCTAATCGGATCACATCCATTCGGGCTCCAGTTCTGCCATAGAATTCACACAGTACCAAGTACAGATAATTAAGAAAATATACGAACGATCTTTTTCTTAAAACGATTACAGATTAGGCCTCGAAAATGTATTCGGCTGTTCACAAACTTGACCTTTCGTTTGAGCCAATCTTTGAACCCAATTGCATTGGATCCCCTTTGTGCCTGCTAGAGAGAGAATTGAAAATATATATATTTCGTGAACTATAGGGGGACATTTCTCATCGGCGCCCCTGCATTGCGTCGTAAGGTCGACTTCATAAGCAGGTTTCCTCCCTATGAAGGGAGGTAGGAAATGTGCTAAAACAACATTTCAGTTTAAGATTTGTCGGTATGTCCTAAAAATAGACTGTAACTTGGAGACTGTGAGTGACTCAAGTAGGTGCCCACTAACGAGATCCTTTGTGTGCCACTCCAAGCTTCTCCTCTCCAACTAGGCTCGGACCAAGAGATCGCTTATCATAACATTATCAGGGTATTTTCCCTTTGAAGAAATGGACCATATACTTATAAGTCTACAAATTTAATTGCATATCATAGTTTGATTGAAGGAAGGACATGTAAAAAACGAAACCAATAAGTGCAGAAACCAAAACTCTAGTTTTGCACGCATTTCTCAAAAACTGTTAAATGTATCAGAAGTCGAGAAATGTATGGGATTTGGCTAGGAGAAATTATTAGAAAAAGCCATATTTCGAACGTTTCGAAATAATCTTTGCAAGCCTTCTTCAGCTAAAAAAATAAATATACACAAGTTTAAACGATAATAATCACAACAGTAAGCAAAAGTTTACATCATGACAACAGATTATAAAACAATTCTTTAATTGCATACAAGGTAAACAAATATCTATAGATTTTATTCTCAAGGGCTCTTTATTGTCGGTGCGCCATAACTTCCTCAAGACTTCATCTATTTTCATAAATGAGGCATCATGTTAAAGTTTTTCTTGACCGCTACACCCGAAAAATATACAAATTACTCAAATTTTAGTTGTTTTTCGACAATCTACAATTGAAAACGCTATCTTTTTTTTTTAATCCCGCCCTTAACTTATTGATCTTAACCGCTACACCAGAAAAATATACAAATTACTAACGATTCACGTGTTTTTCGAAAAATTACAATTGAAAAAAAGGCGTTTTTTTTGTTTTTAAATCCCGGCCTCGACCTATTGATCCTCTATCGAGATATATATAAATGAAACTGATTTCGATTTCCTCATATAGCTTCGTATTGAATGCTCTCAACAAATCCATAAAAGTGTTCAAAATATTTTTTAGCATAAATATGCTTTAGCGATGACAAAACTGACAAAAAAAAGTTACAAAAAAGTGTCCGCTACGTTTTAGGGAAAATCGCAAAAAAAGAAACGAAACAAGTTTTCCTCAAACAACAAAGTTTTGTTGTCGTTCTGTCTGGGGACATAAGGCCAATGAATATGCGCCAAATAATAAAAAACATATTTCGAACAATTTTATGGATTTGTTGAGAGCATTCAACACTTATTCATTAACTTTAATCCAGCTCATCGGACGTTTTCTTTTCTTCAAGCATTTATTTATTTTACTTAATTCTTTTATTTATATTCACTATTATTTTATTTTTTTCACTTAATTTATAATTTAAATGAATTCTGTATTCAAATATGAATATTTACAATAACTTCCTGGTTTCTTAGAATACTTCCTTCGGTGTGCTTATCGTCCAAAATTCGAAGCACTTAAAATAAATAAATAAATAATTTATAATTTTAATTTTAACAGCGCATCGACAAATCTGGGCCATTAGCGCCGACATCCAGGGTGCAGCCAGGAATTTTCTCAACGAGCCTTGAGATGAGAAAATCCCTGCCGCCGTTGGGGATCGAACCCACCATCTCCCGCTTATGAATCTAAGGCGCTAGCCACTAGACCATGGGAGACCCCTTTTATATTGTTATCAGTACCTCTATTAATATTATTATTTTTATTCTCGGTATTTCTTAATATTATTAATATGATAAAGTAAAAAAAATTATAACAGATTTCTTTTATTAACTTAATGCAGGTAGTATCGAAACATGGAACCTGCAGAATCTAAATAGGTTCCCACAGTGAAGGGATACTACATTGTAAAAAAATCGTTAAAATTGAATTGGGTAACTTAAAATTTGTCCTGAGTCTACAATCTGTCAGAATGTGTTTTAAGTCTGTATTGCAGTATGTACATGTAGGTCTGTTCTGTCTTGACATAATGCATGATGTAGGAGTGTGTCGATCGGGGATGACCAATCCTTAGACTGCATACACGAAAAGTAAATGATAATCGTGTTTGTATTACTTGTTGTTTGTAATAAAGGCCACCTTTAGAATGAGCAGGGGTCGAGGAGGAAGGGGCGCTGTAGGTGTTTTCATTTTTATTCAAAATATTAAGTGAATCTATAAGAAGCTTAGAACGGATTAGGTTATGGAAACACGCCGATATGACCCAGTTCCTGCGAGTCGGACGACTTCGCTATATTTGCGCTACGCCTCCCCCGCTGGTTTATGGAGCGTGGGTGGTGGAGTGTAACAGATGTTACTATTCAGGACGTTGGACAGACTCCAGGAACTCTGGGGACTAGAATGATTGTTCACACTTTTTCTGCAATGGGACGCTGGCAAGCTCATTCATACCTAGAAATGTGAATAGGTGCTGGTCTATTGCTCAATGTTCATACTATATTGTGGTCATGAAATATTCCTCAAAGTTTCTTTCATAAAATATTTTAAATGAAATACCCCAGAATGCTAAAATTTCGTGATTTTCGACGGTGACCCAATTTATCACCGATTTTATATTATATAACGAGAAGGTAAATCATTAAGAACAACGACACTAGAATTGTTGTTTACTAACTGTTACCCAGTGTGCCATGCTACACGTACTTTCTACCTATGACTCTCCCAGTATCAAGATCTACCTGTATACCCAGATACGTCAAAATCGGTCAAACGGTGTGAATTTGTTTATATCTGTCTATTCATTCGTCAAACAGCCAACAGAGGCCAGCACCACAGCAATTCATAAAACAGCTGAGAGAGGCCAATGATGTAAAGTCATCAAAGAGTTCGAGTTATTCTAATTACCAAGAACATCCACAAATAAATTTGAGACGTTATTCAAAATGGCTGTCGATTCAAAATGGCCGTCAGAATCTGAATGGTTCAGTGTAGCCAATTTTTCTTGAACATTTTGACCTTTTAACCAAATTTTGAAATTTGACTATTTTGAACTAGCCTAGGAGATATCCCGTATCAAGACCTACCTGTGTGCCAAGTTTGATCAAAATCGGTCAAACGGTGTAGATTTGTATAAGAAACAAACAGGCAGACACATGATTTTTATATATATAGATTATTCCAAATAACAATGCTCCACTTCGGTATGAATAACTTTCTGGTTCTCGCAAGAATACATATATGCATGTATGTCTAGGTGTTTGTTAACAAAATGGAGGCCTCGTTATTTCTTGTTTCGCCAAGGTGCTCCGTATATAAGATTCCCGTAAAGAAAGAGAACGAAATAAAAGGCAAGTTCGTTAATACGGGAAGTCGGGTTGTAGGAGTTTGTGGTTCACCTGATACACCATACTCCGGGGCAACTTATTAAGGTGCCCTTTCTTGTTGTATTTTTATTTTTCTTGTAATGAAATTCGGTTTTTATGAGCCACAACTCATGGGAGTAGCATTGCTAAAATAGTCGAATCTAGCTACATTTAGAGAATGAGTTTAAATCAACCTCATTTTATGCATATATATATATATATATATATATATATATATATATATATATATATATATGTATATGTATATGTATATATATATATATATATATATATATATATATATATATATATATATATATATTCCACTTTTTCTTGTTTCTTTTTCTGGCAGAGGGTCGATAACGTAGTACACACTTGGTTTACATTAACTACTTTATTTGGTTTGTTTCGCCCGACATGTTTCGTGCCTCTTCGCACCTCTTCAGGGGCTTTCCTATGCAACAATATTTTTTTGTAAATCCTAAACTTAAAATTTTGTACACTAATATACATCTATCCTTTCCCTAAATAAGTTTACATTTATAAATATAATGTTTTATCGTAAATCTTAATCCTACCTTATCAGGAAGTCCTCTCGTCATGTTGGCTAGCTTGAGTCAGGCGTAGTACTGAAAAGTCATCCGTGGTAATTAATATGGCTGTTTGTATCGATTCATTTGCTATTTTAATGGTATCGATTATTGTTAAATTTGTTTGTGAGGTTTAATTTATAATACTATGGAAAATTTGGTGCACATTCTTTAAATCTGTTTTTTTATTTATGGCAGTGTTGGAATTTTTATTTATATAGATATTTTCTTTGATTTTTCTTTTTAATGTGTTCCTCTCTTTATTTAAAATGTCAACGTCCCTAAAGTTAAAGTTATGTTTTAAAGTTAGTGCGTGTTCTGTCAATGTTGTCCTGTTCTCGTTTGTGTTTATGCTTTTTGCGTGTTGCACGATTCTCTTTTGCAATAGATGTGCCGATTCCCCAATGTAGCATGCGTTGCAATCGTTACATCGAATTTTGTATATATTGTTCTTTGTACTTGTTGGTTTAATTTTGTCTTTAATATTGCTAAAACTATTTTCTATTTTGTTACCATATTTCCAACTTATTTTACCCACGTCTTTACATATTAGTTTAAGTCTATTGGCTATTGAAGGATGGTAATGAAAAGTAAAATATCGATTTATTTCATTCAAATCTTTGGGATGACAAAGATTTGAATGAAATGAGGTAGGATTAAGATTTAAGATAAAATATTATATGTCGAAATGTAAACATCGACATATCCTTCGGGAAAGGATAGATGTATATTAGTGTACAAAATTTTAAGTTTAGGTTTTACAAAAAAAAATATTGTTGCATAGGAATGCCCCTGAAGAGGTGCGAAGAGGCACGAAACATGTCGGGCGAAACAAACCAAATAAAGTAGTTAATGTGAACCAAGTGTGTACTACTTTATCGACCCCCTGCCAGAAAAAGAAACAAGAAAAATTGGAAAATATATATCGGGTCATCTTTCACAAGAATTAATATACACATATATATATATATATATATATATATATATATATATATATATATATATATACACACATATGAATAACAATGGAAGTGGGTATTTTAAATAGTTTACACCAACCACGAGCCAATCTTAGATTGCCAATAAAATCTATTAAAAAATCAAGCATATTTAATTATGCCCAGAGGCTTGACTTGATGTCCTGCAATCTACTTTAACTTTGAAATTTAATATCGCGCGTGCTTTGAAGTGGTCTGTGTGACAAGCAAACACAAAAGCCTGTCAGATCAGAAGAGGTGGAAAATAATATCCACGAAACATCTAGGGCAATTATAATTATGCGGCACGATAATAAGAAATTTGCTACGTTCTTTGACTCGAACCAAACCTATATACATTGTAAAAAAAAAAAAAAAAATGAATAAATAAAGATGAGTTGGGCAAATATGTAAAGTGGCATTTTCGACCTTCTCTCCTCGCTTTTTTGAAGGATTTCCATTAAAAATTGACATAAATAAGGACAAAAATGTATATGTGTGTGTATATATATATATATATATATATATACACACACATATACATTTTTGTCCTTATTTATGTTAATTTTTAATGCAAATAAATCGTCATTGAGAATTGTTTCAAGAAACCAATCACAAAATCCATTCTGTTGGCATCATCTTGAAGTAATAAATTCTGCATGATTTCAAGATATTAGAGGGAAGCGGTTATTCACTTTATGCAATTTTTTGCCAAATTGATTTTCCAGATATTCCACATGCATCTGATGCTTTTTTTTTTTTTTTTTTTTTTTTTTTTCCCCCCATCTGATGCTAGTCTAAGGATTTTCATCAAAGTGGCGTTGTACACAATTTTTTCTCCGCCAGATTACCCTTAATGCTTCCTGGATTGGTCGCCTTCATACAGGCAGAAGTCCGTCACGCAGGAGCTGCATAACTAAGCACTTTCCTCAGAATTTGGGTAGTATTATGCTTTCCAGAATAATTTGCATAAAATATCCTATAAAAATAAAATAAAAACATGAATAGTTCTCTTTTAATATTGTAATGAGTAAGTGTTCAATTATTAATTTTGTAATTAATTTGATTCCTGAGTTATGTTTACACATGGCACCTACTACACTACTTCATTAATACAAAAAACTTCATATTTTCGCCTTTTGATCTGACGCAGGAACAGGATACAGTCTCTTCAGTGATAGAAAGCGCGCCTTGCGGCGGCCTTGCGAACCTACGCCTGGCGGGCTATTCTATTGAAATATATTACGAAGTAAACCCCCCTTTCCGATAGGCCAATTTAGATCATGTCTACAAGACGTCTTTCTCCCACGACGTATGCCGCGTTTCGTTACAATACAGCAGAAATTACGACCGGTATGAGTACATTTGTAATTTGGGTCCGGAGTAACCCCCCCCCCCCCCTGCTAATGAACCGATTTTGTTTATTTTTACAACATGTATTTACCTGTAGATTACCACTACGAATACCGAGTTTCGTCAAAATATAACAAATACACGTATCACGGCTGGTAGTGGCGAATTGGTATTGTGGGTCCGGAGTAAACCCCTCCTCCTAATGAACCGATTTAGTTTATTTTTACATCTCACTTTTCTCTCTATATTAACACTACGAATACCAAGTTTCTTTGAAATATAACAAATATTACGGTTGGCATGGTCAAATTAGTGTTCTGGGTTCGGGGTAAACCCCCCCTCCCTTCCGGTGGACCGATTTTGGTGGTTAGCGAACTCGTTCAATCGTTTGCTAATTGAATGCTATATACCAAGTTTTGTGAAGAAAAACACAAACTCTGGCCGCTATCGTTTTAACAGACTCACACATATATATATATAAATTGTAACGGGGTCATTTTCGGTGTCTACTAGGTAGGATCGATAAAGATTAGAAGAAATTTTTCAAAAATTCCGTCATGAGAGCAACCTCAATAGCTACTTCCTTCGGAGGAAAGTGCTAAAAGAATGAACCATCTCTCGTAGCCTACAATACGTTACCGTACTGGGGAATATAATCTCCCACCACTTCTGAAGCATAACCATCACAGAAACCATACTCGAAAACTATATCAGTGTATTCAACATTAAAATTTTTACGTGGCAAAGTGGCTGATTGTTTTGCTATTCTCTCCAAAAAGAAGCAAAAAATAGCAAATATCTAAAAGACTTTTTGTCTTAGTTTTTTGATCCCCTGAAGCTTTGAAATTTAAATTCGGGACACCCTATATATTCGGTGGCAAGTTTTGGTCAGTGGTAGAGCACTCGAATCATTTTCTGGATGAGCAGAGTTCGAAACTCCAACGCACCCAAACTAATTTGACGTACCAGTTCGTCCCTAGGCTCAAGTCTGGCATATTCTCAAGAAAAAGTTGCCTCTACAGTATACGCCCCTCTGGGCTCTCGTAGCAACTACTTTAGTTGCTATATATTGCCCGACATGTTTCGTGCCTTTGCGTCGCATCTCTTCAGGTTCCCTGAATATAATATATATAAGGATATGCTTATATATACATATATATATATATATATATATATATATATATATATATATATATAAAGAATATAAATATTAATATGTAATCAATTACATGCTATGTACATTTGTCATGTACGGCACATGTAGAAAATAAAAATAAACTCCCTTCCTTAAGGGTTACTTAGGGAAGGAAATAAATAAATAAATAAATATATATATATATATATATATATATATATATGTGTGTGTGTGTGTATATTCCATTATAGTACAGCTAAAAATAAATATATTGGATCTAACTTATTAATTCCAGCTAATAGAATTAAAAAAAAAAACTTCAGGCGTGTAATTTGCAGCTGTCAGTAGGCTGTGATTAGCTAATTACAAAAAGGCTTATTAATTATCCAGCAAGTTAGAGTGTCGACAGTCTTGTCAATTTGCCACTAATAGCTAGGGAGAGAAGAGAAGGCGAAATTGCCACCGTACATTTCAATTACCCACGCGCCACCTCAAGGCGAGAAAGAGTCTGCACACAAAGACTTGTAACCTCCCTTCCATATCCTCCAAGATCACATGAAGAGCATTATTCAATTTGGGGTTTTCTATGGGGGGGGGGGGTATCTTATCAGATTTTGGCAATCCTTCTGAGGCTATTTCTGTCTCTTCTGTAGCGTGATAAACGAATCATTGCGCTCTTAGCAAGATGGTGTTGAATATAACTACTTTTCCTGTACTGCTTGATTTTCATGCTTCATCAGGGCTATGACGGGAGAAGGAACTGATATGAATAAAAATCATAATAGCTAGGCTTGAAATTTAATCCGAAAAGTTCACAAAAATAAACCTTGTCTTACATTATTTTTTTTCGCAAAGAAAAATCTGAAGGGTCTCCTTGCGAAGACCACATCCAGCTGCTATGAAGTAACTATCGTGATTTTAAACAGTGATTTTGCTACTTACGGATTAGCTTACAGGTTCTTTGCAGATTATCTATTACTTATTTACACAGTACATAAGTTTGGAAACCATAGTATATAAATATAGCAATCAAAAGAATTTAAAATAACTGCAATCAATACTAAAAGTAACTTTTTTTGACTACTATATTTATATAATATGGTTTCTAACTAACCCTTCGATAACCTTCATTCGTAAGTAATACTTTTAGGTTTATAAAGCATAAATGAAAATAAGCAGAATACATTTCAGCAAGCAATATTTATTAATAAAAAGGTTAATATTATAAAAATAAATGATAATTGTGAAGTTTAGGGGCCTCCTCACCGATTTTTTGTCCGATGGTTCTAGAACATGTTAATATTTTATATTTATTTCGCATTATGGGCAAACGTGCTATACGTTTCCGCTCGCTCAAAAATATATCAAAACTCTAGTCCATACAACTCGCTAAAATTATTAGAATTCTATTAATTATAGCGAGTTGGATCGACTAGAGTGTTGACGGTTATTTTACTACCAGCAACAACCAATAGAAATCGTTATGATTTTAAATTAAATTCATAAAACAAAAACATAATCATTCACATTTCCAATTTTTTTTTTTTTTTTTTTTTTTTACACATAACCAATTTACACAAATTTACAAATAAAAAATATTTTCTCACAATCGGTTTTACTTTCATATTGGTAAGAAATTAATTAATTTTAACTAATACAGTGTTTTATTTTATTATTCAAAGGGGAATACATGATAATACGAGGAAGAACTAGAAGAGGAACGCTGAAAAAGTGTTATGCGCATATAATTATCAGCAAGTTGTTTTTTCTAGATATTTAGTACCGTCAAGACCTATTTAAGTTCTAACCAATCATCCAAGTGGTTTTAAAGTGGAGTGAGCTGATTCGAATAATTGACTCCGTCTAGGAGTGTTAGCAGCAAACTATAAAACGGGACGGAGCACAGTGTAACGTCCAATGGACAAATACCTAAATATTTGTTTTCTTATATTTAATTTTTATTTTATTTTATTTTAACTTACTGCCTCTACTCGAAAAGAGTCATTGGCAGGTCAATGAATTAATTTAATTTTAGCACTTTCCTCCGAAGGAAAGTAGCTATTGAGGTTGGACTCATGACGGAATTTTTGAAAAATTTCTTCAAATCTTTATCGATCCTACCTAGTAGACACCGAAAATGACCCCCGTTAAAATTTATATATATATATATATATATATATATATATATATATGTCTGTTAACACGATAGCGGCCAGAGTTTTTGTTTTTTCGTCACGAAACTTGGTATATAGCATTCAATTAGCAAACGATTGAACGAGTTCGTTAACCACCGAAATCGGTCCACCGGAAGGGGGTGTTTACCCCGAACCCAAAACACTAATTTGACCATTTCAGCCGTAATATTTGTTATATTTCAACGAAACTTGGTATTCGTAGTGGTAATATAGAGAGAAAAGTGAGATATAAAAATGAACTAAATCGGTTCATAAGGAGGGGGGGGGGTTTACTCCGGACCGACAATACCAATTCGCCACTACCAGCCGTGATTTTAGGTATATTTCGACGAAACTCGGTATTCATAGTGGTAATCTACAGGTAAATATGTGTTGTAAAAATAAACTAAATCGGTTCATTAGGAGGGGGGGGTTTACTCTGGACCCAAATTTTTAATATACTCATACTGGTCGTAATTTCTGCTGTATTGTAACGAAACGCGGTATACGTCGTGGGTAACTCATGAGAAAGAAGTGTTATAAAAATGAGCTGAATCGGTCAATCGGAAAGGGGGGTTTACTTTGTAATATATTTCAATAGAAAAGCCAGCCAGACATAGGTCCACAAAGGCGCCGCAAGGAACGCTAGAGGGACTGTATCCGGTTCCTGCGTTAGATCAAAATACGATAATATGAGGTTTATTGTATTTATTAAGTAGTGTAATATGTACCATGTGTAAACATAACTCTGGAAGCAAATTAATAATTTATCATTTACTCATTACAAAATTAAAAGAGAACTATTCATGTTTTTATTTTATTTATGTAGGATATTTTAAGCAAATTGTTCTGGAAATCAGTCTACACTACCCAAATTCTGAGGAAAGTGCTTAGTTATGCAGCTCCTGCGTGACGGACTTTTTAATCTTCTAGCTAAGTTTAGAAACTATTCAAGGAATTAAAATCCTATAAAACTAATAAATAGTAGTTTTATTTTGATCAACCATTTGATCATTTTGTTTGTTGACAACAAACACATTAGGAGTATTATAAGCAAGGCAAAGTCTTTAAAACCTGTTTCATACCAACAATCAGTTTGAACCTCTCTCGTTGAAGATATGACAGTGTTTTTATTAAGTCATCCGAAGGAAATTACGTCAAAACTATTCCTTTTTTATCTGATATAATTGATTATGGGTAATTACTCCCTTATTATTTATCTTGAATTATTCTTCATTGATCTTTGAAATTTTCTTTTAAGTATAAAATTTTGATAGACAATAGCAAAAAAACTTCATCTGAACACATCTCACGTTTTTTAGAGCTTAAAGTTTACCTCAAGTTTAATGTACTGAGGGCAATTTAGTTTGCCGAAATTTGCCAATTCCAAAGATTTTTATTTTTAGATCCAAAATCATTTTTTCTTCTAAATTTAAAAAAAAAATGTGGTTAAATCCAAGAAAATGGGATTAATCCTTGGGCAAATGATTCAATTAATTCTGCAGGATGCTCCTTAAGAAATATTAAGCAATATAAAAAATACTGCCAGTTTAGTCCTATATTATATGTAAAAAATGTGGGAACGTGTTCACCGCAGAGAAAAAACTCTTATATAAATACTGGTTGAAACAATATATCAACTTTGAAGAAATTGTTATTACTTTTTATCAAGAAAAAAGATATTCACGCCCTGATGGCCCTTCCGGCTTCCTTAGAGGCAGACATAAAAAAGAGTTTACAGCGTTGTGTGAGAGATCGAATAAGCCCCGGGTTCTTCTGATATCTGGCCCACAGCTTTCTTTACGGAGAAAAAATATAAAAAGGCAAAGCAAAATCAGCCCAGACATAAATGAATGTATAATAGAGGATGAAATTAATAATCGAATAGATAATGGTTTCGATATAAGTTTACATTCTCAAGAATCCAAAAACGATTCTGACACGGAATTAAGAAATTATTTAATAATTTCATAGAAAATGGCAAAATATTATTATTCTATGGCAATATTGCTATAAGTATAATTTACTACTATACTATTACTACATTATATTATTACATTTATAATACATTTTATAATATTGTTATTAATATTATTACCTGCTATATTATTTCTATTAATATTACAAATATCACAATTAATATTATTATAGCCGTATAGTCTGCATTATTATACTATTGTTACCTTGTTTTGAGTTGATTTCAATTAATAAATATGTTTATTTGAAAATAACTAGTGGTTAATGATTTTTGTCCACAATCTTCACTACTTCGTTACACTGTGCGGAGGTTTTGTATGAATTATTACACTTTGAACGTCCCATGAAATTCGGCAGCTTGATAGACTCTTTTTAGGGGAAACTCGCTCGTAAATAATTAACCAATCTTTTTAGGTTTTCCTGCCTCATCCACTGACCAATCTACTCCATATTCCTTAGTTTCGTATTCTGCTGAGTTACAAGAAATAAATTTAGGCCTTTCTAAAATAGATAATACAGACAATCTCTCAGTATTGTTATTTACAGACTCGTTAAGTTGGAGGATATTTGCAGTACACACCCGATAATTACACTCATATAAACTAATATTCACCGACTACATAACCACAACATTACATTAGTGTGGCTACCTGGACATAAAAAAATTGACAAAAACATACACAGTCACGCTAAATTAATGACAAAAAAAAAGAAGTAGACAATTACCTATTGACTTCACAAGACTTGTTTATGACCGCACACACGCATTCTATGGATAAGGACTGAAACAAACTGCGTGAAATAAAACACTCTGTTAAAGCCTGGCCTCATAAGAAGAATAACCTTTCAAGAAGAGAACAAGTTGTCTTGACACGTCTCAGGATTGGTCATTCGCTTCTCACACACTCCTACTTAATGGAGAGAAAGGAAAGGCCAATATGTCCAGAGTGTAATGAAGAGTTGACTATAAAACACATACTGACAGACTCCAGGAAACTAGAGAACTTACTCATCCCACATGAGTTACACGACTTACTTACTGAAGGTAGTTCATATATTAACACGATACTCCAACATCTTAATCGAATTAATATAGTTTCCAAAATATAATCACATATTGAAATAAAATCATAATCGCATGGTTACCCGCACAAATATAAATATACTGATATACATTTTTTCTTTTTTTTTTTTTAAACAAAATCATACTTTAGTATTGCTTCCCGTTTCTTCCTTAAGTTATGTATATATATATTATTTATATGAATTTAACTTTCATATGGAGTTAAAATATGAATTAATTAACTGTGTGATAATAAGTATATGATATATATGGAATGTTGCATTAGATGTTGTAATTTCAATTTTTTAATTGTAGATATGTTTAATAGTTATATTGGGCGAGTCGCCTTTATTGAGGGTGCACGAGAATAAATAAATAATAAAATAGTAAGCTTTCGAATGGTAACCTTCCGTTTACCAAGATTCTCAAACTTTTTCGAGATATTAAGTAAAGTATACGAAGTTCCAAAGCTTTTCATCTCTATTAATAAATTATTTTAATCTAACCCTTCCTTAACTCCAAACGTAACTAAATTTTCAACATACTAGTTTTGATGTAATTAGAACATGCAGAAAATGTTTCAACTGAATCCCATGATACTAAGTACCCAAACCAAAAACGTTATTCAATTCAATTTTTCCAATTTTCTCGAAAACGGTTAAAGATATCGCCTTATAAATGGTTTCATTCGTTTTCTTAAGCCAAGAAGTCTATAAAACGAGTACTTGCAAGCATATGAAGTAAGCGTAACGATTTTTTTCACGCGAATTTCGCTCCTAAAACCATGTTCCGGTGGGCGGATTCTGCTGGTTAACGAACTTGACCTTTCAAATTAGACGAAAGATTTTTGTACCAAATTTCATCGGACCATTCGTCTAGGAGCTAGAGAGCGAACAGGCAAATATATATATATAATATATATATATATATATATATAATATATATATATATATATAATATATATATATATATATAATATATATATATATATATATGTATATATACAAATTTGAACCACCGTCATTTTCGGTCTCTAGGGGTTCTGAAACGCAAAATTTTCTAGTCGGCACTTCCGGATTGTTTCATGAAATCAACCTTATAAGCGGGGTTCCTCCCTATGAAGGGAGGGAGGAACCGTGCTAAAAGAAATAATCGTGGCCTACTCCCAAGATTTTCCTGGGGAATATTAGATTAAACAGCTTTTGCGGACACTTTAGTTATGAATTGCCGTGACCTATTGCTCGCCTTGTGAGTGCTACCGGGAATAGTGCATGCCACAATACCGGTTCAAAGCTATGTGCCCTCCAGGAGCAATCCTCCACCTATGATGTGTACTATCCAAGCTCAAGAGACAATAGCCTAGAAGGAAGGCTGGATAAGGAGTGTGAATAGGAAGGCAGCCAGGGTATAATTAGGGTAGAAGGAGAATAAGCAGGATTATAAGGACAATGAGGCTTAGGAGTACTTAGCCTCACGAAGGACTAGATTTACCGCAGGACTATGAGCAGGATTCAGGATCATGGGATTATCTTGGGTTCAGTCGCTACCGTATGGCTGAGTATTGTTATGGAATGAATCTATGGATAGTTGCTAATGCTCCTTACATCCTGGTTAGATTATTTCACCTCTTAGCTATGGCTAGCAGGACAGGAAGACGTCGAAATGATGGACATACAGAATAAACTTGCAACAAACTGATCCAGATCTGATATAACGACATCCGACATAAGCAGAACCACATAACCTAACACAGTGTGCGAATGGGAAGGGCATTTCTTATAAGAATTCGGGTTTTCTTTTTGTCGACGTTTCGGCTTGAAATTCAAGGTTTCATCAGGGCTATAAATAAACCTGTTGCCGATGTGTAGGGTGCCAGAAAATTATGGTCATCCTTTGGCCAGATGATTCTCCAATGAGATCGAAAAAACTAACCCCCATATTGAACCCCACAAAATTAACCACCAAATACAAAACCTCAACGGTCATAGGTCTGAAAGAACTCCTTATGGTCGACCGTTCATAACTTTTACGTGGGACATTCGACTCTACTTGACAAAAGGTGGCCGATTCTGATAATTTTTTCTGACATGTTCTACTAACATTGCCTCACGCAAAATTACCTCAATAATAAGGTCAATTTTTCGGGAGTCAATATGGGGATTAATTTTTTTCCGATCTCGCATTCAAGAGAATCAATCTGGCCAAAGGATGACCGTTATTTTTCTGACACTCTGTACAATGTTTTCTTTTAATTTTAGCTGCATATAAATTAATATTAACTTTGTCCTCCCTGTTTTACAGCCCTGATGGAGGCTTGAATTTCAAGCTGCATCGCCAGCAAAAATTAAATGTATTTTCTTATAAAAAATGTAGTTTTATCAAGATACACTGACACACGACAGAACTCTGACAATAACTTCGGTAACTTAATGCTGTCTTTTTACTCAGAGACATATTTTCAAACCTGAAGTGCATTATACTCGAATAATTACTTTCCCATAACGACTTTCTTACGGCAGTTTTTTCAACTTTTAGAACAAATTCTTCTTTTTTTTTTTTTTTGGATAGATAGATAGATATGGAGTTTGACGCTCTACTACTAGGTTATCTGCGCCTTCCAATATATTGGTTAGAAAAGGTTTGGGTTCTGTTTTACAAATGTTTGGCTTAGGTATTTAATTAAATTTTGAGATGTCTGTGAGTTAGTGGGATCGGTATAGTTATTTGCCTGCGTGTGATGGTGTTATGCTTTTTTTAGTTACGATTATTATAAATAATTAGTTACAGATTATTTTAATTATGGTCTTAAAATCTAATATGGGAATTATAATTTAAACTAAGGCTATTATAATTTAAACTAAGACTATATAATTTAAACTAAGAAATTATAATTTAAATTAAGAGAATTAGAATAAAGTTAGACTAATTACAATCTTTTCTTAAACTTAAGAAGTGATTTTTTTTTTATATTAGGTAAATCATCTTTTTTTTATTTTTATTTTTTTTATTATTATTATTTTTTTTAAATATATTTTGCAGGAGGTTTGCATCCTTAAGGAATGACATTAAAAGGGGGATTTTTTTGGTTGAATCACAGAGTACTTCCTTTAATGATCGTGGCAGATTGTGTTTTTTTAACAGGTTTTCGTACCGGGGGTATTCTTCAAATATATGGACTACGGTTATTTATTTGTTACATCGGTTGCATTTTGGAGGATCTTCTTTTGTAATAAGGTGAGAATGGGTTAAGCGAGTATGTCCTATTCGTAAACAGCTTAGTGCTGTTTCATGTCTTCTTATTTCTTTATATGATGTTTTCCATGCTTTTGGAGTGGGCTTGATACTTTGTAGTTTGTTATTGGATATGATTTCTTTTTTTCGGAGTCGAATGTACAAGTCCTGATATAAGGCTTTAGAATAAGCCGTTAAAGGTAACGAGGTTTGGTATGATGTTAGTAATCCAGAGGATGGAGTCTATAAATTGATTGATGTTTCCCATCTCCCGTTACTCGAGGCCAGTGTGTAATCACTCCTCCGGGCTAGCTGATGGATTCCCACCAATATCAGGTGAGGTAGTTAATCACTAACTAGTAACTAAAATACTACCTGAGGATCTTCATAACATCACCTACTCGTCATTTTATACCTTATTACCTTTCCCGCGAATCTTATCTCCGAGGAAAACAAAACTAAGAAAATTCCGATTTGCGGGAACTGAGTCATCTTAACGGGTTTCCGCTCATATCTCTAGACTCATTTGGAAATCTCGGCATAGTAACAGTTAATACTTAGTTTTGAAATTTCTTGAAAATTTTGCACACGTCCTGCAATCCAAAGGAATATCGCTCTAGCCAACTCTAAACGATAATTATTCGCTTCTCGACTACAGCTCATTCTAAAAGGTTATATATATATATATATACAATTTTACACGTAATAGAAAAGTGCGATGAAAGTTTTAAGAAATGTTTCAAAAATTCTTTCAATTTTGTAACCTCATTAAGTTACTACCGTCGGATGGCACTCAGACAGGAGGAAGCAGCTCGTGTAATGTCAAAACGTTTTTATGATTTGAGGATTATCCCTCCTGCTATTCTTTGATAAATATTTCTAAGCGATATAATTTCCTAAAATAGTAGATTCTATTTCTGCACAGAAACAGAAACGACTGAATATAAATCTATTTATATTCAACGGACGACAGAGTGTCTATTCTTATTTCTACATTAAATTCCATTTCTATCTTTCTCCCGATTGTGGAGATCTGTTCACACAAGAAGTAGAATAAAATTTATCATAACAAAAATAATATCCAATGAAATAACAACCGCATTTCTTTTTCCGCTTGAATCAATCTAATATTTTTCTATTTGTGTACTTTACACATATATAGTGTCAGCTGCATATTACATAATTGTAGGAAAATTCTTACAAACATTCTAAATATAATTATTATAAAAAAAAATCTCTGATAAAAGTCGACTGGCTGTAAGAGATCTCAGAACTGTAAAAATTTGAAATAAAATCTAGAAGTGGTACAAATGATCTTAGTAGTCGGAGACCTTTTTATATATATATATATATATATATATATATATATATATATATATATATATATATATATATATAGAAATGCTAACACTGAATAAGATCACTAACGTGAAAACTCGAGTTTAGCAAATAATTTGATAAGTGAGGCGATGACATTCAAAATTGCTTAAATACATTTTTTCATCAAATAACTTTTTTTTTCTAAAAACTTTTTTTTCACACAGTCAAAACTTTTTTTTAATTCAATAAATCTAATCAAAACAAGGAAATTAATTTTATTGTGGCCTCGTAAAAATTAATTTCCTAAAGAAATTATACTAGCGTAGACGTTTTTTGTGTCCCCTGAAAAGTTGTACGGTTTGGATGTACGGTTTGTTGCGACATTCGACACCTCATGTAAGCATCTAATGTTACCACCTGCCGTTGAAATTATAAAGGAATGGGAACCTACAGGCAGCCCGGCCCTAAGAATCCATCTGCTAATAAGTCGGAGAAAAAAACAAAAAAAAAAACAACAGTAGAAATAAAACCTGAATTATGTAAATAAATTAATTAATAATTCAGCCTAAAAGTTTGAAGGGCAAAGAGAATTCAATTTGGTTCCTTTAGCAAATTTTTTTTTTTTTATTTTCTTCTCTTTGAGATTATTGAGGAATTCTGGTAATATTAGGTCAGGTAGAGCTAAAAAGATCTAAGCTTTCAGTTCTGGCTTTTATTTAGTTGATAGTTGTTTATAATCTTGTATTATTAGCCTGTAATTCTATTTGGAGTGTTATTTCAGGTAACTTTATTTTACTCAAACCGAAAATAACTCTGCTACTGCAACAGAATTAAAGACAACCCTTCGTTCAGTTAAAAAAAAAAAGAATAATGTAATGCAATCTAGGTCTAAAGTTGTGGGAGGAAGACAAATAAGTAGTTTAATGCGTAATAAGAAAAGTAGAAAATACAAATTTAAATATGTATTTAGTTTTTATTTGTAGGAACGTTTTCATTGCAGGTAGCCATTAAAGGTTGGATTCATTAGAAGATGATGGTTTGTTTTTTCTGTTATGCCCGATACGTACGTGTATGTTGTTTGTTTGTGTTGCAAGGGCAAAATCACGTGTAAGTAATAGATAATTTCTTTATTTGATTTTCGAAAGATTTTATGATTTTTTTTCTACCAAAAATGACCTATTTTAAAATTTGTATTATTTATTATTCTTTTAAAATATATTCAAGAAAAAAATAGAAATATGATATATATTGAGTTTGAACCCATTAGAATATATTTGAACATAAATATCTCTCTCTATATATATATACCACTCACTGACCTAGCATGGCCCAGCCCAAACCACTTGACAGAAAAATTTGAAATTTTGCATAAACACTCCCTTTAGAATGTAAACACTCTCTAAGAAAGGTTTTTTCGATATTCTAATTTTTAAATATGTTTTGCAGTATTTTTAGGCAGCATGCGCTACTAGGACGATAATAGCTATTATCGTAGTGTATCTATTTCATAATATTATTTTTATTTGCGGTTCATTTCAACTATGATGGCAGACCTTGAATTACTAGAAATAAGCAGTGATTTTGTCCCTCATAGAGTCATATAATATATATATTTATCTATATATATCATAGGCAGTCATATAATATAATACTCACATCTTTCGATAAGTGGATCTTATAAGGACCGTGAAAAAAAATATCCGACTTACCTACAGTTCGACTTTCCAAACATTAATTCATGGAGGTTATACTTCGACTTACCTATACGTACATGGTAAAAATAAACAAAACTAGGAATTCAAATTAGCTACGTGAAGTTTACTCAAATACATTTTGTTTCTACTTACATTTAATGGCAATTGGCGAGAAACGGGTAATTGAACTCTTATACATTAGTACATACATATGCGAACCTCACAGTTCAATAACTGTGAAATAATCACCAATCATTTTTTACCTGAACCTAATATGACTACATCTACTCTTGTACATTTGATTTTCATGCAAATATTTTGAGGGATATCATACGATTTTATTCAAAATGATACTCACTGTCTGCACCTTCAGGCCACAATTTGGAGGATCGATTCTTAAATTCAGAAAAAGGTCTCCCACTAAAAAAAAAAATAATTAAACATTCAATTATAATCATTTAAATTTTAACACCCATTATAATTAACTCAGAATGTTAAGACGGGTTATCTTTAGGTTACCATCCTTTTCTAGCCAGGATAGGGCTGATACCTTTTCTTTTTTTCCAATGAAAAGCCGCCACCCATAGTGGAAATCGAACCCACGACCCTTGGCAGGGAGTTTTAAGTGCTCACGCCTTAACAATAACAGCCACCAGGAAAAAAAACAACAAGATTCAATTAGATACACAAAGTTACATTACTATATTTATTAAAATATTTAAGTCCACTTATACATAAAATCTGTGTGCATAGCACAAATTTTAAACAGCGGGGCATCTACTGGTTACAACCACGACCTTAGGCATAGAGTGCATACGCTTTAAGACTTAAGGCCACCGGGCCTCCAATATTGCAATTAAAAGAGGTTAAGATTATTTACATAATAAAATATAACGTTTCGTAGAAAAATATACTAAAATCAGCTATCGTCTTGTAATGCGAAATTTCGTTGGGGTAGAATTGATAAAAATAATAAATTGTCATAAAAAAATTTAACTAGCAAATAAAAAAAAAAATTATAATGAATTGCAGATCGCCAACAGTAAAGCTGATAAAAAGTCATATTAGGCACTCGGCTAAGAGAAAACGAATGATGAAATATGTCTGGATAATGTCAAAATATGTAGGAGTTTTTTCACTAAAATAATACAATTCGAATTTACGTATTTCCCTTGCAATGCTCGCAAAGAACCAACTAATACTTTCTTGATACAAAACTAAGAATGAAAAATGCACTTAGCTTGTGAGAAAAACGTTTTCCTGAAAAAATAATTCCTCATTCACCAAACGACACAAATGTATCTAATATAACTGCTCAACGGTGCCTGACTCTTGACAATCATGAAAAAAAAAACCGGAAATATTTTATTCTAAAACGACATACCAGTGTTGGGCAATAATCATTCAGAACGATGAATAATGAATAAATCTGGTATATCGTTCTGAATAATGATGTATATGTTACCGGCAAAGTATATAATCAGGCATTCTATAGAATGCCTAAATCCAGCCGGCAATGTATGAAATAAAGCTTTTTTCATACATTGCCTAGGCATTCTATAGAATGCCTACTATGCTTTAGGAAAAGTATGAAATACAGGATTTGTAGCTTGTAGGAGTAACTACCGGCGGTGCGATTGCGGATTTATATCCATGAACATCACGTCTGATGATGTATAGAAGAATTAGAAGAATGCCTAGGACGACTTTTGGGCATACGTGCTATGCGTTTCCGCTCGCTACGCTTGCTCAAGAAGATATCAAAACCCCAGTTAATCCAACTCGCAGAAATTAATAGAATTCTATTGATATCTTCTTGAGCGAGCGGAAACGCATAGCACGTATGCCCAAAAGCGACAGCTTACGACAGATCAGCTACGACAGGTGAGTCTAAATTTTAATTATACTTCTTCATGCGCTGTTTACGCCATCTTTTAGAGCCTCCATAACAGTGAACTTTAGTGCTTAATAACTTCTTTCCTAGTTGAGAGGAAGTTTTTTTTTTTTTTTTAACGGATTCGTGTTTAGTGCATCAACATACGTTATAGTGCAAACTTTGAAGAACATCGGTGCTGAAAACGCTTTATTTTAGTGATTTGCATTAATTCTGAATACTCAAATTCTACCTGTCGTCATTTCTTTCAAGTATCTAAGTAAAGTTTATGTAGTATACTCAAAACCTTTTTAATTTTATACATTGCCAAATAAGCAACAGACATTCTATAGAATACCTAGGCATTATATAGAATGCCTAGGCAATGTGTATAATACGATGTTCATTCTATACTTTGCCTAAACCACTCAGGCATTCTATAGAATGCCTGGATTATATACTTTGCCGGTAACATATATATCATTCAGTACTCAGGTATCCAATGACTAACGGAATATTTTTAATTTTATTCATTATTCAATAAAAATGATTTAATATAAATGAACATTATCATCGAATAAAATCAATAAAATCATGCTCGCTGGGGAAATTAAATGCAGAGTCCGGAAGTGAACCAAAAGCGACTCAGATCGATCCGGAAGTGGCCTAGAGCTGCATGTACATAGTGACAACTACATAAATTAGGTAGCTTCCAAAATTACGTGTACAACTTGCGTTTCAACTTTTAAATTGTTGCAAAAATTAACAAAACCGTTGACTAGCAACTCTATAGTGTTTGAACCCATTGCTACTAAAGATATCGAAAAACGGCCCACTACTCTCCACTAAGTATTGCTTGATAGAGCTCAATTTGACAAGATGGGATGACTACTAGAAGCCAGAACCTGTTGCGTGACTTGTACTACTGAGGCACTCTCCTTTATGAGAATGTCTAAATGTAAGGAAAACCTGGATTAAACGTGGCGTAAAGGCTTCAACTAGAGTCCATCAACATATTGCAGCATTTCAGCGAACCAGTTTCTTTGAGACAGAAATTTTTAAATCTCAGATAGGAAAGCAGAAAACAAAATTCTTCTTCTATTTTTATCTACAAGAAAGTTTTTCAAAATATCTCTGGGGTATATTTCTAATAATTTCTTCTCATCAATAGTATACTATCAGAATTCTATTTTGGAAAAAAATTTGAACGTTATATATATATATATATATATATATATATATATAATATACATACTTCAATTACTTTTATAACGATGCCGAGTATAACGATTATATTATGGAGACCGAACGGAAACTTCATTTTTATATGGATCGCTGTGTTAACTAGGTTCGGAAATAACGATGGCGCTTATTACGACATACCGTACCTATATAACCGATATGAAATAAATGTCAGCTTTAATTTTTGATCGGTTTAAGTGATTCGCTTATAGTGATGATGGTCAGGTGGACCGTGCAAAGCAAGGTAAGGACCTCAATCAATTTTCACAGAAAAATTGAAGGTTAAATTAATTTATAACTGTCAATATTATCTATTAAGTTTCAAAATCAATTCAAATGAAAATTATTATTTAAATGTTAACGCTCATTTTAATTAATTCAGAATTTTAGCACGGATTATCTATACGTCACCACCCTTTTCTATGCCCTTTCTTTTTTTTTTTTTCAAGGAAAAGCCCCCCCCCCAAGCAATCCCATAGTGAAAATGGAACCCACGACCCTTGGAATGGAGTGTTAAGTGCTCATGCCTTAACACTCCATGCCACCAAAAATTATTATCAAAAACGTATTTTACTGTAGACGGGTAAATTTCCTTTAGTTTAGTCTATTAACTTGATACTTAAAGAAAAAAGTTAAAATATAAAGAAAATTTATGTTTAATCTTTGAAAGTGTTCGAAAAATACCACCAATAATTTCAATATCTACTATATATTTGTCAAATACCACTCACTCACTCATCTATCAACGCCCAGCCCAAACCGCTCGACAGAAAATTTTGAAATTTTGCATGGACACTCCCTGTATAACGTAGGCACTCGCTAAGAAAGCATTTTTTGATATTCGAATTTTTAAGCATTTTTAGGGGGGTTTAAAGTTTGAGTTGGTTAGAGAAGGCAAGCCTAGGTAGCATGTGTTGCTAGGACGATAAAGAACAGCTGTTACCGTACATGATCTATTTCATAGTTTTATTTCTAATTGAGGTTAATTTCAACTATGATGGCAGACCTTGAATTACTAGAAATTAACTGTCCCTCATAGAGTTTTAATTGCGTTTCTTTTCTGCCTGTCCCCGTCAGATAGGCTTGCCATATTTTTGGAGAGTTTGGGGGGGAATAAAAAGAGTACAAATTATAAGTAAAATGGTTGGTGAGTTTTAAGCCTAGCAACTAACGGGAAGGGGGAATCCTAAACTTTTAGTCTACCCAAACCTTAAAAATAAGAACGGAACTTTTTTTACTACTTGATTTTCTTAAAAAAATCTCTCAGCCAAATAGTAGTGTCTGGCAGCTGGCAGCGCGCTGTGCAGTTAGTTCCAGCGTTTTACAGTTAGATTACTTCTGATTTCTTTGACACTGTGAGCAGTAGTAAAAATGTTGATTGTAGAAAAGTAACCGATGTAAAAAAGATTCTTATAAACATGAATTCATTACTTTTTACATCTTACCATACAGCCTTTTCCGAGACATTGATAAAATCGGGCGGGACACCGAAACAATTGCAAAATGCCGGGACAGTCCCAGTCAAACCGTGATGTATGGCATATCCTTAGGTTTTCCAGGTGAGGTAATAATATCCGGAACCCTTGCAATGCCTTCTCGCCTATAACTTTGGTAATACTCGTAAATATATTGGGTGTTACCAAATGACTTCTTGGAAACATAAACTTTTAAATTTTAACGCCCATTGAATAAAATATAGTATGACGGGAACCGTGCTATAATAAACTGCACAGAATTGTATAGTAACGTAATTTTAATGAAACATTATTTAACGCAATAAAATAACTACTTATCTGCCGTGACGAAGCACGGGTATTCAGCTAGTCCTTAATAAAATTGACCCAAACTTTGCTTGTGCTCATTCTTGGATTGTTCGCCTCCGAAAACGTCACAATATTGTTTTAAGAAAGATCTGAGATGAAGCTGCGAGCGTTTCACAATCACTAACCGAAAATTGGATACAGGAAAAATAAATACATAAACAAAGAAAAAACTGAGAATGTACATTTTATCTGTAACGGATGTCGTGCTGAGAACGGAGCAACGCTGTTTTTATTGTTTACATAAATATGTAAATAAAAAACAAACAAAAACAATATGTATGTACGAGTACCATGGATATAAAACATATACTTTTAACGATTCTTATATATGCCTAATGACAGACTGCCTTTTCGTAATTCCTTTTAGTTTTTTTGCGTTTTTCTCGGAAACAAAGCAAAAACGAGATATATGCAAAAGGCTTCTTTTTTCTTTTTTTTTTCTTTTTTTACCCTACATCGATTCCTTACTTTTTACCGTAAGGGAACACCCTGTATGTATCAATTAGAACTAACAAGTGGTAACCTGTAAAAGTTTTTTGATGAACAAAGGAATTCGTTACACAAAGTCCAAGTACATATATATTTTTTTTTTATACGTTAATTTGTACAATATATGATTAGTACAATCATTTGTTGTTTTCGCTGAAGTATTATATGACAATGAACAGTATTTAGAACGATCCAATCATTATTGAGACTTCCTAACCTATGCTAACATTTCTGGTTTTTAACTGCTATTAGGATAGCTGATCACGGGACCGATGTCTCTTGTGCCTCCTGGGAAGGTCTTTAGGATGGGTGAGAGTGGAAAGGGGTTGACCTCTAAGATTTGGGTGCGGGATGGCAATTTAGAATGAAACGTTAGGAATTGGAATTTTGCGAGATCTTTTACAAAGGGAATATTTAGGTCGTAAAATACAAAATGTAGATTGTAGGTACTATTTGAGAAGTGCGTTTCTAGAGAGCTATGGCGAAACACTTTTGAGAATATCCTATTCTGATATATAATTTTGCCAAATTATACAATCGTAAATTACCCAAGGCCCTGGCATTTACAGACTTATGATTTCGGAGATTCAGCGACGAACGAATCAATTAAAATACAACGATAGATGCCGAGCAGTATTTATAACCCAGTTAGGCTGTGCACTTTCTATGCCTAGCGGAGAGGAAAATAATATTTAGCCGAGAGGAAGAGAAGCAGCGGGTTGGAGCAGACGAAGATTGATGGCTGTGGGAGTCGTGAAGGCATACAATGCATTTACCACACGTAGCTTGTATGGAAGGGAAGTATAGTACATCAGCAGGACTTGTACAATGTATATACAACAATATACAATGTCCGACTCACATGAACTGCATCATCTTAGCGAACGGGAAGTATGCTACTTGAGAAGTACTAATACAATATAAATACAGTAAAACCTCGTTAACCCGGACCTCTTTAACTCGGACCAGTTTTAGCAGTAGCAAACATTCAGAAATTGATGGCGTATTTCGAAATTCGTGCCGAAACATTGCTACATGAACTTCTTATGTTAAAGCGGATGCGAGACGTCGCTGCTCGTAAGCGCTACACAAACTGAGGCAGCAGAAGTTCGCTGCCTTTTAGCACTTTACTCCGAAGGAAAGTAGCTATTGAGGTTGGACTCATGACGGAATTTTTGAAAAATTTCTTCAAATCTTTATCGATCCTACCTAGTAGACACCGAAAATGACCCCCGTTAAAATTTATATATATATATATATATATATATATATATATATATATATATATATATATATATATATATATGTCTGTTAACAGGATAGCGGCCAGAGTTTTTGTTTTTTCGTCACGAAACTTGGTATATAGCATTCAATTAGCAAACGATTGAACGAGTTCGTTAACCACCAAAATCGGTCCACCGGAAGGGGGGGTTTACCCCGAACCCAAAACACTAATTTGACCATTTCAGCCGTAATATTTGTTATATTTCAACGAAACTTGGTATTCTTAGTGGTAATATAGAGAGAAAAGTGAGATATAAAAATGAACTAAATCGGTTCATAAGGGGGGGGGGGGGGTTTACTCCGGATAGACAATACCAATACGCCACTACCAGCCGTGATTTTAGGTATATTTCGACGAAACTCGGTATTCGTAGTGGTAATCTACAGGTAAATATGTGATGTAAAAATAAACTAAATAGGTTCATTAGGAGGGGGGGTTTACTCCGGACCCAAATTCCTAATATACTCATACTGGTCGTAATTTCTGCTGTATTCTAACGAAACGCGGTATACGTCGTGGGTAACTCATGAGAAAGAAGTGTTATAAAAATGAGCTGAATCGGTCAATCGGAAAGGGGGGTTTACTTTGTAATATATTTCAATAGAAAAGCCAGCCAGACATAGGTCCACAAAGGCGCCGCAAGGAGCGCTAGAGGGACTGTATCCTGTTCCTGCGTTAGATCAAAATACGATAATATGAGGTTTTTTGTATTTATTACGTAGTGTAATAGGTAACATGTGTAAACATAACTCTGGAAGCAAATTAATAATTGATTAGTTACTCATTACAAATTTAAAAGAGAACTATTCATGTTTTATTTATGTAGGATATTTTAAGCAAATTGTTCTGGAAAGCAGTCTACACTACCCAAATTCTGAGGAAAGTGCTTAGTTATGCAGCTCCTGCGTGACGGACTTTTTTACAACAGACTAGTTTGTAGCTATATTGAGTACAGGGCAAATACATAGACTATTTACAGTACAAACAGTGCATGCATTTTTAGGTGAAAGTGTGTCGATAATAATTTCTAAACTCTATTAAAAACATTTCGGTGATTTATATGGGTTTTTCCCGACATTCTCTGGATAACCCGGATTTTCGATAACTCGGATCGGTCCTGGTCCCAGTTGATCCGGGTAAACGTGGTTTTACTGTATATGTACTACAATAAGCACTAATATCATGCCTTTCTCCTTTGGAATTACTATCAACTAGCTGTGCCCGCGATTTCGTCCGCGTGGAATAGTGACTTGGGCAGCAGTTTTTGGATTGGTCTTTTAGTCTATTTTGGATTATTAACAACGTCGTTTGGGCACTTACAAAATTCTACTTTGAAGTCGATTTTGACCAAACTTGGAACACTGGTAAGTCTTGATGTGGGAGGTCTCGTAGGCTACGTTAAAAATGTCTACCAGCTGTTTGCCTGTATGTTTGTTCCTTATACAAATCCACACCGTTCGTCTAATTTTGACCAAAAAAGGTCTTGATCCGGGGAGTTTCATAGGCTAGGTTAAAATCGTCTAGGACTCAATTGGGTGTGAACCCGAACAGTTATTAGATGTTAATATTACTCATTTGGTTCCTAATTTATTTTTACAAATTGTTATTTTAACACTTTTTATACAACCAGCGTTAATATTATTATTATTATTTTTTTTTGATAAATATGCTTTAGCGATGACTAAAATGAAAAAAAAAAAACGTTACAAAGAAGCGTTACAAAAAAGTGTCCGCTGGTGTTCGCGCATGCGCATTAGCCATGTATGAAAAAGAAGACTGTATGTTATACAGTACATTACATAGGTTTGTCGGATGGACCTAAAGCATATTTATGATCCTGAAGGCTCTAAAGGAAATTAATTATGTTTCACTTTTATCTTTACTAATCGGCGGCAATTGAGTAAAATGATCAAATATTTACGGAGTAGAAAAGAAAGAAAGAAAGAAATCAATCAATTATTTAAAATAATACCTGATAACAAAAGCTCGGGCAATGAAAACCTTGTAATTTTTTCCCTTAAACATAAACAACCATTCTGGTTTTCAAATTGTAAAACACAATCTGTGATGTAAAAAAATCATAGTTACCAAAAAACTATATTTGTGCCTCCTGGACAAATATACATTTTTTTTTGGTGGAAATTCAGCAAAGTTATATTAATATAAGTAAAATATCATAAATTATAGAAATTTAATTAAGTTAAGGAGTTTTAATGGTTAGAAGCAAAGAAATCATAGTAAAATATTCCTTTTTTTAATGACCATACAAGAAGTACTAAATATGGAAAGGTCAAGCACCTCTCTTTAGATATATGCATTCATGTACATTCTCACGCTCAAGAAATAAGTTGTAATCGGTTGCAATATCATTGCTTACAAAATAACAGTCAGCATTATAAAGATATTTACATGTAGTCATTTGTAACGAACATGTCACTCATATCTTGAATGTTTTGGGTTATAGTTTTCTGTTGGTAAACAAGAAGACAATTTAAGTTCGGAACCTGCTAAGAAAAAATACTCAGATCATTAGAGGAACGTTATTGAACTTTTTCCTTGCTCGAAGCTTCCTGCATTCAGTCTGTTTGCATCTAAATTGGCAAATAGTAGGCCTTCGACATTTTGACAATAAATCCAAGTAACCTTGGCATACAATCTAGGCATTAAATGAAAACATAAAGTTGAGTGGACCGGCATTATGAAGGCTTAAGTAATTTGAAACGACAATCTGCCTTATATCTACATATCCTGGTGAGGGGATGTCACGAACTATCTGTGCTTACTCAATAGGTTCATCGATCGTATCAACGTTTTACGATTTACTTCTTTTTTTTTTTTTTTACTTTGAAATGCAACTTTCACATCATAATACCATATTTTTCATCTGGCCTTAAAGAAGTCAAGGTCAAAAACATTGTTTGTCAGGTAGTTCTTTGCATTGCTTTCATAATAAACATTTTGGTATTTTGATATAGGGTGTCTAATAATTTTTAGAAAGCCAATTTCAGGACTTTTTCATGAAATTTTCATCACCCATGACTTGAAATGCGAATTTCATACCCATTAAAAGAAAATAATTTCACTTATAAAGAACAAGACTTGACTATTAGTGTAAAATTATTTGTAACCTTACACTGTAATGTACATCATGCATCTACGTTAAACAGAATAATAGAATTAATTTAAAAAATGAAGAAACGTTTGTACTAGAAATTTTAGAATTACTATGGAATCAGCAGTCTCAAAAGTATTGAACAACGGTAGCAGAATTAATAATTTCTAAAAACATGACTAACTAAATATTTATTGTTATTGTAAATAATTTAGTAAATTAAAGTGTACAGAATTTCAATATTTATTTATTGTGAGTCACCTCGCAACGGAGGTGACGAGCTCATTAAAACGACAGAATCAAAGGCAGTTAGTTTTGGTCAAATCTACGAATGGTCAGTTGTCCTTAAAAAAAAAAAAAAAAAAAAAAAAAAAAAAAAAAAAAAAAAAAAAAAAAAAAAAAAAAAAAAAAAAAACGATCGTTGTCCTAAAAATATGTAAACTAACAAAAATTATTAATCAAAATCATTATATAGAATAAAAATAAAAAGGAAATAAAAATATTTGCCTAAAACGTACGTTATATTTTTGAATAGATGTTTTCATGCTTTAAATGTGTTAGTACTGTTTGTGTTTACGGGCTACCTTCCGTCAGTAAGTCATGTAAGTCGTAAGGAATGGTTAGTTTGCTACGCTGTCTACAGTCAGTTAGTATATGTTTGACGGTTAGTGTTCTGTTGCATTTCAATATTTAAGTCTCCATATATGTAAATAATGGATAATTGCTGTGTAAATGCTACACCAAAGGAATCTAACAGATGAGGCAGATAGAATTGCGTCGACAACAAATTCCTAGAGGATGGAGGAAGACCAAGACACCTTTTGGATACCATGGATAAGCAAACATTTATCCATTGCTGAAGAAGGCTGTAAAAGAAGACGACAAAACGTTCCAAATATAGATTTTTCTAAAAATCTGACGTTTTCTCTTTGCCGAATCCCAACTATTCCTAAATTCCTTATCATCTGTACAGCTTCTCATATTCGTATTATAGTTATTTTTTACTTGATAAAGGATTACAAGTTTTACGGAAGGATGGAATACGCAATCAAAATAAACATCCACGATTGAGGGTTACTCCAACATGGAAAATAAGAAAAAATAAATACCTGAGAGCCTTAATCCTCTATGTCGAACTCGAAGAATGCTGAGAAATCACTAAAACAATAAAATGTAGAAAACCCCCAGTCAAATATAGAAAACTTGCAAAAACGAAGAATTCCTCTCCGAGAGTGAATGCTTACAATATCAAGACCGCTAATAAACTGAACCAGAAATAGTAGAACACCCTAATATTGGGCGAGGGGAGATCTGGGCCTCAGATCGCAGTCCTGGTCGGATGCCAGCCGGGTTCATCGTACAAACTCTCATCATCATAGTAATGACCGGAAAAAACAGGCAGATAAATTATCGATGGTTGAAACAAGGAGATGCCTTTTAATGGTGGAAATATACCAAACGGGTTTCAGTACTTTGATGGTTTATTAGTCTCCTTGCATTTACTAAAATTTGGTATATTCATAAATTCAAGGGGTTCCTAATGTTTTTGACTACATCCCCATGAACGAAACAGACCTCCCTTCCTCAAAGAATACATCCCAGCAACCTCCAAGTCACCACACTCATGTCACTTGTCAACAATGATATCACCCTCCAAAATAAGGAGTTTATATATAAAACCCAACCGTAAGGAGCAAAGGATATTCAATTGCAGTCACCAGTCACCTTGGTGTGCAGTGCCGTTCCATAAATCGTACTTTTATCAATGTAAATCTTATGTAAATTGCAAAAATAAAGAAAATACAGTGTTTATGAACAGTAAATTAAGAAAATACAGTGGTATCATAGAGGTTTAGAAAGTTTCTTTCTCGAAAATAGCAGAAACGTCATCAATATATAGTGGTAGGAAGGAATAAAATCGTTTGAACTATGAGAAAAGTATGGAATTACGGATTTTTTCGTAAATGAACTAACCAACGATGGATGGTACTTTTTGCACGGTATGGCCAATAACCTTTTTCATGTTTCGCGTGTATGCTCTATGCTTACAGGGAAAGACGATCCACTTACGACGTTTGCCTGATGACGCATTCCGAAAGCGCTGACGAAATATGTAGACCCACCGGGCGTGAGTGAAATTTCAATGAAAAACGAGCTTTATAGTAAGAATTCAGAAAATAGTTGTGTTTTAGGTAAGAAAAACAGTCAGATTTTCATATGTGGCGCATTTGGGAAAATGTTTGTCTAAATAAAAATAAATTTTTGAAATATCAAATACAGTTATGATAAAGCAGAGGTCAGTGGATGCATGTTGTGTATAAAAAAATCGTTTAGATCCTTCTGCTCAAATTCAGGAACATAAATATTCTTTAGGCCCACTCGACAAACCTATGTAATGTATTGTATAACATACAGTCTCTTTTTCGTACGTGGCTACCGAGAATGCGCGAACGCCAGCGGACACTTTTTTGTGACGGTTTTTTCCAGTTTAGTCATTCCTAAAGCATATTTATGCTAAAATGGAAGCAAGTCGTTTTCTTGTTTTTACATAGATTGATAAGGGTTTGAGCCAAACATCTCTGAGCTGGAAAAAGTTTATAGAATAAAAATTGTATCTGGAAACCTATGAATGCCAAACGATTTTATTAACGAAAATTGTGCTGAAGAAATTATGAAATTTACGGACTTCGTGAAACTAAGCTAAAACTTGTTCTCAGTATATCTTGTAGACAAAGTCAATGAAGGAGGTAAGGGCTTTAATAATATTAATCTTTTCTTGAATAATAAATAGATATGTACTTATTCTAATTTAAAATTTGAATAAATATAATCAATATGACGAGAATTTCTACTTCTGTTTCCATCGCGAGGCCTGAAGTGTATATAGGTCGGCGAACTGTGGAAATCTCTGGCAAGAGAATAGCCGGGAAGTTGAAAATATATGGAGTAGTTTCGCAAAACCAGCGAGTGTGGGGCAAGGCTCACTAGATCTCTTTCTAGTTTCATTCAGCTCTTCTAATCAACATTCCTTATCAGTTAGATATCAATTAGCTAATCAGAGAGCATTCTCAAGTCAGGCCCGCAGGAACTGAGAAAGCTAAACATACTTTTCAGTAAGGTGGTTAGTTACGTCACTATGTTGTGGATGAACAGAAACTAACCAATATCAAAGCAATATATATATACAAAAGTCCGATATATAAATTTCGCTGGAGCTGCGATATTATAGGGAATTTCAGTTAATATTCATAGTTTCATTTGGAAAGCTCAGAAAAGAAACAAATATTTCCGGAAAAATATCAATACCTACGTGAACCACATACCGAAGAAAAGCGATATTTTAGGTATCACAAGGCTCAGGAAACTGACATTACTCAATCCGCCTTCTCGTTCATTCTAAAGGAAGACTGTTTAAGACAATACAAAAAATTATTTCTCCGAATGCGATAATCCTATCCAAAATTACTTTCGAACCGTTTTCGTAGAGGAACTAGTATGCTTTTGAATGTTTCCTTCTATTTTCTAGGATTTTCAAACGCTTATCGAGGTATTTACAAAAATATACTAAAATCCCAAAACTGCTCACAACTAGCAAACGTAACAAAAATTTAAATATTTCAGTTTGGATAAATGTCAAACGTCTGAAACAATTTTTGGTATTTACGTACTAGTTGCAGGGTCTCGTTCAGTGATCTGAAATAAAAACTCAATATGGCGACAACGCAATAGCAATGAGTCTTTTGGAGAAATGTTAAATTGCATATCAGCCCATTTTCCGTCGAAAAACCAGTGATCTATATTACCAAAGAGTTGGATTAACTAGAGTTTCAATATAACCTTGAGCGAGCGGAAACGCAGAGAAATTAACATAAGTGCTAATGTTATATAACCTAGGAAACCAGTAGTACTTATGTTAATGGGATAATTGCTGGGCATTTCCGGTCGCTACGCTCGCTCAAGGCTACATCGAAACTTTAGCCAATCCAACTCGTTGTTAATATTAATAAATGGTCTTTCGGTCCCATATTGCCACAACTTCAATGAGTTCTCATTCCATGATCCGGAACCCAGAACGAGACCCACTTTTCGAGACCGGTGCATCTATTATGTAAGTACCCAATTTTTAACTGAATCAATCGTTTCTGTATATGTATATATATATATATATATATATATATATATATATATATATATATATACACATTTTTCTGTTTAGTATAATTAAACAACCATAAATGCCCACCTTTTGATTCACAGAGAGGAAAATGTAACGGATATATATGCTAATGACCGCAATGTTGTTTCATATTAGGTAGAATGTGTGAAAAGAGAGATTGTGGTGGAATCCAGCGGTGGCCATTGTAGCGGGTTATGAAGAAGATTGGACGGCCTTATTGAGTTTGCTCTCATTGTACTCCACAAGGCTGAGCACTTTTTAGAAATAAAAGATTACATTGTTATAGCCAAGTGGATTTTGTCTTTTGGCAGCAGACGGAAGGAAGGATTAAGCAGAAAACATTCTCTCAAAGTCCGAGGTCGTTCAGATGTAATTAACTCAGTAAATGCATTAATGTTTCAAAGAAGATATTCTGTATGAACAAGAATTTATCCTAGGGCCAGAATGAGGCGCTGCCGTAAAAACGCTATTGTCTAGTCAAAACAAGCCATTTGATAGCCCAGAATGAGCTAACTTACGATACATATATATATTAACTAAACCATCTAAAAAAAACCTCCACCTGAAAGAGAATCATACTCTCATGTTTTAACGATGATCCATATAAAGAGGCATATGAAACATGGTCCAGGCAACTAAATATACCTCGAAATGTAGCTCTTAAAAATGTTCATCAAACTAAAGACAAAATAATCCAACTCAGCGATATATATATATATATATATATATATATATATATATATATTATTAGGAGATTCAGTGCACATACAATTGTTACAACATTTCTAAAATAAAATTGATCAACTTAACAATTGGGCGTCTCCCCCCCCTACAATAAAAATATAATATGGAATAAGAAGATAATGCAGCGCTCTGAACCCGAACATAGTTCGAGAGCCAGTAACCGCCCCCTGAAATTTTGCTATAATGTACCTCTTAGGTAGATAAGAAGGTAAGTATGTGTTTCCTGGACATACCTTGGAACACCAGGTACTGCGCATAGGGAAAGGGTGCAAACAAATATTGCCCAAAAATAGTGTTTTATTCAGAAGCCGACTATCTTTAATATAAAATGAAGATAATTTTACAATGAATAATAAACATGGCAGACACCTTTAAGGGGTTTAACACTTTTTGGGCAATATTGTTTTGCGCCTTTCCCCTATGCGCAGTACCTGGTGTTCCAAGGAATGTCCAGGAAACACATATTTACCATCTATATTATAGATTCGAGCAACCAAGGTGTTCGACTCCATTTCAAATGAAATCTTTTTAAATTTAATTTAAAATAAAATTAGGTCGGTAGAATAAATCGGATTGAGGGCAGAAAAAGGGAGAGAGAGAGAGTAGTCGCTAACTTGGTTTGTTGGAGAAGTTCAAAATGATGAAAGCCTATTTCTGTTTCAACTCTTAGAGGATTGTGTTTCATCAAATCAAAGGAAAAATCTAAATACAGCTAATTGGTACTTGGACTGGCTTTTGCTAATTCTCAACAAAGTAGTAATTAGACATTGCTGAGTCTAGTTCGATGGGCTTTACCTTTCAGCACCGCTTTAATGTTCATTCCGGTAGGAAATGTCAAATATAGTCAATTAAATAGCGAGGTCAAAAAATAAAAATTGAGAGGCTATATATCTTTTATTATTATTTTCCGAAGGCATGTAACAGCTATTGAGGTTGCACTCAAGAGTGAATTTCCGAAAAAGTCTTCAAATCTTCGATTCAACTAGATACAAGAGAGATAGTATGAGTAACAAATGTATGTATGTAAGTATGTATGTATGTATGTATGTATGTATGTATATGTATGTATATATATACACACCATATGTGCCTATTTTAAGTGGCAAAACTTCAGGAGCGTGCAGGGGACCAAAAACTAGAGATTTGCTCGTTTTTCCTTCGTTTTGGAGAAAATCACAAAACAAGATACGAAACAAGTTTTCACTTTTCTACTTACCTATTTAAATTTTCATTGGAAAAAAATTGTCATTACAATTTATTTGAAGAAACCAATTACTAAAATTCAGTCACTTGATGCTGATATAGTTTTCTTTCACAACGAAACTTGACACGATATAGTGTTCCCATATCAAAGGGTTGTACAAATTTGTTAACCAGGAAAATCGGTCCATTAGAAGAGGGGCTTTACTTCGTAATGAAATTTGCGATAATACATAACTCATACATACATAAGTCTCGGAGTACAATTGTTTCTGAATTTTAAATTGTTGTTAAAAATTGACAAGTACAATTTTCCTTCAAATGAAGGAATGACTTTAGAATTGAAAATATAGTCTTTATATTTATCTTGTTTTATGTTAATATTTTTTTTATTATTATAACTATTTTTGTTTTAGAAATTTAATATACTAGCTTTATTTGTTTACTCTCTATACAGTTTTTATTAATTATTTGTAACTGAGCAAATCACCTTGCCGTTGTGGAGCTCCGTGAATAAATAGATTAAAAAAAAATAAGAATGATTAATAAAACTAAGCGACTTTGAGTTCTAATCTGTTTTGGACAAAAAAAAAAAAAAGAAGAAATTCTTGAACAACTTCAATCCCAGCTCCTTTCTCTTGCATAAATTAAAGATCCGAACAGTCAGAGATTACATGTATAATGTAAAACTCCCTACAAAGGCTAATGTTTACCTTAAAAGGAAAAGACGATGAGCTTTTTAATATTCATCCCAGTAATGTAATTACCTCAAAAATCTGAAAACATAATTTAAGCAGAATTCAGACTGGATCATTTCTAAGCAATATTCTTAAGTTTGTGGTAGATATTTTAGAATTATGTGATTTATTCCAAATTAAAGTAATGATTTATGTCATAAAACCACTCGTAAAGTGTGCAACTTTAGTAGCTACATTCCTTCGCAAAATGTTATTAGCAAAAAAATTAGTTGTAGACTAAACAATACCCTTGACGTGTTTAGGGAATAAATCAACAAGAAAAAATTGCAAAAAATAAGAAAATATTTTAACTGAATCCAAAAATTCTAGTTGCCTAGTTTTATCCTCTTTTCTTGAAAACGGTGACATATGTAGCATTGAAAATGGTTTCTCTACGTTAAAGAACCAATAAAATTGTACCTGTAAGCCTACGAACAAAAAGCCATAAGCGAAACAATTTTTTTCGCGCGAATTTCGCTTGTAAAACAGTGCTCCGGTAGGCGGATTCTGCTTGTTAACGAACTTGATCTTCTTAATTAGACACAGACTTTTTGTACCAAATTTCATCTAAATTGGATCAGCGAACCGAAAAGCATATATATATATATATATATATATATATATATATATATATATATATATACTAGCTGTTACCCGGTGTGCCATGCTACACCTACTTTATATTAAATAGGTGTTACCGGGTGTGGCATGCTACACATGTTTCACATTAAATACCTGTTACCCAGCATGTCATGGTACTCCTACTTTATATTATATATTAAAATGAATGATTATATGACACTTGTTCAAATTATGAGAAAGTAAGTTTATAAGGTGAGAGCTCAGTTAAAAAAATTATTTTTCAAATTTTCACTGAATGTGGGGTGAAAAATAAATTAACCCTTATTTTAAAAAATATACTGGAATCATGTAATTGTAGTACCACTTTAAAGAAAATCCTAACCAAACTGCCTGTGTATAATTTTTTAAAGAAAATAATGTGTGGTCCATATATAAATATATATTAAAAAATAGCAACAAAATGAAGCATTTAATTAAGGTTATACTTACTTAGCTATAAGTTTTACTCTAGTATAACTGAAACTATTCTTTATTTGTATTGTTTTCGTTTTTTTAAATATAATATTAATATGTTATGTTCTATACCTTTTCATGTAATAATCTGTAACTAAGGTTTTTTTTCTCTGATTGAAAAAGTAATTGATGCAGGATTTATGTTAATTGAGCCAAAAGGAAAGTATTAAAAACTTTTTGTTCCAAATAAACTTCCACATTTTGTTGTTGACATTTTCCGTTATATTAAAGCTTCTCTTTCAAATCTTAAGGTTTATGAGCTCTTCTTTAAGGATAGCCCTTTTGTCATAGGAAATAGGGGTATCTAAGAAAAACAAATTTAGATATTTTTGTTGCAGCTATAGACAACAATGAATTAAAGCTAATTGGGAATTTCAATAAGGACTTATACTAAATAAATTAATGGGGGATTAATTTGATTTGGCGAGGGGTCGAGGTTAGCTCAGTGGTAGAGCACTGGACAAATAAACTGGAGCACCTGAGATCGAATCTCGAGCAAACAATAAAGATTTTTTCTTCTAATGTCTTCGTTCTTGGGTTGAATTTGGCCTCACTGGCAGTCCCTAGGCCAACCCAGCCTTTAATAAATTTACCAATGGATACCCTGGGTGCTAATGGCTTGAGGTGTCGAAGCAGCCTAGGGGAAAATCAGGCGGCTGGAGCATAGTACTGACCACACTATCTCCCTAGTGTGCTGTACAGTCATGAATCAGATTCCTCTATAGTATCTGCCACTTAGGGTCCTCGTGGCCCTTTTTTTTTCTTTTTTTTTTTTCTTTTGCAACAATATGGTGCTCAAATTGCAAGCATATTTAAATAATGGATTAGTCAGAGGATATAAATATCTCAGACAAAAGAAAGCAGATATAAAAATGTAATAAAACTGCTGGGTGTAAATATGTCAAATATATGCCAAACGAAGCAAATGACCTAATCAATTACTGCAAGGACAGGAACCTAGACCTAATAATGGGTTGCGATGCCAACGCTCACAACAAGGTCTGGGGAAGCAGCAACAACAACATGAGAGGTGAGTTGCTCCTTGATTACTTAATATCGAACAATATTGATGTAGCTAATCGAGGCACTGAGCCCACCTTTGTTACAGCAAATAGAAGTGAGGTGTTGGATCTCACACTGACAAAACAGTCCTTTAGTAAAATGATACTCAATTGGCATGTCTCCAAAGAGGTCTCGATGTCTGACCATCGACAGATAAGGTTTGAGGTCGGGGCAAGAATGGAGGCTCCACAACAGGTGAGAATTCCAAAACTGGCAAATTGGACCCTCTACGGCAACATACTCCTAGAAGAGTATGAAGGAGAGGAGTTAGCAGTGGGTACTACAGAGGAACTGGAAAGAACCTCTGTAAAAATCCACAACGCCATGCATGAGGCGTTTGAAATTAGCTGCCCGCCAAGGATTAAAAGGCAAGAAAAGGAGCCACCATGGTGGAACAGCGAATTAGAAAAGCTCAGGAAAAAGGCCAGGGGGCTTTTCAATCGGGCAAAACAAAATGGTAATTGGAGGGACTATAAACAGTCCCTGACGGAGTATAACAAAGGAATCAGGCAGGCTAAGAGAAGGACCTGGAGAAATTTCTGCGAAGATGTTAGTAGCCTACCAGAAGCTGCTAGGCTACAGAAAGTGCTTGCCAAAAGGCACACAAATGAGATGGGACTGCTAAAGAGACCCGATGGGACGATCACGAGTAACCTGGAAGAGACAGTTAGGGAGCTACTAGTGACCCACTTTCCAGACTGCTCAGACGTAACAGAGGAGGCAGATGAGCCTCGGGGGCATGAAAATGCAAATAAATGGATGCTCCAAGCAGCCAAGAAAATCTTTACAATTGAAAAGGTAAAGTGGGCAATAGGAACCTTCAAGCCGTACAAGGCTTCTGGAGGAGATGGTGTTATCCCTGCTCAGCTAATCCATGGGAAAGAAAAGCTTGCAGGCATTCTAGCAGCCATGTTTCAGGCAAGCTATGCACATGGATACATCCCCTGTCTCTGGAGGGACACGGATGTGATCTTTATACCAAAGGGACCAACAAGGCCCCTGGACTTACCTAAATCCTATAGACCTATAAGTCTCTCTTCCAATGTGTTGAAAACGATGGAGAAGGTAGTGGACATGCACATCAGAGAGGACCTCTTAGGAAGGCATCCTCTGCATGCCCAGCAGTTTGCGTATCAAAAGGGCAAATCAACAGAAACTGCCCTGCATTATCTAGTGGGAAAAATAGAGGACTCACTTCAGAACAAGGAAATTGCGCTATGTGCATTCCTGGATATAGAGGGTGCCTTTGACAACACCTCATATGCAGCCATAGAGGAGGCTACCAGGGAGTTTGGTGCTGAGCTCATCCTTAGAAGATGGGTCAGGGCTATGCTGGGAAGCCGGCGAATCAGAGCAAGGAAGGGGTGGGTCTCCACTAGAATAAGGGCAACTAGAGGCTGCCCCCAGGGAGGTGTTTTATCACCCCTGCTGTGGACAATGGTGGTGGACTCCCTCCTTAGAACTCTCTCCGAAGCTGGATACGAAGTAATAGGATATGCGGATGATATAGTGGTTTTAGTAAGAGGGAGATTTCCGCATGTCCTAAAGGAACGTATGCAGCTGGCACTAGGAATGATTATGAGATGGTGCCGTAATCTTGGGTTAACTGTTAACCCTGAAAAGACTAAGGTAGTCCCTTTCTCTAGGAAAAGGAATCTGAATATGGAACCTATCCTGGTGGAGGGGTCTCCTGTACTGGTCACAAATGAGATCAAATATCTGGGAATAACACTGGATAGAAGGCTCACTTGGAATTTGCATCTCAACAAACAGATTGAGAAGGCGAAGGTCTCCTTATGGGCCTGTAACAGGCTCTGTGGTAAGACCTGGGGTATGAGTCCGAGGATGTTCCTCTGGCTATACACTGCTGTAGTAAGGCCTATGGTAACATACGCAGCACTAGTCTGGTGGACAAAAACTGAGGAGAAGACCGCAGCCAGCAGGCTAGAAAGAGTCCAAAGGCTAGCATGCCTGGGAATCACAGGGGCAATCAGGACGTGCCCTACTGCGGCGATGGAAGCAATTATAGGATTAACACCGCTGGCCATCCGCATCAAGAGAGAGGCACTGATTGGTGCACTGAGAATTCAGTCCCTCAAAGTGAGCAAGGATGAGACTAGGGGACATCTCAGGATTTTGCAAAAACTAAAAGAGAGCGATTTATGCCTCACCCGGTCGGATGAGACGACACGGACACTTGTCTTCGACAAGCAGTTCAGGGTTGTCATACCCAGTCGACAGAGCTGGGAGGAAGGACAGGAAAGTCTCCAAAGAGACTCACTGATGTGGTACACGGATGGCTCCCTTAAGGATGAGAGGGCTGGTGCAGGGGTATATGGTCCCAGAACAGAAATAGCCGTAGCTCTCGGATCCTTTGCCACTGTATTCCAATCGGAAGTTCATGCGATTGAGATCGCAGCCCGGGAAAATCTTAAAAAAGGTGTTAAAGGGCAAAGAATACGAATAAATAGTGATAGTCAACCTGCACTTAAGGCACTTGCATCGCATAGTGTCTCCTCGAAATTAGTTCTCGATTGCCACAGTGCCCTAAGTGATCTGGGCAGACGTAACAGGGTTACGCTTGTGTGGGTGCCAGGACATGAGGGCATTGAGGGCAATGAGAAGGCCGACGAGCTGGCAAGAAAGGGATCGGAGGAGATACTTCATGGTCCTGAGCCGTTCTTCGGTGTTTCAAAAAGCTTTGTCAAAAAGGTAGTAAATGCCTGGGAACAAGAAGAAATTCAAAAGAATTGGCAGGCTAAGCCAGGTATGAGGCAGGCAAAGCTACTTGTCCGGATCTCGAAAGATAGGGCAGGGTATTTCCTTCAACTAACAAGAGTAGAATTAAGAAGGATAGTCGGACTTCTCTCTGGACATGGTCCACTAAGGAAACACCTGTGCACGATGGGACTAATAGAGGACCCTACATGTCGCTGGTGCCTCGAAGAAGAGGAAACCTCACAGCACGTCCTCTGCGAATGTGAGGCGTTGGCCTACAACAGGCTAGTGCACATAGGGAAGGCAATTGCTACGCCCAAGGACATAGCCGAGGCTACTCCCAAGGAGCTCAAGCTATATGTGAGGAGCTGCAAGTTGGAAAGGGAGTAAGACAGGGACGCAAATCACAATAGATCCAATGGGGTCGCAGTGAATAAGGGCGGAGGGCCCAGGTCCCCTTATATTGTATTGTATTGTAAATATGTCAATAATAAAGAGGCTTGGCATATTTAGATTAATAGAAAATTGCGTGGAAATTTCAATTCACCTGGGGGGGGGGATAAATGAAAAAATTCATTTTAATAAGAAGGAAATGGTTTAAAGACAATTCCATGACAGCAAATTAAAATGTTATAAATTTAAATATTAAAAGTGAAATTAAGTTAGGCTTGCGATGGACAAAACGTTATGAAACAATAAAAATGATATAAAACTCCATGGTTGCTGCCTTCTCCTTAATGGAACATATTTTTTTAAAGGTTCTAAGATTGAGGGCTTGGAGGAATAATTTATGATAATAAAGTATATATTTTTGGTATAAATCAAGAAGAGAATGTAATTGATTCCTTCTGGAAGTTATTCATAATGGGTATTACTACCATATTTTGTAAAATTAAATGTGCCTTTTGACCCTTTTTATAATTAAAATTGTTGAGATAAGAAATGATTTCAAAGTAGTAAAAGTGTGGGAGATTCATAAAAGCATGTCAAGTTCATATTCATTTATTACACACACAAACAGCACACTTCACATTATAAATTGTTTAACCAATGAAAGTACTGTTTACGACCCGACCCTCTTAGATTTTTTTGAAATTTTGAATCCTAATAGCTCTAACAACTCCTTAAATGGTAAAATTTTTTAAAAACTTTTATCTGTTTCCGTTTTTTTAGTATTCATTTTCAAAGTATTGAAAAACCGCCTTTTTTTGGTCAACTGGAAAATGTTAATTCCTTGATAGATTGAGTTCTATTTTAGCTAGAACAGTCAGCATAGTCTCATTGTTTAGCTTATTAAATTGACTTTAATTTGATATACAAGACCAACTGATTACAAATTTTACTTTTCAAAAAATTGTTGGAAACTTGTACGTAACGGTTTTCGAAAAGCTGTAGTCTTAAAATTCTGAAAAAAATATATTTGAATCTTCAGTTCATTGACTACATATGGTGTTAGTTTCATTATGGGATGGGAACGGGATAATTTTATAACATAATTTTGACTTTATAATTGTCACTCCGTAGTTGGTAAAAATGTGGTGAGTGATGGATATTTGTATTGTAAATTCAGCAATAAGCATCCCTGATCAAAATTTGAATTTTTTTCAGACGAACTAAAATTAAAGGGGAAATTTGAAAAAAAAAAAAAAAAAAAAAAAAAAAAAAAAAAAAAATTTCTGTAACCCAGAAATTGCACCCTTTCATTCCTTTAACTAAGAAAAAAATTAAGACTCAACTTTACTCGAACTTCAATAAAAGTGAAATTGAACTGGTAGGTAACTGATTTAGACACAGATACAGTATCCTTTAATGAAAAAATATGTCGTAGTTTTATTGGCTGTGAATATGACGACCAGTGGTGGCTGGCATGTGTACTCAACAAAAATGAGGAGATGGATGATATAAAATTTAATATCCAACATGTCTCAATTATTACAAATTTTATTTTTCAAAAAATGTTTTGAAAATTTGTACAAAACGATTTTTGAAAAACTGTACTTTTAAAATTCTGAATACATTTCAATCTTCAGTTCATTGACTACATATGTTGTTAGTTTCATTATGGGAACATTTTACAAAATAATTTTAACCGATTTAGACTCTGATCCAGTAGTCTTCAATGAAAAAATATGTGGTGGTTTTATTACCTGTGAATATGACAACCAGTGGTAGCTGGCATGTGTACTCAACAAATTACACAGTTACACACAATAGCACAAAAATGGATATGACCGTTTATTAAATGTTGTAAATGGTCTTTTTTTTTCCATTGCCATCCCATAATAAAACCAGGAGGCATCATTTGGAGTCTAAAATTATGTAAAACATTTTTTGAAAAATGAAATTTGTAATAATTGAGACATGTTGGATATTAAATTTTATTTCATCCATCTCCTCATTTTTGTTGAGGAAATAAAACTACCACATATTTTTTCATTAAAGGCTACTATATCTGATTCTAAATCAGTTACCAGTTCAACTTCACTTTTATTGAAGTTCGAGTAAAGTTGAGTCTTAATTTTTTTCTTAGTTAAAGGAATGAAAGGGTGCAATTTCTGGGTTCCAGTAATTTTTAATTTTTTTTTTTTTTTTTTTTCAATTCTCCCCTTTAATTTTAGTTTGTCTGAAAAAAATTCAAATTTTGATCAGGGATGCTTATTGCTGAATTTACAATACAAATATCCATCACTCACCACATTTTTAGCAACTACGGAGTGACAATTATAAAGTCAAAATTATGTTATAAAATGATCCCGTTCCCATCCCATAACAAATTAAAGTCCATTTAATAAGCTAAACAATGAGACTATGCTGACTGTTCTAGCTAAAATAGAACTCAATCTATCAAGGAATTAACATTTTCCAGTTGACCAAAAAAAGGCGATTTTTCAATACTTTGAAAATTAATACTAAAAAAACAGAAACAGATAAAAAATTTAAAAAAATTGTTTTTGGTTATTTTTTGTTAGAGTAACCAACCTACCAAATTTTATTAAAATCCAAGAAGGTCGGGTTGTGACCCTTGATGATTTGACATGGAATGACCCATGTATATATTTTTGTTTATTTACATTTTCATTTTATTTTATTAGTTTTCGTTTTATTTTTATTATTGTCATTTAATTTCATTATTCATATTAATTGTAAAAGAATTCATTATTTTATGTACTTGCCTAATCAAAATACGTGTAGTATCCAAAAAGGATGGCATACGTAGTTGAATAAACTCCCACGCTGGAGGGTTACTCCAACGTAGAAAACATGAGTTAGTAAGCATGTCTCCAATATATTCATTTGACTCAAATGTTAGACAACTCCTTTTTTTTTTCAATTTAAAAAAAATTGAGTTGTCCAACTTTGATACCAATCTCCTCAAATATACACTTCCGAATTGATTTTACCATTTAAGAATGCAGTCTCTATGTCCAACTGTTCAACATTTTGCATTTACAACTTTCTTATTTTCAACTAAATCCCAAGTATTATTTTGTTTAAAACTATACATTTGTATTCATCCAAGGCTTTCATCTAAAAATTAATCAAGTCCGGTTCCTTTTCTTCATTAAAATTTTTCATCAGTTCCCACTAACCTAACTATTAACTAATCATCATCATCAACATGCATAGTGACTATGATTTTATTATTCAAAAGTACTCCCGAGCTTCACTATAACAGATTAAAATGCAAATTATTCACCGTCTTACCCCATTTAAGTCGTTATTTGTTCTGGTTTCTTAAGAACAACTTTACTACCATATAAACGTAACTTAGAAACATCTGGTTTCTTTCCAAATATATTTTATAGGATGTTTTATTCTCAATGGTTTTAGCTAAAGTGCGATTTTTCAAATAAGTTGCTCCACAAACAATTTTTGGCCAAAACTTTTTTACAACAATAGATTCTGCCAGTAAACAATGACATATATTCATAATTGTTCTATAAAATTGGTCAGCAGTTCTCTTTAATTTGTGAATATATGAGGGCATGGATTAATTTAGATACTCTTATTCTTTGTAAAAGCATAAATCATACTATTTAAATATTCCTTACCATTGTCACATCTCATAATTTTAATTCTCTTATTGGTTAATTTTCCAAGCAATTAAACACTTCTATATTCTATATTAACACCATGTATGGCATAACTAAAAGATGAAAATAGACAAACAAAAGTTAAAACTGAAATGTTTTAAAACACAGTTTTAACGAAATGTTTCGAAAAAGATTTGTTAAAAACATAAACCGTTTAAATGTATTTGCAAGCTTTTACTAAGCAAATGCATGTGATAAAACGGAGGCATAAATTAATTATTAAAGGCATAGTTTTTAATAAGCAATAAAATGGAATAGTAACAAAAATAGTAAACAAAAGGAATGGAAGTTAAACTTATAGTTCTACTTACTTGACTTACTTAACGCTATAAGATAAATGAAAACACCAAACTTAAAAAAGTTTGATACAGACACTTTTGCAAACTTTATGAAGTTTGATTAACGCACGTTTGGAAACTTAAAAAGTTTGCAGACACTTAAAAAAGTTTCATGAAACTTAAAAAATTAGATGTGTGAATGTTAGATATAAACACTAAGGCTAAAAAAAGAAAAAATTTTCAAGCTTAAAACGTAAATGTTTTATAGTAAAAGAAAAATGGCTTCTAAGCCCAGTGTTGTCCTACAGAAATAAATTTATGTTATTCGATATATTTACTTTTTATTACTTTAAGATAGACTTAAAAGGCTAAAAGGTAGACTTAAAAAATGTTCAAACTTAAAAAAGTTCAAAGTTAAAAAAGTTTGATACACACGTTTGCAAACGTAATGTAATTTAAATTGTAATTTGTAATTAAACAAACAAAGGTTAAAACTGAAATGTTTTAAAACAAAGTTTTAACGAAATGTTTCAAGAAAGATTTGTTAAAAACTTAAACCGTTTAAATGTATTTGCAAGCTTAATTCTGTCGCAAAACTGAATAACATCTAGGAGCCCAGTGTTGTCTTACTTGATATATACTTCTTAAACAGAAATATGATTTTTCTCCAAATTCTGAGAATATAAGGCTATTTTGAGAATAGGTAAAACTTTAAAAGAAGTTACAATAAAACTTTAAAAATAAGTATAACTAAAAAAAAAGTAAAACAAAAACAAAAAGAAAGTAAAACTTAAAAAAAAAAAGAGTTTGGTTGGCTTGCTAATTTCCATCTATATTTCCGTTCTTCTTTGAAGAAGTTGCGACACTGGAAGAAAATGGCTATTTCGGAGAATTTACTCCTTCATAAATGACATTTTCGAAGGCGTAACTCCCGAACTGTGAATCCTAGAAGATTTTGAGCTAGACTACGAGATTTCCCGGCTCAAGACGTATCTATGTGCGAAGTTTGGTCAATATCAGTCAAACGGTGTGGATTTGTATAAGGAACAAACAAACAGACAAACAGACAGACACGTGATTTTTATATATATAGATAGATATGTGTGTATACAGGGTGTCCCAGTCTTAAACCGACAGACTTCGCATATCGATGGGGAATCGAAAAACGAAATCAAAAAGTCCTTTGGCGGTTTTCTTCGACAAATCCCAATTTATCGCTTAAACAAAGCGTTGTACGAAAAACCACCTCGATACAAACATTCTAGCTTATTAAATTATCTTGAAGATGGGACCAAGTTCAGCGTCTTAGCTTGAATATAGATAATCGTAACCGGAAAAAATAATCTCGGTTCACTTTTTCGCTGAACAAAATGTCCATCCGATGGGTTATTCAAATATTATATTGGTTATTATCTCGTAAAATATTCAAGCTAAGACGCTAAACTTGATTTAACCTTAAACATAATTTAATAAGCTACAACTTTCGTATTGGGGTGTTTTCTCTTACAACGCTTCGTTTAAGCAATAAATCGGCAACGAGAAAATCGCCAAAGGACTTTTTGACATAGTTCTTCGATTCCCCATCGATAAACGAATTCTGTCGGTATAAGACTGACCCCTTAACGTCCCTAGCCCCACCCAGCCTTTCAGCAATTGAATAATGGGTACCTGCAAATGGGAAATCATAGTTTTTCGCGAAATCATAGTTTTGACCGATGTATCGCCCTATTGTGCCCTCTGGACAGATTCAGTAGAAACAGATATCTGTCCTACTTGCCCCTGTGGCCTTTTACGGGACTGATTTCTTACTTGTTTATATATATATATATATATATATATATATATATATATATATATATATATATATACTTATATACAGATTTGAACTACCTTTATTTCTGTAATCTATGGGTTCTGAAACGTGAAATTATCGGGTTGGGTCATGAGGTGAACCTCATAAGCGGGTTTCCCCCCCTGTGGAGGAAGTACGCTTAAACGGGCTACTGAAAAGAAGATTCAACCTCTGATAACAGCTATCAATTTGAGTTGATATCTATATTTAGGAGGATATCAAGAATTAAATGTGACCAAACGAAGTCAGCAATTTTTTACAAAGAGAATTATTTGTGAAAGGATCTGTGGTTTGCACTAATGAACTACATCACTTTTTGTCCGGTTGAGTGCTCCCCTTCCTCTAATCTCTACATTTTAATGAGGTAAAATAAATGTAATGAACTTTTTTAAATGGGGTTTAATTTAAGCCCTTGGTCGCATTGCTACTCTAAATCTGCTTGATAACGTTTTCATTAATCAAAGGTGTTCATGAATATAAACCTAAAAACTAGGAACAAAATCCCTCTCCTGTTGGTAAATAACACTGAATTTTTGGACGGGTTTTCATTAGGTGACCATCCTTTTCTAAACATGATAGTGCTGAAGCATTTACTTTTTCCGAAGTATAACCACCATCCCTACTGTAAATCGAATCCACAATCCTAGTCATGCTCATAGTAAAACATTAGGAATACGCCATTAAAGATCTTCAACGTGCAATGAAACACCCGAAAGTAATGATAGAAGTGAATAAGGAAAATAATCAAAATCCGGATCACTAGAAGTAGGAGTTTACCTGATCAAATTAATCATGTGCCCTTGTCGCCATAATTTTTGTTTTGTTCCAACCCATGGGCGTATATAAGGGGGGGGCTGAGGGGGCTGCAGCCCCTCCCGAAATTGTGATTTGATTGTAAAAACTTGTCGTAAAACCCTTAAAAAATAAATTAAATAAGATCACTTAGTTCATAAAAAATATTTTATTTTACGTGTAATAGCGTTTTAGTAGCCTAAAACTATTCCAAGCTCTAAATTGTTAGTATTTCATACCTCGGAAATGGTCTCAGCTCCTCCCGAAATTATTTTCTATATACGCCTATGTTCCAACCTAATATTGGAGGTTTGGAAATTCATGAGTAACATCCATTCCATAATTTCTTGATGTTTGATGTCCAAAAGAAATACATTGGTAATTCGTGCATGGGTTATCGTAATATTCTTCCTTGTATGCAGCGGGATCGAGCATTGTCACCTGGTTTGCATTTGACCTCGTGTCTGCAATCGCGAAGTTGTGAATTTTCGGTATCTGGTGAGAGGAGCGGGGCTCTTCTCCAAGCACAAGTTAGTGCATGATTGTGTTCTCCGTCCAGTGTTCTTGGCCGATATGACATCGCAGTGGCGCTTGAACTGCCTGATTCATTCAAGTCGGTGTACTTTCTTGTCATTATTAGTGGGTAAAGAATTTTAAACGTACTGCCACGTACAGCGTCCAGAGAAGGCGATTCTAGGGTGAGCACTGACTGCATGTCAGTTTAATGCCTCGTGTACAATGCGAGCGATGAGCGACAGAACGACCGAGCGTTTAGCAGAAGAATGGCACTGGCTACGATACGGAGCGGCTGGGCGGTCATTTTCTTTAGTCCCCGTCATCGCATACTCCAATATACTTTTTTAAATTAAAATATAAATTAAAAAATTCATATTTTCATTTTTTATTTAATAAAAATATATTACCTTGCAAGTTTAATGCATTGTATTTTTAAAATGTGTCTGTCATTCTATTCTTTGTACTTCCGAAATTAAAAGCTCATATTCACTATCACCTAATTCACTCTTTTATTTTAGAATTCATATTTTAAAAGTATTTATAAGAAAGGTAGCTAGAAGGTTATAAGCATTGGAAGGTTATAAACGTTGGATGGTTATAAACCTTTCCACGTAATTATATAATGAACAAGGGAAACGAAAAACATAAATTTTCAAAGTTGTTCTAAATTTTATTAGCTTTCATTGAAACCGGTTAACAATTAGAGGCTTTGGCCTTTTTAGTAGCACGCAAAATATAATGTCTGGGGTGAGCGACGGGACAAATTGTAATGTCTGCGTCAAGCGATGAGCGATAGGCTGGAACCTGCAAGCCACGTCGCCCGGTCGCTCATGCCTATTGTAGCCAGTCCTCCCTCGTTCCTCCTGCACTCCAGCCTAAGATTAATGTGAGCGACGTCGCTCTGAGTCCATCGCTCTTTGCTCGTATCTTACCCGAGGCCTTTGTGTACATTTATTGCGGCGAACTGATAAAACGAATGTGTTGGACATTTTTTCATCGAATTATTCTGTCTATTTCTTTATTTCATTCATAATTTCTTTATTGATTATTACTTTCTGTATATAAATACATTTCGTAATATTATGGGTTATGAGAGTCTGAGCTCAAGGCTTCCCATCAACCCCGACGAACGCCAGAAGGGACGTATAATTTCATAAGCTCTCTTTACATCCATCGATGACTTGAAGGGAGAGAAAGCCATTTCTAGCACTTGACGTTTTTATTTTAGATACAAGTCACCTGGAGTAGTCTGCTGATTGGTAAAGGGGGAGAGAATAGATTGATGGTGAAAAGGGAGAGGAAATTGATGAGCGGATGGTTTGCTGTAGAAATTCAGAATCTGGAGGTTGAGGTTAGAAAAAAAGAAGGGAGCATAGCCGAAGTGTAGTGTCTAATGTAGGTAGTTTAGAATTTCTTTCGGTTTGATCAGTGTGTTTATATATAATCTTTGGCACCAGTCTTGATGAGATCCTAAGTGGATCCCAAACCATCGAGGAGCAGTTGGGAAATTGGCTTCCTAATATCGTTCCATCCAAGGAGAAAATCCATTAATATACACCCTTGATGGCTCTCATCCCCGCAACATACTCCCATATCACCCTCCCCCTTGGGGATTATATGATATAATTCCGCTAAAGTTTTAGTAAGTAATTTGAAGAAAATTACCAGCACTATTATATCTAAAAAACTGTATCTGGAGGTCTAAAAATAAGAAACCCTTAACCGTACGATTTTTTCAGAGCCGGTTTATATTCGGTCGGTGGATTCTGCTCCGTCACGAACAAGCCGTTTAGTATTGGAGATGTACCACAAGTGAGAAATTATGTTATGCTGCTTGATGGATATTTAACAAATGTTTATTTAATCTCCTTTAATTTGTTATTTTTTGACCTACGGTACTATATATATTTTTTTCATTTTGTCTAAGCCATTCGCGCCAAAATCCATGTTGCAGTGGGGAATTTTCAGAGAACATGAAAGATGAAATTGCCAACATAATACAAAATAATGTAAAACTGCAGCTTTTTGACGCTCTTGATTAAAATATGACCACAGAATTGTTTAAAAATACTAAAATATTGTGTTATTTCTATGTATGTAAGAAATAGTGGATATGTGTGGGTGGGCGACGCGACTATCAACAGTTCGTACATGTCATGCGGTATGCTCAAGGTTTTTCGTTTTCTGCGGTCTGTTAGTTTTTGTTTTACAGTTAATTTCTTATTTCATTATTTTGTCATTAAGTGGGCGTGGAATGTGCAATCCGAAGTCTAGTAAGGAGTACATCTTCTCTCCGACAGCTTCTGTTGCTGGAGTTCCATCGCTTAATGAATGGCTTTACCCACCATGAAGCTAGCTAAAAGATAACGAGCGACAAGAACTCTGTATATGTGTTGGAGTACGAGGGTGAACTTGCCGATTACTGCCGAAGTTAGCCGAAGCGGAAAGATAGTCCCGAACGAATTACAGGTAGCCGTCGTCCTGGAGCATGCATTAGCCCCTATAGTTCAGGCCTTTAATACTCCACTTTAGGCATTTATCGCGTTTTCGCTTTTCGCCCACGAATAATAACGGACCATTGAATAAATTTAAAACCTCGTCATTATACATGTGTGTGTGTTTACAAGTACACAGTTTGTGGATAAGGAAAGGTCTGGCGTTTATAACATTTTAACGCGACCCTCTCTCTAAAGGCAGAGAAAACCCGCTGATGACGTCAACCAGAGCCTATGAAGGGAGGGAGGAACCGCGCTAAAAATGCATCTGGAAGAATATAAACGCAAGTCTGTGAGCGCGGAGATTAATGTGAATTTCCCTGTAAAATCAACGTTCGGGTAGGCGATTAGGTATTTTTGTACCAAATTCCATAGCAAATAGCAACATTTTTACATACATTACAGTCAACTTTCATTTAGTGGATCTTCAAGGGACCTTGAAAAAATGTTCGACTTACAGAACATCGATTCACCCTCGTTATATTTTCACTTTACACCTATGTAACGTTTACTCAATTGCATGTTGTTTGAACGTACATATAAAGCCAATTGGACATGGGCGTATATAAGGGGGGGGCTGCAGCCCCCCCCCCACGAAATTTTCATTTGATGGTAAAAATGTGTCATAAAAACCTTAAAAATAAATTAAACAAGATCGCTTAGTTAATAAAAAATAGTTTATTTTAGGTGAGATAGCATTTTACTTGCCTAAAACTATTTTAAATTCTAAATTTTTCATATTCCATGCCCCGGAAATGGTCTCAGCCCCCCCCCCCTGAAATTTTCCCAGGCCCTCCCGAAATTATTTCCTATATAGGCCCATGCAATTGGACAATTGAACTCTTATTGATCTTGTGCATACATAAGTACATCTCACTGTTTAGTAACTCTAAGGTATACTTTAATCATTTTTGTCAACCCTTTTTTCATAATCACTTTTGAAATGATATTTAGACCTGTGAACAGGGGATGATCGATGCATTCAGAGGTTTCCAAGATGGTCCTAAGAGTATTGACCACACTTGTGGTTTCTCTAATCGTAGGAAATTCTTTTGTACCAACGTATTCAGATTCATTATCACTTTCGAATTTAATGTTGACCACTATTGGCTGCACATCGGCTAAAATACTCTCCTCAGAAGGAGGATCACATACAGAACGTCACGGCCAGCTTCCACGGAACCGACGAAGCTAGCTACTTGCAGATACAGCCGTTGTGGGGATGTCTAAATCAGTATTAGATAATCGGTGAAGTTGTCATTTGAAGTTCGGGTTATAGAGGTGAAAGTCCTCTCTCAATACCCCTACTATTGTTAGTTAGACTTATTTAGATAATTTTGGCATGAAATCGAATTATTGAGGTGAAAATTACTTGTAAAGGATCGAGACCACAGATTCATGGTTCGACTTTTCGAAGTTCTAAATACAGAGAAGTGAAAGAGTATAGCTATATTGTTATATTTCAGTTTTCAATATAGGATCCCTTTGCCAGTTCAATGAGAAACTTCTTGATATGATCGATTTGAATTCCCTTTTTGCCTGGAAGAATCAATCATCGTTCTATGGTGAACTGCTATGATAGAAAAAACTGAGCATTATACCATTAGAGCAAAGCTCCTGAATAGACCTGTGAATAGTTCAATAGATTCCATTGTCTCTGACACTTTAGAACTAAAGGTCTTGCCATTGATCCGAGCCTCAAAAGCTTTATACAATACTTTCCCAGCTCAGATTTATTAAACCATTAATAAACAAAGATTTTTCTCAAAAGAATATAATAGTAAAAATAATAAATATTATTCAATAAATAACGCATTTAATAGTGAAATGCCGTTTATGATTTCCATCAACGTACTTGTAATTTCAGCATTTCGTTCCTCTAAAAAGGAATCAGAAAATTCATTCTGGAACCTGAACTAAAATATTGAATTTGTAGAAATTGCTGGATGGGGGAAATAAAAATTCCCAATGGGAAATAAAACTCCAAAATGTCCACTGTTGTTTTATTATAAGCAAGATATTTTCGGCGACTCAGCCCATTTTCAATTCCGGCGCAATGGTCCTTTTTCAACCAAGGTTTGATCCTAGACTCAGATAATTATTCTGGAGACTTGGAGTGTAGGGGTACGTCCCCGTAAAAGGTATGCTGATTGTAAAACACTGGGAAATTTGAAGTTTTAATATGGGTTGAGCTACTGCAAGCAATCCGACAAGGATTGAGATATCACCATTGACGGAGAGGCTGCTCATCTCAGGCCTTACGACTTCTATTTTCTGAGCTCAACGTAATTTCATTCAGAAACTATTCTACTTATTTGTTGATGAAGCCATTAAAAATAAGGCAAAGGCACAGATGGAAATGTACACGTTGCTATATGCTGTACGACACGTTGTACTACAAGTTGAACGAACTGTTCAACGATTTTTTGTCTGACGTTCAAACTCAGTTGTACAAGTTAGACAGAACTTGCAGTATTGCGCTTTACAACCTACTGTTCTATGATTGTATATGTGATGGCATCATTCTTAAACATTAAGGTTGCCGCTGTTGTTACATTAATAATTTTGGGTGATATTGATATAATTAATAAATCGAAAAGAACAAAGAAGTGGTGTAAAAAGTGGCTGCTAAATAAGGATGTATTCTCGAATGTTAAATTAGTCCGAGAGTTACATTAGAATGAACCAGATGATTTTAACTCTATAAACTCTTCCCAAAAATTCCTTGTTTTACACATCCATTTAAAATGTTTAGTCCGCTGGCGCATCCGTGGTGGCCATGTACGAAAAAGAAGAATGTATGTTATACAGTACATTACATAGGTTTGTCGGGTGGGCCTAAGGCATATTTATGTCACTGAATTTGAGCAGAAGGCTATATTTAATAAACCTATTTGATCATTGATCAGACTGCACGTTGACTGTCTGCCACACACGCTCCAACTGGTTGCTGGTTGGACCGATCGTACAGCAGATTGTATGGACGTTCCGTACTACCCTCCAACATGACCGACCTGTACTGCATGCAGTACGGCGGGTACACACACGTTACAACCGCAGTACAAACCGCCGTTTCAAACAAGATCGTACTGCCTGCAGTACAACAAATCGTAAAGTGAATGGGCTGTTTTACTACTCGAATCGTCTTGCTGACACGCGAAGCGTGTGAAGATGTCGTGCGCGGTATATGAACTTACAGTAAGAATGTAAATACAGTGTCATATACGTCACTTAGCGTGTAGCAAAATATATATCCTCTCTTAGACAAGAGAAGTGGTAGAGATCTATCTTTGAAAGCGCCCTATAATTAAATGTAAAATAAAGGAGGACAGGTGCTATTATTATCTCGAATGAACATTATGTTGGTAACAAGACCTCCGAGAGTGAAGCAGAAACTCATTATTGTCTAATACAAAGATTAACAGGAGCAACTCAATTAATTTAGTTTCAAACTATCTGCAGAACTTTTAACTTGGTGAAGGGAGGCCGCGCATGCCCAGAGGGAATTCTGCAGTAACTAGGGTCGTTTTAGCTACGTTGCTCAGACAGTTATTCACGTACGTAGGAGATGAAAATACTTAGGAGCCATCCAAATGTCACAATAGATCTGTTCAAATTCTAACACTGGTTACAAATACATTAACAATAATCCCACTCTGAATATATGTTCACTAATCTTGGAGGGTTTTAAAGCAGAAGGACAACGTACAGAAAAACTGACCAAACAGCTTCAATATTTTACAGGGCAATGTTTAATTCAATAATAAATCATAACTCAGACAGAGAGTATTTGTACACTGACGGATCCAAAACAAACTACGGCACCGGGACAGCAGCAATAGTAGACAATACAATATACCACATGAAATTACATGACCAAACCACAGTCTTCACAGCGGAACTACAAGGAATACTACTAGCACTGACAAACATCAATACTGTACAAAAAGAAAAACTCACTATATGTACGGATTCTTTGAGTGCTTTACTCTCCTTGGAAAACATCTACAACACAAACCCAATCATTACAAGTATATTCTCACATCTTTACACTCTGCAAGAACATAACAAACTTATCACGATGCTATGGCTACCAGGACATGAAGACATACCACAAAGCACACGTATAGACTTAGCGGCGAAACAGGCGACAAAAAGACAGACTACAGACATTAACATACTGACAACATCAGACGTATGTACAGCATTACATGCACAGGTCCTCCAAGAATGGGAATTAGACTGGCAGAGATCAGCCACGAAATTACGAGAAATTAAAAACACTACCAAAGCCTGGTCGAATGAACACCGCATTAGGCGTGAAGAAGTGATTTTGACTAGGGCTTCGTATTGGACACTGCCATCTAACCCATTCGTACTTAATGGAAAAAAAGCATAGACCAACCTGTGCAAGTTGTAATGAGACTTTGACAATTAAACACATACTGACAGACTGTAGACTGCGTACTGACTTAGACATTCCTCACGACCTTCACGACTTACTGACTGAAGGTAGTCCATACATCAACACAATACTCGAACACTTTAAAAAACTCAACTTATATAAAAAAATATAAACTTTAAAATAACTTGAATTAATTTACATCATTCTTTATTTTTTAACTTGATCCTCTTATTTCTGTAATGTTGTTATAATTCATCAATTTTTTTTTTGTCATGACATATGCATATATATATATATATATATACCAATAAGCACTTACTCGAGTATATTTAAATACTCAAATTAGTTTATATAATTCTTGCGACTTTTGTTTTTTATTTTATCTGTTTTTTTTTTTGTTTTTTTTTCTTAATTTAGTTATTGGTGTTCTTTTTTTTATTTGTTTTGTTTTTTGTTTTTTTTACTAGACTGAAAACACTTCCTTCGTCATGAGCTCATCACTAAAATTGCGATGCTCAAAATAAAATAAATAAATAAAGCAGAAGGATGGTTACCCCGTTAGAGTGCTACGTTGGAGACGCCTGTTCGACAGTATTTCACCGTGGATTTTTAGGAATGGTTGGCAACTTGTAGGCAAGACTATTGGCGTACAAGCTGATACGCCAAAATAAAATTAAAAAAACTCTCACTGGGCCAGTTTATTCATAGAATTAAGAACGAACATAGAACACGTCCGACATATCATCAAGTCGCCCAGACAGGACGAGTCAACTTTCTCGATAAGACTAATTTGTCTGACATTCAATAAGTCTAAAGGTGTCGGAAATTTTAACGGAAGAAGGCCTGGACAAATCTAAAAAATTTTCCCAAGAATCGGAGTTGTTTGGGATCGGAAAGGAGAGTGGACAGCTTTCAAACTCGATTCTGGTTCAATTCAAGCGTTACCGCAGAAGGATCCACGCAATCTGATAATCAGACCATTGCAAAAATGTTTTAGCAACCACGATTTAGCCATGATGGGTGGCACTTTGTTTGGACGAATGTAATTTAAGAAGAATGTAATAGCAGCTTTCCCATGGAGGAACGACAAATTTGGAAATTTCTTAAATTCTTGAATAGGCTTTTCTCGATTAACAGTCGCAATTTATCTTATAATTCTGCTGCAAAACACATTGCACAAAACAAAAGAGAAGGCCAACCGCACTCCATTCAGGAACTTACACAACGTGTCCCATACACTGCGCGCCCGGAGTAAAATTTATAGCAGTATCGGGTGGGAGTGGGTCATGTACCCGAACAGTGTGAACATCAGCCATATAACGATCTACAACATTTTTGTTTTTCTTTTTTAAATTTCTACTGTTACATATTATTTTCGAATACTAAATATGTACATAGCTTTTTTCGTTGAGCGAGGACAAAAATATATATTTGTTAATAGCAGGCGATTCAATTATTAAGAAAAATAATTTCGTTATACTACTAAAGACCTACTTTTAATGGACTGATCTTGGTTCTTATTTTTTTCTTAAATGTGTTTCTCATTGCCCATATCTAGCGATTTAGTAGGAATACCGGATGAGAAAATTAGTATTACGGTTCCGGAGTAAACTCCCATTTCTAATGGACTGATTTAGTTCATTTTTACAACAATGTCAGCCGTTCATCTGGCACCGGATTGAACCCCCCTGAGATTTTGTTGGTTAAAGAACTCTTTGGCAAAAAAAAAATTGCTTTCAATTTTGGAGGCGTGGGTCGGTAAAGTAGTAACCATTGGCTTTCAATTTCTTTATTTATTTACACCCGAAGCATTCCGTGCTTATTTCGCATCTCTTCAGAGACACTTCTTGTTAGGAATTCGTCGCAAATGGTATTTTCGGTATCTAGAAGGTAGGATTGAAGAAGTTTAGAAAATATTGTTCTTCTATTGTGTAGTTGTTGAGTGCTACCTAAATTTTTGAAGTGGTGAATTGTGTGTTATGAATTTATCCATAAGCAACTAATGAAGTATACTTTGTAATATTTGCTTTGAAGATGATTATGTCTGTATCCAGCAATGAATAATCTTAGGGTCTCGGTACTTTGCGAAGTTAAGTTGTGTAAGCTAATACTGTATTATGTACGCAAACGAATAAACTTAATGAGCTGTAAAACATTAAGAACTGACAGGAAGAGAGGATCAAACATTTTTGGTTGAATATGTCTATTTTCGTCTACCTTTAGAGCATTCCCTGTTGGCTAGTTATGTTTGGATATGAGGATGAGCTGCTCGACAAGAGGCGATTCCACGGAACTCCAGAGCATCAGCCGTACTCTCTGAAATGAGCTGAAGGGACGGACTGAAAGGGTTGTATCATGAGAGAACAACCCCCAAAAGGCCCTTTGGTATGCTATATTAAGCTAAATATCTAGAGGCTATAATCCCTAGAGATCTATTGCCTTATGACTACCAATTATCCCGATTATGATGCCGTGAGTTATAGCTATAATACAAACATTATTCCATCACAAAGGAACAAATCATCAATGCAAATTCATTAATTTATTTATTTATCCTTCTAAAAATGTAGTAATCTAAGACAAAAGAAAAATAGTCTGGGACAAATACTATGAAAGGGATATAATTAAAACTATTCATATCGTAATTTACACATTTCTAAGAAAAACACAAACCATGCCAGATTTTGGCGCAAGGACTTGGCTCAATAAATGCATACTTACGCCGCTTCAACATTGTGTGTTACGCAACGATTGTTCATGCGATTTTCTTACGCAACAAATATATCACTTATTAACATATAACACTTATTTTACGACTGCCGACTACTAACAAAGAAATGGGGAAAACAAAAGACAACAGTAATAAAACAAAACGGAATTTGGCCAACAACAAAACAAAACCTGATTATCATTAAAATACGTTATTAAGAATTTTACTTCGGTAGTGTAACATTAAATTTAATAGGTTTTAATCTTATTTTTTTTTGTTAATTTTTCTTTTATTCTATTTTCTCTTTTTACTTTATGTATTACGTTCTTTTCATTAATTTTTCTCCTTTCTTGTATAGTATTTAAACGCAGTTTAAATATTTATCTCATTTTATTCACTAATTTAAAGTTTAATCCAACATAACCAACGAAAAACATCCGTGAAATCAAAACAACTGTTTCTATAAATTAATCCATTTAACCTAATATCACACTTCTACCTCCTTCAAGAGGATGGTTGTGGATTGTCTTCGACAGCCCCGAACCTAATATCACATCTTGTATTTAAATAGTTTTTATTTTTTAAATTTAAAATTTTAATTTAATAATACAAAATATGTTAATAACAAATGCAAGTGATAGCAAACAAATAACAAGTGATGCTATTTATTGCATGAGACTTGTAGAAAAAAAAACTGCCTCCTTGCAGGATTACTGTAAAGAGGAAAAAATTAAAAACAAATATATATATATATATATATATATATATATATATATATATATATATACATAAATATACATATATATATATGCAGGCGAGAAATAGGGATGATTTTCGTGACTTATAGGGAAACGCGGATACTTCTCATGGGCGCTTCCGCATTCCGTCATAAGGTGGACTTTATAAGCGGGTTTTCACGCTAAATAGGGAGGGAGGGAGGGTAACGGGAAGAAAATCTGTGATCAACACCCGCCATTCCTGCAGAAACTGATTTTTTTTTGTCAAATAGTCTCAATATTATCATTTAATACTTTCATTGAATCGTGTAACATTAAACATTGGTTTCATTATTACAGAAAAAAGTTGTAATGGAAATTCATTATTTGTTTCCAAGACTTTTCCTCCAACTTTTAGAAACCACTAAGAACTTTATAATTGCGTTTTTGACAAAAGGTTCGTGTTTCGAATTACACAAACTGGGATACCCAACTTGAAAAAGGTCAACGGGTCACAAAAGTAATCGATTATAGCTCCGGGTCACACGAGGTCAAATTCCACTTGGATTAACGTGTTTTGACTGGAAGGAGAGAAAAACACACTTTCTTCAATTCATTGCTTGATATACTGATCTGATATATGTGAGTTTGGGAATACAACCAATAGTATCTATCAAGAGTTTGCTCGCTAGACAATCTACCGGCTTCTCAAGAATGTTTTTTGGAAAAATAAGAAACTGCTTTCATATGTAATTTTAATATATACATCTTATCCTATTATTTACCCAATTATGAATATTTTTCTTTTTTTGTGGCTAGGATAATTAAAAAATCTGTTAAACCTTTAGTTATGTTTTGAAATTGGTGTAAGAAAATCTTGTGCCACTTTTTTAATGACAGAAACAATGAAGAGCGTGATTTTTTTCCATATTACAATAAGTGGGGATTTATTCTCTACATATTCCATATTAATGCGTTTGCTATGTCCGTCGATTTGTCAGTTCTTTAGCTCCCCCAAAAAATGTCATGTTCGTTAACAAGCTGAATCTGTCCACGGAAACATTTTTTTAGAGCGAAATTCGCGCGAAAAAGTCGTAGCGCTTACGTTTTGCGTTACAAGGCTTCCTCGTTCACGTTTTATAAATAAGAACGTGGGGAATCTTATGAAATCATTTTCAAGACCATATCTATAACCATTTTCGAGAAAAGTAGAAAAAAAAACTAGGTTTTTCTTAGGTTTTTGGATATATTCTTATATATCTCGAAATCGGTTGGAAACCGCAGTAAATGTAAAGGACGGAATATTTGATAGAGGGATGTCAATCGGAGAAATGGGTGTTTGAAGGAAGCTATTTCCTCTTAGGACACTGTCGGTTTCCTGGGTGGCGCCTAAGAGCTTGCTTCTCTTTCAGATATCATTTAACATTTTTTACGATAGATGAAGACAAAAACATTAATTGTTTCTATTCTATGCTTTCCAAATGACACTAGGGATAAGAAAGGAAACGCGCTAAGATGACGCAGTTCCTAAAAGTGGGCCTTTTATAATTAATATTCGAATTAATAAGAACATACGTTAGAAATGAACAATGTATAAGGTTAAAAATAAGAAAATATAAATTTCACATAAATAATACTAAAACTAACAAATAATAATATTAACTTAAAAATTCAACAGATAGAAATTATATTTTGCGAAAATCTATGTATATAAAAAATCAGGTGTTTGTCTGTCATTTTTTTATTTATGTATGGTATTCGTAACGAAGCGATTCACATATTACTAAGTATTTTAAGCGACAAATTTTTCATAACAAAAAAATTAAAAGTTGTAGTGTATTTGTATTGTTTATGTTTAGTTGTAGTACTTGTTTCTGGTAAATTCGTGTAACGTTAGGATAGTCGTGTGTTGATGGTAGATTTCAGAAGAATTTTGATGTATAATCCTCAATGTAGATAAATAAACTTTTCTTATTTATCTAAAAGTCAATATTTAAAAAAAAAGTAAAAATTCAGTGCGATCCTTACTATCTCGTCATGAGATGTAAGTGCGTTTTATATATATATATATATTAAATATATAATTGTAATTAATCATATCTGTTGATCATTGTTCAAAAACAGACTCTGAATGTTTATTTTTTTTTAAATATGTCAAGGCTTATCCTTTTTGAAGGCTATTAAAGAATGAAGCCAACAGGAAAGTGATATGCCCGGAGATCGGTGGCTATTTTAGGAGCAATCAAACAATAGGCCGTCAGTACCAGCCATCAAGCTACGGGGAAAAACAGCAAGCCTTTTATCAGTCACTCAGAAAAATTTAATAAAAAATGTTCCTTTCTTTTATAAATATTTTAGTTTCGGTATTATTGAACATACAGTTTAGAACATTATCAGAAATTATAATATTATGATTGTTAAGGCGTGAGCACATAAAACTCCGTGCCAAGGGTCGTGGGTTCGATTCCCACTATGGGATGGTGGCTTTTCTTTAGGGAAAAAACCGCATCAGCCCTATCCTGTCTAGAAAAGGGTGGTAACCTATAGATTACCCGTCTTAAAATTCTTAGTTAATAATAATGGACGTTAAGACTTACATTTTAATTATAACATAGTTTATAAATAACCTATATAATAAATAACAAATTCGAAATTCGAATCTACCAATTTTGCTTTGTTCAACAACACGTTCCTCATTAGTTGGGCAAGATATCTTCCGATTTTGTTCTAAAAATTCCGTCGCGCAGGAGCTGCATAACTAAGCAACTTCCTCAGAATTTTGCTAGTGTAGACTGCATTCCTGAATAATATAGTTCTGCTCTTTTACATTTGCAATGAGCATCTTTTTCAATTATTGATTTTGTAATTAATTTTCTTAGAGAGTACTACACTACTTAAAAATACACTAAAACTTCACATTTTCGTCTATTGATCTTGATGAATACTAAAAGCGAGAACACAGAAAATAAAAACAGAACACTCTACAATAATAACGCAGGAACAGGAAACAGCGCCCCTAGTGGTAGAAGTCAGAAGAAAAGAACCCATTTAAAACCTAAACAAAACAGAGGCGCTCCTAGTTGTTGCTTTGCCAACCTACATTTGGCGGCTGAATTCTATTCAAACATAGTACTAAGTAAACCCCCCCTTCCGATCAACCGATTAGTTTCTATAACACCTCTTTCTTATTAGATGAAGTATATCGCGTTTCGTTACATTAGTAATTCGGGTCCGGGGTTCCCCCCCCCCCTCCTAATGCCGATGATCCGATTTAATTTATTTTTACTACAATTTTTTCCTATTTTTATGACCACAACGAATACCGAGTTTCGTTGAAATATAAAGCAAAAGGTACGGCTCTTATGTACAAATAACTACTTTGGTTCCATCCTGCTTCAATATTAACTAGTCTTGATTCTTTTTCACTAGGTAGTCTTCTTCAATTGAAGGGGTCGGGGCAAAATAGTGCCAAACAACATTTTTAACAAAACTTAACTGTAGCTGATATATGTTGGATATTATCAGCCAATCATGTAAATGCTACTAAAATATAACTACAAGCTCTGTAAGCTACTTAATCTTGTTGCCTCTTAACTGATAGTCCCACATAATATCTAACATATAGCAGCTACAGTTAAGTTGTATTAGAAATGTTGCTTGGCACTATTTTGCCCCGACCCCTTCAATTATTTAATAGGGAAAAAAGTGTAACTTAATTCCGGTCTGTCAAAAGTCACGTATATGTCTATGTTTGTGTATTCTTCTTGCGGAAAAAAATATTGATAACTCCATTAGTGCAAGCACGTTTGCCCTACAAATTGTAATTGAGACTAAAGTTGTCAATCTCCAACTGGACCATTGGAGCCACTTTACAGTTTAACCTTCGACCTAACCGAATAGAACACGTATCACGTTGTGACGTCCCGAATTCTCAAAAAGACAGCATGGTTTTGAAGGAAAATGTTTGGCCAGTTAACTACATTTTTCTTCATAAAAATTATGTTTTCTTTATACAGGGTGTGCCGAATATGCGGGCGACAATTGCAATATCTTTTAAACCGGTAGAGATATCGCAAAATTGCAAAGAAGCATCAATATAAATATACTAAATCAGTAAACATGGAGAGGGGGGCGGTAACTCAGGGCCCAAATTACTAACTTGCTCCTACCGACTGTGCTTTCTCTTGTATTGTAACGATATTCCCTATACGAAGTGGGCATCTAAAGAGAAAGATTTGTTTTAAAAATATACTAAATCGATTAATTAGAAGTTGATGTTTAATCTGTATTTCGTTCAAATTGAATTATGCCGCCAAACCGGCCCGTCCATTGGTTGTTCCTTCTACCACTAGGAGCGCTGAGTAGGGACCCTCTATCCGGCTTCTCCTTTGATTATATCACGTGTGTAATTGTAATCACTCTGTTTATTACGATTATAATCGTAATCGGAATCATATCTCTAGGGTCTGTGATTATAATCGTTATCGTAATCATATTTTCGGGGTCTGTGGTTATAATCGTTATCGTAATCATATCTCCAGGGTCTGTGATTATAATCGTTATCGTAATCATATCTCCGGGGTCTGTGGTTATAATCGTTATCGTAATCATATCTCCAGGGTCTGTGATTATAATCGTTATCGTAATCGTATCTCCGGGGTCTATGGTTATAATCGTTATCGTAATCATATCTCCAGGGTCTGTTATTATAATCGTTATCGTAATCATATCTCCGGGGTCTGTGATTATAATCGTAATCGTAATAACATCTCGAAAGCCTGTGATTAAAATCGTAGTCGTAATTATGATTATGGCCAACATAGCAGGCAGTACATGTTTGATCCTCAGGTACTGCGTTACATACATTGCATGTAGGTCGGAACAGTCTTGTCATTAAAAAGTCGTATGTTAGTCGAATATGTCCAACCCGTAGTCCAGCAAGAACTATTCCTTCGCGTTTATGACTGGATGGCCATTCCTCGTCTTTATGTTTTATTGTCCTAAGTTTATTGTTAATTAGTTACGTCCAATAATTATGATTCGTTTTGGTACCGAGTAGTACAGGCTGTCTTCTGCAAGTTTTTCTAGGTAGTCTGGAATATTATGTTTGTCACGTCTTTTACAGTCAGTGAGCTCGCTCAAACAATAAATATGAGTATTGAATTAAGTAAATATGCAATTAAATCTAAGACAGAGAGAGAATTTCATTTTCCAGATGGATGAACAGGAAACAGAACTAGGGACGACAGGGGGTACTTCAGAGGATATGAGCATTCACCCGTAGTACATATTCCTAGACCGTAGCAAACAGCTCCTTAATAATATTTTCGTTAATTTATTTGGCCAAAAAATTAAAAAAATGTATGACTATATTTCTGGAAATTAATATAATCCCCAGCTGACTACTTTCCACCATATTGGATTCGTTTAGTCAATGACTAGTCTAGACGTGGCTCTACTAGTTGGAGGTGCTCCTCCTCAGGATGAGGCTTAAGTTGTATTAAAAACATTTTCACCTCAAGATCCACCAGAAAGGTGCAAAACTGATTACAAAATACGTGAACTTACTGTTTTGTGAAACTATTCAGTTAAGTTTGGAAGTAAGGGTGCGTTTACACTTGACACTTCTCGCAGGATATATATGTCAGGATATATATGTATCGGATAGATATTCTCTTGCAAGTTTACATACTGAGAGAAATAGCTAGACATTTATATCATGGATATATATACGACAGTTCTAGATTTCTTGATATAGGCGATAAATGTACGGCCTGTTTACACTCATACATATATGTCGTGTGGAGTCCATTCTGCTTGCAATGAAGAAAAATCGAAACGCAAAATCGCGGCCTGTGTAATTATTATAAAAAAGTAGGAAATTCGAGAATGGATTTTGAGACGGAAATAATTAGGTTTCTTCAGTCAATTGATATCTGAGCTCCGTATCGAGGAACCAGCGTAGTTTTCGCATTTTTTAAGAATGAAACGAGCAGATTTTGAAAAGCTTGCTTGTAAAATAGGTCTTCTCATATCAAAGCAAGATACAAAATTCAGAAAGGCTATTAGTGTAACAGAATGACTAGCTCCAGTTTACGATTTTTAGCATCTGGTGAGTAGGTATTTACTTGATGAAATACTATTTTATATAAAGAAATTTTATTAATATGAACTATGTTTTGAAACTGTACACTTGCTATATTTCACAATTGAATTGGTTTCTTTAGTTGTAATTTATTTTTAAATTTCTTCGGTAGTTGTACTGAATGCTTCGGCCATTTCCCTTAAATCACGATGTTTTTTATTTTATCTTTATAAGTAATACGCTTAACGTCCCACGGCTCCGGCACATATTGATAAGTTCTATAACTTCTACTTTTAGCAAGTGTCCCCCCACCCAATACTGCAAGAGAAAAGTAGACGAACTGTTAAAACTCCTGCGTAAATCAAATAGTTCTGTTGCAACTATTGTGTTTACATCTGTTGGTATAGAATTTCGACAATACAGCTAGAAACCAAGATATGTTTCCCTGACATTTATTCTTCTCTTTATAATCAGCGTATTCACCTGACGGTAGAGAAGTGTCGACACTTATAGCTCGTGATAGAAATATATATATCAGGCAGAAATTGTTTATGGTTTACATTAGTCAGAATTTCTCTCTGATCTAAATATTCTGCAATAACTATCCAAATGTAAACGCACCCTAAGACATTGGATTGGAATGGGAGAACAAGATTAAATGGAATGGGAAAACAAAATTAAATAAAATATTAATAATTTACTCACCTATAAATGTAAAAGAGGATAACTACTCACGTTGTTGTTTTTTATTTACATACTTTGCGTTGTACACTAACTAACTTGCGGTGAATGTGTTTAGTTATGCAGCTCCAGCGCGACAGACCTTTTTCTAATTATATTTCCTAAAGTCTAGTCAAGATAACTTTCCTAAATCTTCTTGCTGTTTTATTAACCGACAATGCTTTCTCTATGCGCATTTAGAAAGAGAGAAAATGAATCGACTACCGAATTGAGAAGTGAGGATCCATCTGTTACTGGGGAGAAGTGTAAAGGTCAGAGCTGAGAGGGTACTCGAAGGAACTTAGAAGCTGTGTTTAAGGGGCTGGTGTAAGCCGATTTCAGGCCTCCATCCTTGGCAATGGCTGGGGAGAGATATACAAAGACGGGAGAATAACAAGAACTATAGTCTACGCAGAATCATAGGAGAGTAGAAACATCATAGACCTTTCAGGCGTGCGGCTCAAACACCATCAACGATAAGACCATCAAAGTTTGCAAGCCAAGCGTCAAATGCTCTTTTATTAAACAGTCAAAAGTGTGTAAGATTTTCTAAAAAACATAAATGTTAATAAATACAAAGTGAACCATTTCCCCACCTTGGAGAGTGAATAACTTTCAGATTGACACTAACTTTTTTTTTTGACCCCCGACATCCTGGTACAGCTAGAAATTTTCTCAACGAGACGTGAGATGAGAACATTCTTGCCGCCGGTGGGACTCGAACCCGCCATCCCCCGCATTAAACTCTAAGGGTACGTTCATGGTGAGGATTCATTCTGCGATGCTACGATAGCTACTCCCATGAGCGCTTCCCCGATGTATTCTACATCGATGGAGGGTGTTCATGCTGACTCACCATTGCATTGGTTCTTGCTGGGAGTAAAGTAACCTTCAACAGTGAATTAGCTTTTGTTTATGAAAAAGCTCTGCTTATGTTAGTGAGAAAAAATGAGTCTTTACAATTAGCTCGTGATGTTCCTGACAAAGAAAAAGGGATTGGTTTCTTACTTGGAAAACTTAATGGAATCCTATTAATTTTAGCGAGTTGGATAGACTAGAGTCGCTTAAATTAATATAATTCTATTAATTGCGAGTTGGATTGACTAGAGTTTACTTATTACAGTCAACTTTAATGCTTAATAACTTCTTGAGCAAGTGGAGCGTAGCGTAGCGAGCGGAAACGCATATCATGTAATGCTTAATAAATGTAAAAGATCCAAAAAAGAGAGAGAAAAGGAATAAAATATGTGTGTTTACAAATATCATTCTTAATGTTATCCTTCATAACCTGCAAAACAGTCAACTTTAATGCTTAATAACTTTTTTCATAGTTGAGAGAATTGATTTTGATTATATTAACCTTTTTATTAATAAATATTACTTGCCATTATCTAATATGAATTATAACCGTAGATAACGAGTCAAGTAGTAAAAGATAACCAGCAAAGAACCTGTAAGCTAATCAGTAAGCTTATCAGCGAGTACGAGTAACTGTTATAAATCACTTAACTAAATAAATACTTCAAAAGTAACTGGATGTAGTCTTCGCAAAAAGACCCAATTTTCTTTCATCTCGACAACGAAATAACACAAGATGAAGTAATGAGAGAGGGTAGGTGACCTGCGCACTAGAGTCCTTTTGAAGGAACCAATCACAGTCAGGCCCACATCGCAGCTTCCCTCCTCACTGCGAGGAGAAAACAAAATATTTGTTCTTCCCCGCGGTCACTGCGCGGGTGCGAGAATAGCATCGGAAGTAAGGATCCTCACTATGAACACTCCCACCTTAATACATGTGTTTGTTTTACATCGGGGCAGCGCTCATCGGAGTAGCTATCGTAGCATCGCAGAATGAATCCTCACCATGAACGTACCCTAAGGCGTTAACCACTAGACCACGCGGAGACCCTACTAGACACTAACTAAACACAAAAACACTGAACCGAATTGTTTGATATTCTACAAATATCTGGCAAATTCGGAACTGGAGCAGCTGCAATTGTTGACAACAACGCCTAGTTACTAAGAATACCAGACGAAACGACCATATGTACAGCCGAACTATACAGAATACAGTTAGCACAGACAAATATTCAAGACAGAGAAAATGATAACATTAATATTTGTACTGATTCTTTATGTTCATTGCATTCCATGCAAAACATTTATAGTACACATCCCATTATTCACTGAATATTCTCGAAAATATATATGTATATATATATATATATATATATATATATATATATATATATATATATATATATATTACAGAACATTAATAAACACGTTACATTTCTATGGCTACCAGGACACGAAGACATGAAACTCAGTAAAGCCGTAGACTTACATGGGAAACTAGCGACGAAAAGGCCTACGCTTGGCTTGAAAACTGTCCTTCATCGGACATATACTAAACATTACAAACTGACATACTGTACGAATGGGAAAGAGAGTGGCTAAAAGCTGAAACCAAGTTAAGAGAAATAAAAAATACAACGAAAGCATGGAGAAATGAACACTTCTCTCTTCGGTAGGAAGTCATCCTACTCAGGCTTCGTATTGGGCACACTTTACTTACCCATTCCCGTTAAACATATGCTTAAGAACTGCAGACAGCGCAATAACCTTAACATACCCTATGATGACTAACGCGACCCTATGACAGAAGTGTACAGATGTTAAATACACGTAAAGTCCTTCAATTTTAGCGCGGTTACTCCCTATCTCCATAGGGAGAACCCGTTTATGAGGTTGACCTCATGACGCGATCCGGATGTGCCGACTAGAAACTTTCTCGTTTCAGACCCTACAGATCACGAAAATATAGGTGACTAAAATTTGTATGTATATATATATATATATATATATATATATATATATATATATATATATATATATATATATGCTTGTCTGTTCGCGCTCTAGCAAGCTCAAAAATGGTCCGATTTTGATGAAATTTGGTACAAAAATCTTTCGTCTGATTTGAAAGGTCAAGTTCGTTAGCCAGCAAAATCCGCCTACTGGAAGATAGTGTTTATGGCAAAATTCGCGCAAAAAAAATTCGTAACGCTTACGTTTACGAGTTTATATGCTTGCAGGTACTTGTTTTATATGTTTCTTAACATAGGAAAACGAATGAAACCATTTTCAAGGCGATATCTCTAACCGTTCCTGAGAAAAGTGGAATCAATGTTTTTGTAAGTCATTATTTTTTGTGGGTACTTAGAATCGCGGGATTCAGTTGAAATATTTTCTACATCTTGGAAATTAATCCCAACTAAGATGTTTAAATTTTGATTATATTTGGAGTTAAGGAAGTATGCGAAAAAAAAAATTTTATTAATAGACATGAAAATTTTTCGGATCTTCATACATTTTTCGTAAATATCTCGATAACAGTTGGGAAATCGTGGTAAGTAGAAAGTGACCATTCGAATGCTTACTGAATGCTCTACAAAAAAGGTTCTGAAGCAATATTCGATAGGGCAACGTCAATCAGAGATATAAGCGCTTAAAACTTAAAAAGTGTTTGTTTTGAAAGGGTTTTTCTCTTTCTTTATCTCGCATTTTAATTGGTTGTTTCTTGTTTCAAATTGTATTTATCAGTAAAATTAGTATTGTAGTAAAATAAGCTACGAACCGTAATAAGTAATAAGTTAGGAGTGGCTGTGGTAATCATGATGGCAGTGGCTAATCATAATGACGTAGGTTGTTTTGAATTAATCCTACATATATAACCTTCCTCAACTGAAGTTACCGTTATTTCTTATTTTATAGAAAGATTTAACCCACGACAGAATGGAATTTAATTCGCCATGAAGCACATATTTACAGTAGATTATAACAGTAAAACAAATTTGCTAGTAAAACAATTTTTTTCTTTTTTTTTTTTTTTTTTATTTACGGCGCATCTACTTCTAGGTCATTAGCGCCGACATCCAGGGTGCAGCGAGGAATTTTCCCAGCGAGCCTTGAGATGAGAAAATTCCTGCCGGAGGTGGGAATCGAACCCACCATCTCCCGCTTATGAATCCAGCGCGCTAGCCACTAGACTACGGGAGACCCCTGCTAGTAAAACAATGAACTTAAAAACACAACGAATTTTTGGTTGTTTAGAATAGAGCCTTCTCAGCAGTAGTCGAAGAGTAAGTACTTTTTCAGTACATAATTGTATTGACTTATACAGATTAAGAATTATCCGCTTCTGTGTAAGTTGGCTACTGTCAGTTTCCTGTGATTTGTGACGCCTAATCTATTCCATTTCTTCGAGATGTACGTAGCCGCGCTAAGATGGCGCAGTTCCTGCGAGTCGGACTTTTTGTTTTCTATTTATTTCTTTGTTCGTTTTTATATGTATTTATTTATATTTTTTACATTTAGCCTTGACTGTGTTTAAAGAGTTTGCCACCTGAGTTGCGGAACTCTATACATTCAATAAATATATAAATATTTACTACGTTATTCAAAATTAGAGTGGCGGTATCAAACGAAAAAGACTCGTGGAAACATGGTAATTCCTTTGCTGGAAAGTTTTTCAATTCATAAATATACCGTTCCTGAACGAATAGGTTCATAGATACATTAGATGAAAGCAGAATCCTGTATAAGGGAAATCTATTTGGAAGTTATCTATTTGAAATGAGAAAGTTTTCCAGAACCAAACTTTCAGTTCGCGCGTCGATATTGGCTTTAGTTTACAGATGGAAATTCCAGATCTGACTGAAATGCTGGTTGTAAAATATTTATATTCGGAGAAGAAAGTACATTCACTGGACAACCCGTACTACATATATAGGTATATAGGTACGTATATATATATATATATATATATATATATATATATATACGTGTATAATCCTACTCAAACACACATATATATACGTATTTATGGCTGCCAACATTATAATAAATCTATCGTTATTCACTAAAACATGTTTATTCTGAATGATCATTCGAATAATTTGTGAATAAAACATAAACTTCATTCACAGAATAACGAATAATGAATAAAAGTCATTATTCTTCATTCATGAATGGAGTAATACATTTATTCATTAATCATTATTCATCATTCTGAATAATTTTTGCCCAACACTGATACGTATATATATATATATATATATATATATATATATATATATATATATCAAAAATTTATTATTTTAAATAAACTCCCTCTCCTCACACCAAATCCCAAATAACCCCGTTCGCCGACTGAAGCGTAACTGGCCTAGAGACCAGCTCCAGGACTAGCTAGTTCATCCTAATTTTAATCTCTCTACCTTGTGGGTACTACAACTGTGCAGCTCCCCTCCTAATGAGCTTCAAGACGCATTCACATGTATCATTTTACTAAATATGTATTTTTACGTAGTTGTAAATTCTGAATAAATAAATTTAAAAAAATGGTTATGCAATGTATTAAAGTACTTCATATTTTTTTTTGTTGATATTGATGGACAATAAAAGCGTCCACATGTAAAAAGAGAACATCCCTTGACCTGGTATGTTAAGGTCCTGGTAACAACGAACCTAAAACGTTTACAAACATTTCCAAACAAGGTACCTACTCCGAATTCAAAATTCGCCCAATATTCCTAGGTTCGTAAGGAACAACCACACTCCCAGGTAAAAGTCCGTCAAGAAGGAGCTGCGTAATTTAGCACTTTCCTCAGAATAAAGATAGTTTTGAGTGTGTTCCTGAATAATTTGCTTAAAATAACATATATACATAAAATAAAAATTTAAAAAAATAGTTCTGCTCTTTTACTTGTGAAGGAGCAACTCATGTTTCAATTAATAAATTTCCTTTCAGAGTTTTGTGTATGCGTGGTGCTACGCTACTTAATCAAAAGAAGTTGACCCATTTAATAATATAACAGATAGCTAGTTAAATTTTGTATAGGAGGTATATTTTTAAATAAGAGCTAATTAAAAAACAAAATTCTAGTGTTCGTATTCAGGAAGCTCAAAGCAGGATAAAAATATTCTATTCAATTAAAAGGCTCACAAAAAGTTAAATTTTTATTAATGTACCTTAAAAAAGGAAAGAAGAAAAAGTTGTATATCCAGTTTGAATTTATGAAGAATTATGAAAGTTGAAAGGACGATATGACTCTTGGGAAGGAGGTTATCTGGGTCAGATGTAATATGGCTGTGGATTCTCGCTGCAATGTGAAATACCACCCCCTTTACTACCCGGCTCTGGGACGAGTACTAGTTTTCCAAAGAGTAATTAAAGCAACAGATGAACTTACAGTACTCGTCCACAATAGGCAATTCTATCAGAAGTACTCTCAGAGTAGAAGGATGATTTTCAATGGAACTGATGTGTTCTACCGCGGGAGTAGAATGTATGAATGTAAATTTATTACTCCATATATGTATATGTATATATGTATGTATGTATATATATATATATATATATATATATATATATATATATATATGAAAAAAAAATAATAATAGAGACCAATAAAGTCTCCCGTGGTCTAGTGGCTAGCGCCTTAGAGGAATTTTCTCATCCCACGGCTCGTTGGGAAAATTCCTCGCTGCAGCCTGGATGTCGGCACTAATGGCCCAGCTTTGTCGAAGCGCCGTAAAATAAGAAAAATAAAATATAGAGACAAATTAAGAGCACAGTTTGAAACGGAAAGTAGTGAGTCATTGCATAATGTTATTGTTGTTTTGAAAGTCTGTTACTGGACATAGGACACTGTTCAGTAAATTTCTTGTTTAGTTAAAAAATAAAAATGAGATTGCATAAGAAGAGGTAAGATTAAGTACCTATTTGAATCTTTGAAATAAAAAAAAACACTTTATTTTACAGTATTCTAGATAGATCGATTCTTTAAAAGATCGGCCCTTGGAAATCGATTCAAAAAATTTATATATCGTGTTAAAAAGATCTATCTTTTAAAATATTGATTCAGATCGCTCATATCTACTATATACATAAATTAATTACTTGAAATAAGAATAAATATTTAGAAAATTATGGACACTACTCTAAAGAAAGCTTGATAAAAGCAGAAAAATTAAAATAAATACATAATCAAACAAAAAAAAATATTTTTTTCAGGCGGAAGGTCAATAAAAGAGAATCAACCACATGGGCGTGTATAGAAAATAATTTCGGAGGGGACTGTGAAAATTTCGGGGGGGGGGGGGCTGAGACCATTTCCGGTGTATGGAATACTAACAATTTAGATCTTGGAAGAGTTTTAGCCAACTTAAACGCTATTACAACCAAAATAGAATATGTTTTATGAACTAAATTATCTTATTTAATTTATTTTTAAAGGTTTTATGAAATTTTCCCCGATCAAATCAAAATTTCGAGGGGGGGGGGGGCTCAACCAAGTTAATTAATTTTATTTGTACTCGCTCTCCATGTTTCACACCTTCAAACATGTAGAGCAAGTACAAATAAACTGAATTCATTTGGTTGATTCTCTTTTATTGACCTTTCGCCTGAAAAATATTGGATTGATGAAGATTGGGTCACTACAAAATATAAAACAAAAATGAAATAATAATTAATATTATGATATAATAGAGAGAGAAAAAAACAACTAAAAATTCCCTCGGTTGTTAATGTCAAGGATTCTTCAGTCCAGGAATTCGTGTGATTTCTAAGCAAAATTTATACTTTTGATCTCTCTGAAGGAATGGAGCTATTTAGGTTGCACTCATGTAAGCATTTTTTGGATAAGTCTTCAAATCTCAGAGTTGGATACACTTGAATTTATAAATACTAGCCGATCCATGCGAAGTATTCGCACTGTAGCCTCCTCAAATCCCACTTAATTGAATTGCAGGCCGTATAGTTAGTACCTTATTGTTAGAGCGTAAACAGTGGTGTAGGTGTCGGTTGAAGTAAGGAATAGAGGTGTGTTTAAGTTTAGATTATTTATTCTTTGAAACATAAGGTGACGGTATTTACATGTTTACATGTCTACAGGATCCCTTTGAACGCCATATTTGAAGTGATGATATGGTCATCTGCGATTGTTGGTACGTTTTTCATTTTTTAATAATTGCATTTAAAAATGAATTATTGAAAAATGTCTTCAACAACCTATCTCCATAGAGCACATGGGGACGAGAGGACTTGTAACAAGGCAGGATTGATTTTTAAATTTTATTTTAGGTAATATTATTGTTAATATATGTATTAGGGCATTAATTGCTCTTTTTTTAAATATTTGGATGTACACTAAAAATAATTTGTAGTAAAAGTGCACCTGAAGAGGTACGAAACAAGCACAAAACATGTCGGTTGAAAATAACAAATAATTAGTACAGCCTCCAGGAAATTGAAAATAATTTGTGTGTGTGCTTTGCCTGTTAGCATCAAAGCGACCGCATTTTTTTTTTTTTTTTTTTTTTTTTCTTCGCCACGAAACATGGTATATAGCCTTTAAACCCCACAAAAAGTGTCTGCCCATTTGTAATTATTTGCAATTATGTTTATTGAAGAAGTTGTTTAAATCGCAGCGCGAATAAAACCCTTCATTCAATATTATTAAAAAACTACTTCGGGGTTTTTTTTTTTTTTTTTTTTTTTTTTTTTTTTTTTTTTTTTTTTTTTACATGTTAACCCCCTTAAACGTGTCTGCCTTATTTATTGTTCTTAGTAAAATTGTCTTAATTTTACATTAATGATAAGTAAAATTGTCTTAACTTTACATTAATGATTGTTGGCTTCTGGATAAAACACTTCTTGGGCCGACCATATTTTTTTTTTATTATGTATTTTTTTTTTTTTTTTTTTTTTTTTTTGCACCTTTCCCCTAAGCGCAGTACCTGGTGTTCCACGGTAAGTCTTGCCAACACATACTTACCTTCTTATCTACCCAAGAGATGCACTATAGCAAAATTTCAAGGTGCATAATACACTTCATGAAATGTGCGTTACCAACTCTTGGCCTATTAGGAATGGACTATATTTACTAAGCGGGGTCTCCCGTGGTCTAGTGGCTAGCGCGCTATAAGCGGGAGATGGTGGGTTCGATCCCCACCGGCGCCAGAAATGTTCTCATCTCAGGGCTCGCTGAGAAAATTCCTGGTTGCACCCTGGATCTCGGCGGTAATGGCCAAGAATTATGTCGATGCGCCGTAAAAAAAAAAAAAAAAAAAAAAAAAAATATGTACTAAGCGACAAGTAAGCTCCTCTACTACCTTTCTACTAACAAGTTGTCCCTTGTCACATTCTGTAAACAGCCCAACAAGTGTTTAGTGGCGAGTACTTGTCATTAAGCCAGCTTAGTGAGAGGAACAAGCAGTAATTTCAAGTACTAAGCACTTGCCAACTAGGCATAGCAGACGATTGTACGAGTTCGCTAACCAGCAAAATCGGTCCAACTGGAGAAAGGTTTATTCCGGACCTAAATTATTAATTTTTACATTCTAGCCGTAATTTTTGGTTCATTGCATCAAAACTCGTTACACCTCTATCTAAATAGAAAGACATTTTCTAAAATTGGTCCATCTGAAGGGTGCGTTATTTTATTGATTAACCTTCTGCCTATTTTGTATAAAAATTCATTGAAAAAAAGTGTGGGTAGTGTTTCATAAATAAAAACAAAATCAATTAGTTTTTTATCACTACAAAATCCCCCACCCAAATAAAAAATGTAAATGTAATCCCCCCCCCCCTCCAAATAAAAACAGGTGAGAAAGCTTTCAGAGCTATGCATTGATAAGTTATAAAGGAGGGTTCATTGCATATTTATTGGTCATTAACATTGGACTGATGTTGAACAAGAGTTCAAAATGTCATTATGATAAACAATTAAATAACTGAAGTAGGATGGATGGATGGATTGGGTGTTTAAGAAAACGTATAGATCCTCACCGCCCTCAAGTATAATTTTAGAGAGTCGTGTATATGTCGTGAAAGGGTTTGTCATTTTGTGTTTAGGACAGTGCATGACAATGAACTGTTATTTTTTTTATTTTTTATTTTTTTTTTTTTTTTTTTTTTTTTTTTTTTTTTTTTTTTTTTTTTTTTTTTTTTTTTTTTTTTACGGCGCATCTACATCTAGGTCATTAGCGCCGACATCCAGGGTGTAGCGAGGAATTTTATCATCCCACGGCTCGCTGGTAAAATTCCTCGCTACACCCTGGATGTCGGCGCTAATGACCTAGATGTAGATGCGCCGTAAAAAAAAAAAAGAAAAAAAAAAAGAAAAGTACTGAAGTAGGATATGTCTAAAAACAAATATTGAAGACGCCTGGAATTGAATAGAATTTCAAATTTTGGTTATGCTTAATGTTTTAAAAGCTTATCGGTACAATAACAAATAATATAGAAAAGCGTAACATTTCTACTACCTGTCAATGTTTCCTTTTGTAAAAAAATAAACAAATAATAATAAACACAAAACAAGTTTTTTCGAACATTAAACATCTTCTTAACACCTCCTAATAAAATTAACTGAAATAAACATTACTGTTTCCACTGAATAAGTTATTAAATACATGCTAATGCGTCAATTATATATTGTTAGTAGTGAAATGTGTGAGGGAGGCTAGTTAGAAGTAATTATACTAACCAGGTATCCTGGATGTAGGTAAGTGGAGCTAGGAACTCGACAGCTGACAGGAAGACGTAAGTAGACCTGAAGGAGAGCACAAAGATCTAACTGCACGGATGGAAGGTCTAGGGGCAACTGTCAACCTGAGGGGGGAGGCTCCAGGTTAGCCAACCTCACGCACTGCGCGTCCTCACCGGCAATACTCCAGTGTTGTATTGTTGACATTTGCTGGATTTTGTTAAAGAATAACAGAATAATTTATTGTTTTTTTTTCTTTTTGTTAAAAAAATAAAAATAAAAAAAATTGCTTTTTGGATTAAAGGAATCGTCCAAGGAGAGAAGAAGGCTTTGGATTGGACACTGCTTACTGAATGAATGAATGAATAAATAGTCGGAGAGCTGGTAACGCACTTTTCATGAAGTGTTTTATGCACCCAGAAATTTTGCCGTAATGTACTTCTTGGATAGATACGAACTAAGAATGTGTTTCCTGGACATGGCTTGGAACACCAGGTACTGCGCATAGGGGAAAGGTGCAAACCAATATTGCCCAAAAATAGTGTTTCATTCAGAAGCCAGCTATGAATGAAAAAAATTGAAATTAAGGCAATTTTAAAATTAATAATAAATAAGGCAGGCACTTTTAAGGGGGTTAAAATGTAAATTATATAAAAAAAAAGTACCTAGTTTTGATGTTTAATACTAAATGAAGTGCTTTATTCACGCTGCTATATAAACAGCGTTTTCGATAAACATATTCGAAAATAATTACAAAAGGGCAGACACTTTTGTGGGGTTTAATTATCAGAAAACATAAAAATAAATGTTCCCTATGATAGACTGCAATACACTGCGCGTAACCGTAAAAAAAAAGAGTGCATGAAAGCACCACGCAGTTGTGGTTCTTCCCTGCGGTCTCATTGGCTCTTGCTCACACGATCTTGTACAGCTGTTCCGGTTTAAATGGCAGCGCGAATAAAACTCTCATTTATTATTAGAATAAAAACAATTCAGTTTTTTATTTTTAAGTGTTATACCCCTTAAAAGTGTCTGCCATATTTATTATTCATTGTGGAAGTGTCTTAATTTTACTTTAAAGATAGTTGGGTTCTGAATAAATCTTTCTTTTGGGAAATATTTTTTTGCACCTTTCCCCTATGCGTAGTACCTGGTGTTCCAAGGAATGTGCAGGTCACACATACTTACCTTCTTATCTATCCAAGACGTACATTATAGCAAAATTTCAGGGTGCATAAAACACTTCATGAAACGTGCGGTTACTGGCTCTCGGACTAAAAGATGTTTATTTTACAAATACTACAGAGTCTGTAGTATTTGTAAAATCTGTAGTATTTGTAGTACAGACACAATATGTCAATACTATTCAAAAAATAATCTATACAATAATAAAATTCTAACGGATCGCTGCCTGTTCAAGGAAGATATATGGGAAAAATACTATTGGGGGCCTCTATAACGCAATAGTACCCAAAACAAATGATTTTTAGAATTTTTGTCTGTTTATCTGTGCGCGCTAATCTCAGAAACGGCGTATCCGATTTAGTTGCGGTTTTCACTAATATATTGTGGTAAACTTCACTTAACATTTACTGTTTGTTTCATGTCAATCGGTTCATAAATAAAAAGTTAAACCAATGTAAAGACTCACGTCAAACATTTCATGAACTATCGTTAACACGATACACGAAACTTGGTATATAGTATTCCCCTAGGAAAAATGGTTCATCTGGAAGTGGGGTTTACTCCGGACCCAAAGTAGTTATTCGCCCATACCGGCCGCTAAAAGTGAATCACGTTAAAAACAACAACAAAACGGTTACTAAAAAGAACAGCCAATCGAATCGCCCAAAGGAATAAGCCAATAGAAATGCCTGCGCTGATGATCAGGTCACTGAACGAGACCCATTTCTCTCTAACATGGTGAAGCTAATACGTAAGTATCGTTTCTTCTTTTTTACGTTTTTTTTTTTAGGGAGAGGGCGATAGAGTAATTACCGCTTGGCTACTTGAGTTTCCTCTGCCTTGTGATACCTAAAATATTGCTTTTATTCAATATAGATTTTTCAGGAAAGATCAACACAACTGTTCCTATTCCTATACAAATTTCACTAGGGATAAGAAAGAAAACGCACCAAGATGACGAAGTTCCGGACCTTTTTGTTTGGTATGGCTGGGTTATGACGCAGCTTTACACGACCATCTTCTTCACTCTGCCAATCCCCAGGACTATCTAAGCTATTTGTCCCAAGTTGGATGTGGTTCTTACGCTTGCAAGTCCAGATCGTAAATCCTTTCCCGAACATTCTGGTTTTCACTCGGGCCGCCTCCTCGTTCCGTAGGATTTCTCTCGATCTAGTATAAGCCATAACTCTAGTAACGGGGCTAAGTCTAGTAATGGATTCCGCCTTTATGTGGTAAATATCCCGGAAAAGTGAGCCTTCACTTGGATTAGTTCTTATAAAGAGACCAGCTGAATGCCCGTGCTTCGACACGGCAGATAAGTAGTTTTTTTACTTACTTACTTTAATGACGCTGCAACCGAGTTGGGTCTCCAAGAGCTTCCGCCATCCAGCTCGATCACATGTCGCCGCCTTCCAGTTCGGGGTATTAAGAAGACACCTCGAATCAGCAGCTACTGCATCAGCCCATCTAAGTCTTGGCCTTCCTCTTCTTCTGGTGCGATCCAGGTGGCCTTCCAGAGATTTCCTGGGAATCCCTTCTTCAGCCATACGAACAACATCAACATGTCCAGCCCAGCGAAGTCTCCCAATTTTAATGTACCGGACTACATCCAAATCTCCGTATAGGTAATAAATCTCCTGATTCCTACGCCGCCTCCAGACTTCCCCTTCCCTAAGTGGTCCATAAATCCGGCGTAAGAGTTTGAAAGTAGTTTTTTTTGTTGCGTTAAATAATGTATCATCAAAATTAAAGCTACTATATAATTTTGTGCAGTTTATTATAGCCCGGTTCCCATCATACTATACGTTATCCATCAATTAATAAGTAATCAAAGTATAATGTTTCTTGACACCGGGGCACTACGGACCAGTGTCAACACCCCCGTTATCTATAGGTTACCAACAACAGGAGTTTAACCTTTAAAGGTTAAAATTCGTTCTTAATAATAAATTTACGTTAAAATTTAATTATTTATGTTCAAAGATGTCATTTTGAAACACCCATTATATTAGCGAGCATTACCAAGAAGTGTTCTGACTGGGGATGCTGATGGGTGAGGAGACTCTGCAAGGGTTCGGGATATTATCACCTCGGATAGACCATCACCAGGTATAGTGTAAACTCTATGAGGGACAAAATCACAGTTTATTTCTAGTAATTCAAGGTCTGCCATCATAGTTAACGCATGAACCGAAAATAAAAATAATATAAAATAGATACAGTACGGTAACAGCTGAACAGGTTATCGTCCTGGCAACGCATGCTGCCTAGGCTTGCTTGCTCTAACCAACTAAAAATTCAAACCCCTCTAAAAATACTTAAAAATTCGAATATCAAAAAAACCTTTCTTAGCGAGTGTGTACGTTCTAAAGGAAGTGTCCATGCAAAATTTCAAATTTTTCTGTCCAGTGGTTTGGGCTAGACGATGATAGGTAAGTGAGTGAGTGGTATTTGACAAATATATAGTAGATTTTAAGTTTTTAAGCGCGTGTCATTCTAAATAGAAACATATGTATCCTGTTATAACGTAGGTTTTTTTTTTTCTTTTGAATCTATTATTTCCGTATGCTTTTGTAGTGTTTTTGATTTCTCTCAATTTTGAATCTGATCTCAGTCAGTCCAATTCCCACTCTTGAGATGCCTGTGCTTAAGAGAAATAATTGAATTTATTAAAATAAGGCGTTTTTTATACCCCGAAAAACTTAACAGGAAAATATGTTAATTTATTCAAATCTACCATTCTAAATTGAAAATAACCGCTATAAAGCAATCTCCGTCAATTACGGAGACGCCTTTGGGCCGTTTTTTCACTCCCGCTATTGCGAAGAAATCCGCTTATTACATCGATTCAATCACGAAATCTGGAGGTAGCGTCATCTGGGGTGAGTTCGGACACATTTTCCAGGTTTTCTCGTAATAACAAAAGACAGAATTTGTATAGAAATCTGGAAAAATTAATGTAAGAACCCTTAATCTTCCTCTGTTGAATAGTGTATTTTGTTTTTTGAATATCTCAAAAATTTTCATTTTTTTTTTTATTGCTAAAATGTGCCCGGCCTTTAATTTCTGTAAAAATAAGTATAATAAATAAGTTAAAGTAAGTTCGGTCATAATTGACGATATTCTAAAGAGGAATTTTTCTATAATATTTTTTAGATTAACAAAGTATTGTTTAACTTTTTCCTTATTAACTTCTGCTCCACACCTTTCGATGTTTTGTGCAAGGCGTTCCATTAAAGGCTGATTCCTTTTCATAAAGCTGTAAAACCATTCCAGTCCAGGCTTGTTGCCTTAAAATCCTGCGATTTTCCTGACCAATCCAAATATGTTTTTACGATTTGGCGAATATCTTAATCGAGTTAATGGAATGTCACATTCAGATGCAGTTAAAATTCTCTTTGCTTTTTTTTTTTTCTTCTTTACTCAATTTTGTTTGCCACTTTTTTTGGTGTGCATTCCTCTAATTTTATCATTTAAAGTCGATTTAGGCATTTCATTGTACATCAAAATACCTAAATCGATTCGCTGCTTCTCTCAGTCTTATTCTTGATTTTGACATCGTCAATCACATCTGTCTAAGCCTCTTTGGAATAAATACTGTTTTCCTTTAAGCCAAGAGGACGCGGGTATAATTGATGCATGTCCGAATTCACCCCACGGTATTCGAGGTTTTTACTTAAACGAGAAAAGAAAAGTTTTTGAACAAAAAAAAAAATATTTATGTATCATTAGAAAACATATAAACCTACTATACTATATTAAAAAATTAGGGTTTAATTACTTACACAGCCTCTACATAGACGTTTGTTTCTAGCATTTAGAAAATCATGGAAATTACAACTCACATTAAAATATTCGTTAATCACTTCAAAATGTTCTCACGGCGATTTCGGCTTAAATATATGGAAAAAAATGCAATATCGATCGTATTTGTTAAAACCAATTATAACCCTAATGAAAAAACTTGGTCAAAAGCACGTGATTTCCTGCGCCATGCACTATTGTCCGAACTCACCCCACATGACGGTACTGGCATGGGCGAATATAAGGGGGGCTGCAGCCCCCCTCCGAAATGTTGATTTGATAAAACCCTTAATTAATTTCATAAAACCCTTAAAAATAAATTAAATAAGATCATTTAGTTCATAAAACATATTCTATTTTGGGTGTAATAGCGTTTAAGTTGGCTAAAACTCTTCCAAGATCTAAATTGATAGTATTCCATACACCGGAAATGGTCTCAGCCCCCCCCCCCCGAAATTATTTTCTATATAATACGCCCATGTATGTCTATCGCTAAAAATTATGAACACTACTTTAATATCCCATTTATGGATTTAAACACGAAAGTTTGGCCCACAACATGTCAAAGGTTGCCCATTCCTGTTATAGAGGCTTTAAGTCACGAAAATACCGGTAGTTCGAATTTGTCTGTGTGTGAATATACCTACATAATATCTGTCTGTTCTCACTCTAGCAGTCTCAAAAATGGTTCGATTTGGTGAAATTTGGTACAAAAATACTTTACATCAAACAAAATGTCAAGTTCCTTAGCCAGCAGTATCCGCTATCCGGAACACTGTTTTTGGCAAAATTCGCGCAAATAAATCGTTGTGATTACGCGGCATCTTAGCGCTTATCCGTTCCCTAGAGTCATTAATAGAGCCCGGAAGTTAGGCAAAATGCCTTTTTTTATCTGAATGGATATATTGAGGAATCAGATAGAAATAAATATGTTTCAGTGCATTTAGGAAGTGTAAGGACAATTTTTATTTTGCCTTTTTTTGCCTATTTTGGCCATTTAAAGATTTAATGCCTTTTTTTGCCGTTTTTACTATTTTTTTCTGGGATTTAAACATTTTAAAAAGCACCATTCATCGAAGACAAAAAAGTTTGCACAAGTTAAATTACATACATTTATCCCTCACAAATATCTATTCGAGAGCTCATTTTCCCAACCCATGGATTTAACCTCTATAAATAACAGATCCTTCCTAAGTAGAAGGAATGATGAAGCATAATGAATACCAGGATAGAGACAGGATGAGAGAAGTACGTCACTTCTTCTTCCTCACACCCCTTTTGATGTGACGATGGTTAGTTAACTGGTACTCCGGATTTCGAAATATTAAGATATTGCAGAGGAAGGGAGGAAATAACTTCCCTCTAACAGGACAATTATAAAATAAGCTGTTAGTCTACTGTTGAACTTCTTAAAGACAGCTCGTGTGTTCGTTCTCACTTATTTATCATGCCGAAAGTTTCATCGTTGCGTGGTAAATTACATAGCTATGTTCGCGAATTCGGTTCGGATTTACTTTCTACTGATGAAGCTATACTCTTCTGCAAAGTCTGTGAAAAATCTATCAATCACGATAAAAAGTATTTTATTACTCAACATTTCGCAACAACGAAACATAAATTTAGGATAAATACTGTTGGTCCTAAGATTAATTTAATTGCAACAGCAGTTACAACATCCAGAAGGCAATCTCAGTTTTCCCTGGATCTATGCAAAGCTTTCTTGGACTCAGGAATTCCGTTCTGGAAAATCAATCCCTGAGGACATTTCTGCAAAAGTACACTAAAGAAGAGGTTCCACCAGAATCCACGTTAAGAAAAACGTATTTAAATATCACCTTTGAAGAGACGATGCAGAGGATTCGACTCAGAGTTGCAGAAAAGAAGATCTGGATCTCCATTGATGAAACTACGGATGCAATGGGACGTTACATAGCCAATGTTATCATTGGAATCATGGAAGCAAAGCAAACTGACTTATCATCAGTATATCTTTTGACGACAGAGGAGATGGAGAGAGCAAATGGTACCACAGTGGCACAGTTGTTCACCAATTCACTAATGCTGCTCTGGCCGGACGGAATACGGCATGATGATGTCCTACTTTTTGTCACAGATTCAGCACCTTACATGAAAAAGTCCGTCACGCAGGAGCTGCATAACTAAGCACTTTCCTCAGAATTTGGGTAGTGTAGACTGCTTTCCATAACAATTTGCTTAAAATATCCTACATAAATAAAATAAAAACATGAACAGTTCTCTTTTAAATTTGTAATGAGTAACTGATCAATTATTAATTTGCTTCCAGAGTTATGTTTACACATGGTACCTATTACACTACGTAATAAATACAAAAAACCTCATATTATCGTATTTTGATCTAACGCAAGAACAGGATACAGTCACTCTAGTGGTAGAAAGCGCTCCTTGCGGCGGCTTTGTGAACCTACGTCTGGCGGGCTTTTCTATTGAAATATATTACAAATTAAACCCCTGCTTTCCGATTGACCGATTCAGCTCATTTTTACAACACTTCTTTCTCATGAGTTACCCACGACGTATACCGCGTTTCGTTACAATACAGCAGAAATTACGACCGGTATGAGTATATTAGGAATTTGGGTCCGGAGTAAACCCCCCCTTCTAATGAACCGATTTAGTTTATTTTTACAACACATATTTACCTGTAGATTACCACTACGAATACCGAGTTTCGTCGAAATATACCAAAAATCACGGCTGGTAGTGGCGAATTGGTATTGTGGGTCCGGAGTAACCCCCCCCCCCTTCTAATGAACCGATTTAGTTCATTTTTATATCTCACTTTTCTCTCTATATTACCACTACGAATGCCAAGTTTCGTTGAAATATAACAAATATTACGGCTGACATAGTCAAATTAGTGTTTTGGGTTGGGGGTAAACCCCCTCTTCCGGTGGACCGACTTTGGTGGTTAACGAACTCGTTCAATCGTTTGCTAATTGAATGCTATATACCAAGTTTCGTGACGAAACAACAAAAACTCTGGCCGCTATCGTGTTAACAGACAGACACATATATATATATATATATATATATATATATATATATATATATATATATATATATATATATATATATATATATATTAACGGGGGTCATTTTCGGTGTCTACTAGGTAGGATCGATAAAGATTTGAAGAAATTTTTCAAAAATTCCGTCATGAGTCCAACCTCAATAGCTACTTTCCTTCGGAGGAAAGTGCTAAAAAGCAGCTAACGCCTTACGAGTTCTCTTTCCTAAAATGCTCCACCTCACTTGTCTAGCACATGGCCTCCACAGAATCGCTGAAGAGATAAGAAGTTTGTATCCTCACGTGGATAAATTAGTTTCTAACGCCAAGAAAATCTTCCTAAAATCACCCTCTCGAATCTGGGTTTTTAAGGACATAGCACCAAAGCTGGCTTTACCTCCTCAGCCAGTTCTTACCAGATGGGGAACCTGGATCTCAGCAGTAATATATTACTGCAACAACTTGGACAATACGTGAGGTAGTTCATGCAGTATCAGTAGACGAAGTTAGTTCAGTTCGCGAGGTAAAAAAGTTGCTGGACCAAGAAGAGCTTAGCAATGATCTGGTATTTATAAAAGAACATTATAGTGTGATACCGGAAGCAATCTTGAAGTTAGAGAAAAGAGATGATTCGCTGGTATCATCTATGGGGATCTTCGAAGATGCTGTAAATCAACTGCTCCAAGCACCAGGAGAAAAAGGAAAGAGTGAAAAAGTTAAACGTGTTCTGAGTGCTAATGTGGACATCGAAAAAATTAAGAACATTCGTAATGTTCTGAAAGGCGAAAATTCTGTTTTAACTGGCATGTGTCCTTTCGATGTAGCTTGTTTCAAATTTGCGCCTATCACTTCAATGGAAGTAGAACGTTCCTTTTCCATGATGAAAAACATTCTTTCTGACAAGCGTCTGTCTATGACAGTTGATACTTTAAAAAAGCATCTTGTTGTAGCTTGTAATCAGGGAAAGTAAGAGTAAGTACAGTATTTAAAATGCACCTTTTAATTGATAATTAGGAATGCGATTCCTCTTTGCCTTCACTCCTTGTAAATACCTATTTTAATTAAAGTACTTTTATGTATTTCAAGTGCCTTTTTGCCTGCCTATTTTAACCAAAATTAAATGCCTAACTTCCGGGCTCTAATAATGAGTAAGATTCATCTTTGCCTTCACTCCTAATAAATGCCTATTTTAACTAAAGTACTGCCTATTTTCAGTATTTTAACTGCCTTTTTGCCTGCCTATTTTAACCAAAAATAAATGCCTAACTTCCGGGCTCTAGTCATTAGTAAAGGAATACAAGCAGTTATTACAAAATGTTGATCTTTCCTGAAAACTACAACATGAAATCCAAAATAGAAGGAAGGTTTTAGGTGCCACAACAGGAAACGGGCAGTCGGACTTTTTGATCTAGTTTCACCCCCTTGAATATCTTCATGCACTCATGCAAATTTAAACCATCTTCATTTTTATGATCTATGGGTTCTGAAACATGAAATTTTAGAGTCGGCACTTCCGGATGGCGTCATGAGGTCAACTTCATAAGCGGGATCTCTCCCTATAAAGCGAGGGAGGAACCTCGCTAAAACGTTCAACTCGCATTTTGGTTCAGATCAGAAGCAATTATTAATAGGTTTTGACATTTCGTAAATAATATAAGATGAAATCTTAAAGGGAAGTAAGATTTTAGTACCCTAAGCAGAAATTACTCCATTAGTACCCTATGGAGGGAGAGAGGAAACATGCTTAAATAATAATGATAAAATAATTTTAAATATTTCAAACTGCGGCTCAAACCGCGCGAACCATCAATGTTGTTTGGGGCGTAGAAAGCTTCATTGAATTTACAGTGCAGCGATGGTTCCTAAAATGTCGTTTTGATATCGAAAACAAGGAAGGTCGCGTTAGGGCTTCTGTTGTTGATCACGCCCAACTGAGGGTTTTGGTAGAATAAATCTCTCGGAACTCCATGGGCGTATATAAAAAATAATTTCGGGAGGGGCTGGGAAAAGTTCGGAGGGGGGGGGGGCTGAGACCATTTCCGGGTAATGGAATACTAATAATTTAGAACTTGGAATAGTTTTAACCATCTAAAACGATATTACACACAAAATAAAATATTTTTTATGAACTAAGTGATCTTATTTAATTTATTTTTAAGGGTTTATACCGATCAACTCAAAATTTCGGGGGGGGGGGAGCCCCCCCTTTTTCATACGTCCATGCGGAACTCGCGATATTTCAGGAACATTGGATGAAATATTGGGTGATACCAAAACAGCAATAAACAGTTTAATAAATTTTATGAAGGAAACTGGTTTATTTAATGAAATATAACAAACATCATGCATTAATTTGGGAGGCTTTAGATCCTCTCCGGACCTGTCCGCAAAATATATAATTGTCACAAAGTATATGAGTAGCCTTGTGAAGCTGGGGTTGCCCCACCTCAGCTGAGGGTGTTAATCTTAATCAATATAAAATCCTAATTATTATTTCTTCCAAATTTTCTTAATCCTTTCCATAATAAATGCATATTTCAATAATTTCAATTCGCACAATTCAAATAGAATCCAACCATTAAGTTATCTAAATAATCCCTCTTTTCGTTTAACGGTGACCATGACCCCCCCCCCTTTCCACCAAAAATGTTTTATTCATACGACAAAACCGCTTTAGGAATATTCTAACTTCAGTGCCCTTGAGCAAGGAAACCCTTGTACAGGTCAGCACTTATTAGAGCAATCAAGATTAACCTTATGAATATAACATTTTTTTTTTTTGGAAAAATGCCTTTTGATTTTTACCAGCAACCTATTCATGGATCCGCTACCTAATAAAACATTCCAATATTTGGATGTGATAAAGGGAGATAATACAAATTATTGTATTATAAAAGATGTCCATGTTAACAAACCCCTCAGACTTGTGCAATTCAATTTAGTAGTCTTGAATGCAATTCAGCCAATCCACATCGGGCTCAATGCCACCCTACTATACATCACTTAACACTCGACCTGAATCTAGTCTCTACACCTGCCTGTAGGAAAATGAAATAAGTGACTTGGAACAAAACGTGATTTCATCATCATCACGTTTTGTTTTGTTTGACATGAAAATGTCATTTGGATGGGGGCCTGGGACTGGACTAATATGCTGGAGGACCTGAGAGCAAATCCCGAACAACCACTAAAGATTTTTTATCTTCTGGTGTCAGTGTAACATGGGTTGGATTTGGCCTCCCTGACCGTCCCTAGGCCAACCCAGCCTTTAAAAAATTTATTAATTTGTACCTTGGTGCTAATGAGCAGGCGAAGCAGCAGAAATCAGGCAGTCAGAGCAAGTGCTGACCACACTTTCTCCCTAGTGTGCCGTATGGTCATGAATCAGATACCTCTATAGTATCTGCCCCATTCTTTCCAGACTTCCAATAATTCTTGCCGCACATAAAATACGATCACAAAAAAAGAGACTTTCGGGTAGGATATTAGTCAAGCTTTCAAATGGTGCCCTCCACCGTTATAGCAACCGGTTTCAAGATATATACCACAAGCCCAAGACCTAGCATGTCTGTAAATATATCATTCTTTTTTACTAATTCCACTTCCAAACATTATAAAAATTTACTCAACTTAGTTTAGATTAATGTTGAGCACGTGGACACATTTTCAAGTAAGTTTTTATTATTCCTTACCAAAAATCTATTTTATTTATTATTTTGTTTCTGTATTCACGAAAACCCTTGAAAATAATGTCTTGAAAGTAGTTTCATTAGAGTTCCAACAGCATAACACCTAAAAAAGTGTACCTAAGCAAATATGTAACCACTAAGATTTTCTTCGTGAGGACTTTGCCTAAAAACACAAACAATACTCCGACAATAAGATTCTGCTGGGCAATTTAATTCATCTGTTTTAAAGTATTTTTTCCCGATATCTCATAGGAATACAACAATTTTTATGACCTGAGCATTATTAACATGAACATTTCCCATCTACACTTCCAGACTACATTTTCCTGTTGAGCAATAAGTTGATTTCCCTTCCTAAACGGGTAAAGAGATATAAGTAGGATAATGAGAAGAATACTAACAACCGTAAAAAAGATTTAATGAGGTAAAAAAAAATGAACAAATTTCACTATAATGTATAAGTACAAATATATCACAATACATAAAACAACAATGGAACAATACAATACTATTCTCAAGGATGGAAGAGTTATAGTAGAGCAATTTGGTCTTGCCAATGAAGAAACCATGTTATAAAAATACTAATCTATAAATACCTGGAACTACTGAAGAAACTGATCTTCATTAAATCACGAAATGCAAAATTAAAATCTAAACAATCACAGATAAATCTTCAGTCAAAATAGAAATAGTTTTCACTTAAAAACAGTTTTTCTCAGTGATTATATAATTGTAAATAGTAATCTAATTATATGTACATGTTATAGAATGGTAATACATAAAAATAATTTCTGTCTAGACTATGGCCCGTTCAGTTAGATGGAATAGTTCTAATCCCAGATGCGCAAAATTTTAAGGGAAATATTCCCGACGGTTCCGCCTTTTGCATCACCCTTAATACTGAACAACACGCTACTTTAAACTCAATGGAAACTGATAATGTCTCCTTTAGGACCAGGGAAGGCTTTGAGAGGTCCGGCAAATGGGAATATGTTTAATATTTATCAATACTCAGCCAAAGATAAGGCTATAAACACAATTTCAACTATAGGTTGTTCAAATAGATGGTTTAGTTGGAGGGAAAAGGGTGTGGCTTATATTCCCTGTGCAAAAAATTGGCAGTAATAATTCTCTCTCTTATGACCATATCACTAGGTGGTTTAAAACATTTTTAGTCTCAGCTTTGGCTAAGTATTGGTAAATGTTGACACTATTTTCTTTGTCTAACTATTCAAAGCCTTCCCTAGTTTTAAACGAGGCATCCCAAGTACCACCACCTGAGAATTTTTAAATAAATATTGTAAATAATTTTAGGACAGGCTATCTACAGGTAACCAACCTCTTCTAAAAATGACAACATCACGTCTAAATCTAAATGGCACCATTCAACAAGAACGTTTCTTTTCTCTTCAGGTAAAAGAATTGTTTTCACCAATTACGGAAAGTTTGGTCTTTTTTACCAAGGCCCAAAAACCTGAGATAGATCCTTTCAACTTCTTTAAGTTGGATGTACACATCTTTCGGATAAACGTGCCCTATATGCGCAGCTTCCTTCAATAGCCAAAGGAAATCTGGAGGGAAAACTGATTCTGATATATAGTCAAACGTTCCCAAATCAGTTTTCACACGAGAAATAGCCCCTCCGTGATATATCCAGTACTGTCGTCCTAATACGGGTAAAGAAATTTCATCCTGGAAAGTATAAAAATGAATATAATTCTTTGAGACGTAGCTGAACAATTCCTGTAATTATATATATATATATATTTTAAGACACATAGGTAATTTTATATATTCAATCCTTTCCAGGCTTCCTATTGGGCGCACCTTACTTACTCATTCATACCTACTGGACAGAAAGGACAGACCAACTTGCAGATTTTTTAGCGAGGCTCTGACCGTTAAGCACATACTTACGAACTGCAGACAATGCGCTATGTAAATATACCCTACGACTTACGCGAATTACTGACAGAAGATAAATCTCACAAAGGTTCACTACTCAAACATTGAAAAAAAGACACATTTATACACCAAAATTTAACTTACTCAACTATTTAACTGATATTCATACTTTTTATTTTATTTTTAGCGTTTTGTTATGAATTCCTCACGTTATTATTATTTAATTTTAATTATCACTTTTTATTATTTAATAATGTTTTATTTTATTCAATTATTTTTTTTTTAATTTGTTTGTTTATTCTTTCTATGTTTTATTTATTTATTTATTTATTTGCATATTATTTATCTATTTTTTTTGTGTTTGTCACAGTTTTTAGTTTTGTCATTTCTTTTTCTTTCTTTTTTTTTTTTAATTTATTAAAATTTCATTTGTAACATGCGCGTCAAAAGAGTTTGTGACCCTTTGTTGCGGAACTCTATAAAGTAAATAAATAAATGCATCCAATAAGTAGAAATCTCAATATTTTGTGTGGCCCCACTTCATTGAAATGATCTATCCAATTTAATTACATGAAAATAATGATTTTCAACAATAAATGTTCATTATTAATATGATCATTACATGAACACAAAATTATTATTTTGTTACTTAAACATTTTAAAGTTACTGATGTATAATTCAATCAAAAATTAATATTTACCTCAGTATAATTATTTTTATATTTCATGAATGCGCCTCTTTGTATGCTTTCACTGTCTGGTAATACACCTCTATTATGAGTTAAGTCCACATTTCTTGATTGTAAGTTAGCTTGCAGCTTTTTCTCTAAAATATGTTTTACATTAATTAAAGTAAAAAAAAAAAAAAAAAAAAAAAAAAAAAAAAAAAAAAACTGAAAGTCAATGACTGTGCCCTTCTTAACAAATATAACTTACCATCTTCCACAAGCTTGACACGACACCTCTCTTTCTTGCGAACAAAAGAAAATACCTTGGTGTCAGCTGGGACAGGTATAACTTGAACAAACTTGGCAGCAAGACAAGATGTTGTTACTACACCATATTTTTTACATAATTTTTTCTGCCTGTAAATGAAAAAATGGCTGTAAACATCCTTATTCGGTGTATAAACTCTACAGCATGTAATTAATCACTGGATCTGTGTGTGTATCGATATATTCACATACATAAATATATCTAATTCTTACAAATTATCAGTTCACTAAGTAACTACAATGAGGAAAATCAGGTTGCCCATAATATTGGGCCCTATCAGATGAAACGTCATTTTTTACAGTTTTTTTTACATTAAGGATTAGCTTTAACATCAAAACCAAAATTTTCAAATAAAAGGATAGCAAAAGATGAGAACAAAATGTAAATTTAAAGATAAGATGAGCTAACAGACCATTTTACATCGCCTTCTACCAAAACTTACAGAAGAAAATGCAAATCACCACCAAAGTGTTGCAAAAAATCAATAAGTAATAATAATAATTTAATATACAGAAATTAAAAATATTATATTTAAGAGTATTTAATCCTTCTTCATAATTTTCAAACTCAAGATAAAACAATACATAGAAAAATAAATTTTATAAAATTAAGACTACCACTAATTTTATAAAGTTAAGACTACTAAGAAATTTGTATATTTTTTTCTAAGAATCCAGACTTGGCACAAAATGTCTTTTGCGACATTTTGTTTCACATTTTTATTCTTATTTAGATTGAAATGAATAAGTATACGAAAATCGGAAATTATTTTCAGACAAATTACTGTAAAAAGGAAACATTAAGTCTTGAGAAATTTTAGTATATGATTTTCTCACACAAAGGACATACGTTAATATTTTAAATGTTGAGTACGGCAATAGTTAAAAGTACGACAGTGTTGCCATCACCGTCTGACAGAAGAATTTATTTTTTAGGAAAAGTTACAAATTTTAACCAATTAGTGATCCATATAAATTAGTTTATCGATGACATGGTAAATTTAATTGCCGGCTATTTAATTTCATAGTGGCTGAAAGAATTTAGGACGAATTGACTAAAGTCTATTTCATGAAACAGCTGTTTGCCCGCCATCCGCCATTTTGGAAAAGAAAAATAAAAGGCTTCAAAGCAAGCCCTCAGGCCGGGCGCAAATTGAGCCCAGCGCAGACGCAGCACAGGGGCTTCAGAAATAGCGAAAAAACAGACAGAGGAGGTCCGTAGGGCCCAGTTCAGAAACGGTACCGCAAATTGAACCCAGCTCGGTAACTTGCCTAGTTCCGATAGAAGCCACGCGCTGCGCTGCTGAGCCTTGAGTCCAAATCTGACGATACGAAAACAGTACGCTTTTTTTTGTCGTCTGTATTTAAAAAAAAAAATGAAAGAGAGGGAAATCTAGGAACTTTTTGAGAAAAAGAGAAACTCATGGCGGGTTTAATATTTTAAAAACGATTTCGGATATATTACTCGAAATATTAAGTAGACTTAAAAATATAGTGAAACATAAAAATATTATCTTATAATATCCTTCTCCAAAAGAAAATTCTGAGGTCAAGCTAAATTAAAAACGCCCTAGTATGATCATCACATATTCCATAAATATTTCATTTATTTATTTCCTCTCCTTACACACACGTTTTGGCCTTAAGGCCATTTTCAAATCACTAGAAAAAAAAAAAAAAATGAAGTGTTAACATCTCATTCAACCCTCTAAAGCCATTTATAATAATATAACTTTAGAATTTTCTTTTTTAAACCTAATTGTAATTTTTAAATCCTCCCAAATTTTAATTAATTTACCCAGTTAAAAACATTTTTTTCTTTCTTCTCAACAAAATTTCCAATTTTCCTATTTATATCATTTCTAAGGCTATTAAAATGGTTTTTACAAGTATCTAATGATTTTAAAATACACTCTACATCTACTATTACATTTATTATATCTATCTGGGCATTCGTCAGAAACAAATCTACATTTTCATTTAATTAATTAGTTCCTAAAGGATTTTTATATCAGTTAAATTCACAATCAGTTCTTTCTTATAAATACTCATTATACTTCTTTATTATTTCACTATCCGCATCATTATTTCTAAATAATAAATTTTCTCTTATATTCTTACAATCTACAAAGGTTTTATGTTTACCATTTTTATTATTATGGTGCATCGATTGCTCGGATAATTAGCGCCATTTTATATATATTATCACATTTTAGTTTTATTATTTTTATTCTCTGGTATGTTTGTAATTTATTCCTTAATTTACCTAGATTTAAGTTATTTCCTGATTATTACATAATCTATGAAAACATTGAGCTCTTCTCAACATTTTACCTTAGCATAAACATTTAGTTTATTAATAATAGAATTTAAATCTTTCTTAGTACTCCCAACAAGCCAGTATCCTTGATTAATATCAAAATCTTAATAAAAAAAAATGTACTCCACCTTCAAACACTAACAAATGCACGTGGAGTAGAACATGAACTGGCACAAGCCAGTAATTTTGATTTGTAAATTTTCTTTGGGGGTAGGAATAAACAAAAAAATTATCTCATATCCTTATTTACTCCAGAAGAAAATTCCGAGGTCCAAGCTTAATTAAAAATGTGATGTTAACACTTACTTTATTTTTCTTCTAGGGATTTGAAAATGGCCTAAAGGCCGAAATGTTACATGTAAGGAGAGTAAATAAATAAATAAAATATTTATGGTTTGAGGTGATCATAATAAATTTGAGGTGTTTTTAATTAAAAATACCATTAACATAACAATTGAATTCATACATTTTGAAGGGAGACTAGACTTCAAATTTATTCTCAACGAAATTTGAAATTAAAACAATTGAATTAACCCTAAAAAATGAAATGAAGTGAATGAAACTTAGGCCATATTAAAAACCTACCAAATGTGTGCCTATTTAATGTGTTTACTATATTTTTAAATGAGTATTTACTTTGAATTTCTAATATACAACTCGACAACAATTTTATAAAATACATGAGATTATTAAAGTGAAATTAAAGGAAAGGAATGTAGTGCTCAGAGGCCAATTGGAAATGAAGTGAAGGTAGCAATATGTCTTAGGCAATCATAGTTTTATTTTATGTACATATCATATTTAACAATTTTATTTAAAATAACAGGAAAAATGAGACAAGAATAATAATTAACGAACTGGAGAATGAACTAATACAATAAGTAAAATGAGTAAATAGACAAAATAATTCAATCTCAATGAAGGTTTTTGTTGTTTCTTCCTCATCATGTTAATTGATAATCGTGGGAGTTAGTAAATATGATGGATTATCAGCTAATTCTCAACCATCATTCCGAGATTGAGGATAAATTTTGTCTTCAGCTTCCGTAACTGCAACAAATAGTTTTCTTCTTCTTCTTAACTGTTGAGATTGCAAGGGCATAACTTTTGTTAGATTGTATATCGAATTCCCTTGGTAGTTTATCAATTTTGTCCATTGGTCTTCAGCCTTCTTTCCTATAACAACATTTATTATTAGATATTAGAACTCAAATAACATAATGCAATAGTATTTCCTTTCAAATACTTGGCTTCTGGGGATATGTTTAAAATAATAGCTATAGGTTGGGAGAAAGGACTGTTCCCACCATTATGTCTGAAGTATGCCGGGCAATATGGACACTCTCGCAACCTGTTTAAATACCTGAACCTAATGTCAAAATGTGGGAAACAATTACAATAGAGTATGAGAGAAAGTAGCAATTTTATACAAATTTTTTTGAGCTATTCACAGTAAACGTGTAACCATAAGAAAACCAGCTTTGAGTGGTTCTTCATTCTTTAACTACAAACAATTTTCTCACTTATTTTTGTTCACTTAATACAATATGCTTTAATTCAATTGTAATCTCAATAATGTTTTTAAGAGTTACTTTATTTTTAAATCTACTTAATTAAATAAATATATTAAAAATAGGTAAAATAACCTGAACTTACATAATTCATTCTTATAATACTCACAAAATTTGTTCACTTAATTTATTTTTTTCAATTCAATTGATATGTTAATAATATTTTTAAGTGTTACTACATCTTTAAATGTAAATATACTTTGTATTTCTATTAAAATAACGAAAACAGGCAAAATAACCTGTACTTATATTATTCATTTTGATAATACTATTTTTCTTCACTTGATTTATTTGTTTCAGTTCAATTGTTATATTAATAACATTTTTGAGTGTTACTACATCTTTAAATGTAAATCTACTTTGTATTTCTATTAAAATAATGAAAAACATTTAAAATAACCTGTACTTACATAATTCATTTTTATAATAACACTCACTATTTTAGTTCACTTGATTTATTTGTTTTAACTCAATTGTAATCTCAATAATATTTTAAAGAGTTGCAACGCTTTTAAATGTAAATCTACTTTGCATTTCAATTAATATATTAAAAACAGACCAAATAACCTGTACTTACCGTTGTCCGTGTTTAATTCTTTGGCGATTTAATCCAATATCTGGTCTTTACTTGTCGTCCTCATATAATTCAGAAGACTTGTATCGCCCAACACAGTAAACATTTTCACTTCACATATTAAACTTTCCATGATTAAATGGAATGGCGAGCGAGCCAGTACCGACAGAGGACGTAGGAATCTGTGTGAAAACACAAAAACGCCGAGGGACGACAGAGGCCCTTGCCGCGCCTGCGCCTGCGCTGGCTTCAATATGCGGCACTCCATTGAAACTAATGTGTTGCAGAAACGCCGAGGCCTGTGCTTCGTCTCTGCTGCGTCTGCGCTGGGCTCAATTTGCGCCCGGCCTCAAGGCTCCCGCCTTCTATCGAGCCCTGCCCAAGCTCTGAGGACTGGAGCTTTTAGGCGCCACGCCTTGTAGGCTCATAGGCGCGCGCTTTTACAACACTCATGGGGGGGATTTCGGGGGGGCTGAGAGCTTTGGGGGAATTCTAACAATCTAGAACTTGGAATAGTTAGCCAATTAAAACGCTATTGCACCCAAAATAAATTATTTTTTCATAACTAAGTGATCTTATTTAATTTATTTTTAAGGTTTTTATGAGACATTTTTACCGATTTGGAAGGGGGGAGCTGCAGCCCCCCTTATATACGCCCATGAACACTACCTTCCCCACTTATCATATGCACTGTATCTTTTTGCAACTGATTTCAATTTGTTCTGATTTTTGGATAACTTTTTAAGAAATGAAAAAAATGGTCACGAAAACCTGCTCAAATTCGCCTTTCAAGGCTTTGCATCTTCCTTGAAACCTAATTTCTACAAAGTGGGGATAGAAATGCTTGGAAAAAATTGGAAGAATTATATAGACAGTGAAGGTGCACATTTTTATTAACACCTTGATGGCGGCTGTCGAAGGGTGTTGGACAGTGACGCCTCCTTCTAAATGGCGGGTGTCGAAGGGTCTTCGACATCTGATGGTGCTCCCTCAATGCAGTATGTGTTTGTCTCGCTTCATTGAAACAACTTCTTACTTTTTAGTAGCCATCATAAAGGGGTTTCCTTCAAACCCGATCGGCCCGCCAATGGATTTTCCATCGCACAAACAACGTTTTCTTACAAATCACTATTATTATGTTACGACAAAAAACACTTCAGCCAGGGGAAATGACCTTGCGTCATACGGTTTAGCCACCAACATATTAATTATGGTATTTTTCCAATTAAGTTACATTGACACTTGATCCATATAAATTAGTGTCATTTATATGTAACAACCCAGTATAAAACTATATTTATTTTTTATAATCACCTCTTAATATTTGTGAGATAACTAATGGTATCTAATGAGAAATCGTGTTCAAGAATCAACTTGGTACGAGTTGGAATATTCTGGTCCCGTTGGAGTAATGTTTTCAACATAGTAGATACGGGCTCCAAAGATGGGGCCAGCGGTTCCACAGGTTCGGAGCAGAATCCTTTCAAAACTCGCCGCATACAGTCAGCCAAATCGTTGCCAATTGCTGAAAATTAAGCATTTAGTGAATAGCCTCAATTATAAGGGTTTGAACTAACAATTAGTTAAAAAGCAGTCAGGGAATAGTTGGGATTCGACAAGAAAAACATCAATACTATTTTTGTAAAAATTTGTATTAAGGATGTTTCGGCTACTCTTTGGTAGCCTTTGTCAGCTTAAATACAATACACAAATGCAGAATTATTAAACAGAATAATTAAACCAATAAAGAAATATGGTAGATCTACAAATAAAAATCGCTTAAAAGAACTTTTTTTTTAAACACTAATAAAAAACAGAGAACCCTGAGTCTTGAGTGCAATCTTAAGGGATTCAGAATGTAGCTAATGACAATACATAACAATTTGACTTACTGTGCTGCCTGGAGAGGGTTTGCTTGGCTGGAATCTTTTCCCAATGAGATAGGAATGGATTGAAGCCACCATATTTAGATGTGGGATAGTAAAAATCTCTGGTTACTTGGTGATGTACAGAAAGAAAACTATTTCGGCAATTTATGAAGCGCACCCAATCAGACCAGCAAAATAACTTTTGTGAGCGATTCTCATTTCTGAAGCATAAATTAAAAGATCCAAAATATAGAATGAAATTAGTTAAGTATGTATATATATATATATATATATATATATATATATATATATATATATAAGAAATATAATTTAATAAAATAAACTTTAAAAAAAAACAACAAGAAAATAGTAATCTACTATATATTTGTCAAATACGACTCACTCACTCACTGACCTATCATCGCCCAGCCCAAACCACTCGACAGAAAAATTTGAAATTTTGCATGGACACTCCCTATAGAACATAGACACTCGCTAAGAAAGGATTTTTTGCTATTCGCATTTTTAAGTATTTTTAGAGGGGTTTAAAGTTTTAGTTGGTTAGAGCATGCACGCCTAGGTTGCCAGGACGATAACATCTGTTACCGTACTGTATCTATTTCATAGTATTATTTTCAATTGCGGTTAATTTCAACTATGATGGCAGACCTTGAATTGCTAGAAATAAACTGTCCCTCATAGAGTTTACGCTATACCTGGCGATGGTCCATCCGAGGTAATAATATCCCGAACCACTTGACACATAAATTTGAAATTTTGCTCGGACAATCCGTTTGGAATGTATACACTTGCCAAGAAAGGTTTTTTTGATATTAAAATGTTTAAGTACTTTTAGGGAGGTTTGAATTATTAAGAAGTTCCTCATCGGCTCAAAAATGGTCCGATTTTGATGACATTTGGTACAAAAATCTTTCTTTTCATTTGAAAGGTCAAGTTCATTAACCAGCTGAATCCGTTTACTGGAACATGGTTTTTGGAGCAAAATTTGAGCATAAAAATCGGAACGCTTACATTCTCGAGTCCATATGCTTACAGGTACACGTTATATAGGTTCCTTGACGTAGGAAAACGAATGAAACCATTTTTAAAGCGATTTCTGTAACCATTTACAAGAAAAATTGATAGAAATACTTTTACAAACTAATTTTGTGTTGTACAAAAACGATGATTGGTTCACTTGAAACTTGTAACAGGTATTTGACATTTATCTAATCTAAGATATTTAATCTTTGGTATTGTTTGGAGGTAATAAATATATGGGGAAAAAAATTGTATTGATGGTGATACAAAGTTTTCGGATCTCAGTATATTTTCTAAAATATCTCGAAAACGGTTGGGAAATCGTAGTAAGTGGAAGGCAGCTATTCGAAAGGTTACTAAATTCTATACAAAAAAGATTTCACATTGTACCATTGACAATAAACTGTTACTCAATATATCATACAATGTGTTTTACATTATATTAGACCTTATATATTGCAAGGAGGACTCCTTAGGCTGTTCCATTCAAGAAGAGCTTCAGTCCAAGCACTATTATTATATTTTAATAATATAATTCATTTGTTAGTAATAACCAATGTTTCACATATAACTTGTGTCAGTATGGGGTACTCAGACAAAAAAAAAAAAAAAAAAAAAAAAATAACGCAATAATAAAACAAATGAAGGGTGTAGACAGTTTTTTCTCGTTTTCTCAAAACTACTGATGATGGACTGAAGCTTTTTTTGCATGGATCAATTAAAATATGCTTTACCTCCACCATCCAAACCTATGTAATTTACTCTATAACATACAGTATTTTTTGTACATGGCCACTGCGCATGAGCGAACGCCAGCGGACACTTTTTTGTGACACCTTTTTGGAACACCTAGGCCCACCCGACAAACCTATGTAAAGTGCTGTCTAACATATAGTCTTCTTTTTCGTACATGGCCACTAGGCATGAGCGAACGACACTGCGCATGCACGATTGCCACTGTGCATACGCGAAAGCCACTGATCATGCGGGAATGCAACTAGGCATGCGCGAACGCCAGCGGGCACTTTTTTGTAGCGTTTTTTTTTTCAGTTTAGTCACCGCTAAAGCATATTTACGCTAAAAATAATAATTGCGGGCAATTTCTTGTTAATAGACAAATATATGAGGCGTCGACTTTCAAAACAAGATATATCCAAATCGTAAAACTTATGGGGATCACAAAAATGTCTAAGTAAGTACATATAATTCCTTTAGGAAATTATTATTTACGAGTCACACTAAAATTCATTTCCTTATTTTTCATAAGATTTAATGAATTTCCAAAAAAAAAAGTTTTTGCAGTGTGGATTTAACCCATTATGAAAGTCGTCGCCTAATATACAAAAAACAATTATTTTTGGTATCTAATAGGTAGGATCAATGAAGATTTGAAAAAAATATTCAAAAATTATTTCATGAGTGCAACCTCAATAACTAGATTCCTTCGAAAAGACCTAAAAAATAATTCACAAGATTGTAATAAATAAATGAAATACATACCGATTAACGCAAGAGGCAAATTTAGAAATTCTTTTTTCAGTCACACCATCAAGGCCAAATAAAAACTTCAAAGCAAAAATAATGAAACCAAGAGCTCTAGCTTCGTAATTAACAGTCATCGTTAGTTTCAAGGTAGGTGGCTTTAGAGCAATAAAACACTTAATTACTTCAAATATTTCACCTAAAGGAAAATAAAAATAATTGTTGGTATTAAAAATAATGTTACTGCATTAAATACATTTTATAATAACTAATTGTCGAATTTTATCTATGATACCACATGAAATTATTAAAGAAACCAGTAAAAAGAAGAAAGTTCCATCACCAGTGAATTTGAGCTGGTTGTCTTGTATAAGGGACTCCTCGAGATTGTCTAGAAAATAGTAGGAGTCACAAGAAAACCTGGATAGCTTACAGGCTAGCCAGCTCAAATTAGGGCATTGATAATGGAATTTTGTTTCTAAAAGTGGCTTTGTTGTAATAATAATAGTTGTAATGGAAAAAGGCCTACGTCCCAGTCAGGGTGGTACTGTCTCCAGCATCTCAAAATTTGGGGAAACAATAAAGCCTCTGATAAGGAAATGACCATTTTATTGTCTTTCTTCCCTCCCTCAATAGGGAGGAAATCCGCTTATGACATCAGCTAGATGACGTAATCTCGAAGAGCTGACTACAAATTTCCAAGTATCAAAACCTATAAGTCCCAAAAGAAAATCCGATTGTTCAAATGATGGAAACCCAAAGGAATGTTTAGTTTTTGTTCACTGTGTTAAGTAATCCGGAAATAACGATACCGCTTATTGCAATATTTCAAATATAAGGGGTACAAAGTAAATTTCAGCTGTAATCTTATGATTACTAAAAGTGATGAAGGTCCCGAGAACCTGGTAGAAGTTGTAGGTGAGCACCTCTGTGAATTTTCTTAGAAAAATTAGGATTTAATTGAAATTGAGTGTGGTGAAACACCTCTTACCAATATACTAACTTGTAACTTATTTATTTATTTATTTTTTGTTCGTGGGCTTAGACACTTCCTTAACTAATCAAAAATGATATCCAAGAGTTTTTATGTGGTGGAAAAGTTTTTAAATGTAACTCTACACTCACTATCACAGGTCCTCCTTCGATACATTTCAAAATTAAAAAAAAATTTTATCTTTATTACAAGAAATTATATAAACAAATTAAAAAAGAAAAAAAAAATATTTCAGTACATTAAACCTTAAAGTCGCTTCTCTCAAAACTATGTTTTTCTAATCGATTGATATGCTAGCGTCTTGAATTTTCACCCGACCAACTTCAAATTTTAACTGCAGCTTCCTAATGATATTTGTTAGTAAAGTACACAGGATATAATGATTTTATAACCAATTTTTGACAGTTTTTTTTTTTTTTTTTTTTTTTTTTTTTAATAGGAAATGAAGCAATATTCACCATTTTCGAAAAAATTATTATTTTCTAAAAATCCTATGTACTAGATTTTACCTTGTTCTTTTAAAATAATTTTAGTTTTTGTTCTAGATTAGAAATTCCCGCCTGCAGACTATCGCCAATGAAAAAAGGGGGTTTCTGTTCGTCAGACACAGAGCCGTCATTTTGTTTTCAAAGAATTGAAAAATATTGATTTATTTGTTATTCATGAATTGGAGAAAATTACTTTGATTTTGATCACACAAGGTAGTGTTACCCCTTGGGAACTGTTGCGTAGAAAGGAAGCATCAATGAAAAAATTGATGGATTATTTAGTCGACAGAAAATTGTAGATATTTATTTATTTAAATTTTAACGTCCATTATTATTAACTAATAATTTTAGGACGTTTATATAAGAATTTTAGGGGTTATATATAGGTTACCACCCTTTTCTAGCTAGGATAGGTCTGATGCCTTTTCTTTTATCTAAAGAAAAACCACCACCCCATAGTGGGAATCGAACCCATGACCCACAGAGTGCTCACGCCATGACACTCATGGCCACCAGGCCTCCCAATTGTAAATATAGTTGGTGGAAAACACCAGAATTTCATATTTACAATTAACATGAATTATTCGTGCAAATAACTTGAATATGAGTGTTTCTGGAGTATGCAGGTATTTATTGTGTGAATGTTTTTAGATTGAACACTTTTATGTAAATTAGTAAAAACCCAACAATTTAGGATTAGATTTAGAATTTAGAGTAGTTCTATAGTCCGTTCAGATAGATGGAATAGTTCTAAGCCCGCATGCGTGGAACTCTGAGGAAAATATTCTTAACGGTCCGCCCTTTGCATTTCCATTACAATGAACAACACGGTACTTTAAACACAATAAAAACTGATTATGTCTCGTTTAGGACTAGGGAAGGCTTTCAGAAGTCAAGCAAAGGGAAATAGTGTTCAATACTTAGTCAAAGCTAAGGCTAAAAACAATTTAAGCTAGTCTGTATAGTAAATGGATGGTTTCCTTGGAGGGAAAAGGGTGTGGCCTATATTCCCCGAGCAAGAAATTGGGAGTAAAAATTCTCTAACTTATAAACTTTACTAGGGGAGGTTTAAAATGATTTTAGCCTTAGCATTAGCTAAGTATCGATAAATATTGGACACCATTTCCTTTGTCTGACCTCTCAAGGCCTTCCCTAGTCTTAAACAAGACATAATCAGTATGATGTTCCTTGAAATGTGAGTTTGCAAAACATGGAAATATTTTCTATGCGGAATTGAACAGGCTATAGTATATTTTGAAAAAAGAACTAACCAGATTTTGCATAATTTAGTTCAGTTTTAGTAATTCGAATCAATAATTGTTCCTTCATTTGTTAAAAAGGGGGTAATAGATAATTGCGCTAATGATTACTGCTGTTGAAGCAATCAAACAAAAAAAAAAAAAAAAAATACAAACCTGGCAAGCAAAACTCTTTCAAATATCTCTGGATTAAAGGAAGTATCCTTGATTTCAAATCAGTAATTTTTAAAGTATTGGCCATTTTCATAGAGCCAACATTAATAGCAGTTCTTGAATTCAATGCAGTTACAAATATATTTTTAACATCTTTAGCAAGAATTACTCCGTGAGGAATTAATTTTTCAGCATTTAATAAAGACAAGTAGCCTTCGTCTGACCATCTAAAAGAAATAACTAATAAATGAGTTTAAAAAAATACAGAAATAGAAATAATTTTACTAATTAATTTGAACGGTAATTAGTACCTCAATAAGTCACTGAGATGAATATCAGAATCTAATATTAAGAAGGATAGCCTCAAAATCAGCAGTAATTTTAATAAGGTCGGGTGGTCTAAATCGTTAGAATGTCTTCGTAAATACTTATTTTGCAAATGACCTCTGTCAATATCCTCAATGAGAGTAGCATTTTCCAGTAGTTCGAGTAGTGCAACCTTCGCTTTCTTACTGTAGTGCAATCTGCAATAGAGTTATAAATAATAAATGATTATTTATTATATTAGAAGCGAGTTCTCTTGCATCATTTAATGTTTTTAAAAATATTTGTGATTATTAACAAATATTTTGTTTTTCTTCTCTTACTCCTTAGCATATGTTAATTTACTATCAGCTAACAAACAAGAATCATGTCTGAAGAAGCTGGCTGTAATGCTGGAGAAAATTTGCAGTTTTGAAAACCGTACCGTTTGTGACATATACTGAAGACATAGGAAACATCCAAAGAAGACATTTAAAAGAGAATATTTAATATTTACTTGACAAACAAATTTACAACAAAATAAAAACTTTTCTATTACTTTGTTTAAATTAAAGCAATATTTTCTAAGCAAAATATACAATACAAGGGAAATTACAGAAGTTCATCTTTGTTTTCCCAATTATAGGAAAAACAAACTAAAGTGATCATGATCAAATACTACAACACTCAACCATTTTAAATACATCAAAATAGTTCTAGTTTTTTTACAAAATTGAGCAAGAACTTACGCACAATAATTTATTGATTTTTACCACACAATACTATGATATGTTAAATAACTTAGTCTCAGAAGCATGTCTTTGTTTGCGTGTATATAAAATGTATTGGAGGCCTATTTTATAATCTAATATAAAGGAGAGAAAAATATTTAAAGACATTTTCCAATAATTATTTTATTGGTGCATGGTCAATGGCTGTATTGAATCGATAGCATTCGAATATTTTAAAATTTAATACTCTAGTTTTAGTTAATAAAAAATCAATAAGTTTTCGCACACTTTTTCTGCTATAATGTTCAATCAGGGCTAGGAGTCCATAGAAAATAAGAGAATCCATATTCTAAACTATGCCACTGCTTTCTTAGTGTTAAAATTATTTAAAAATGAATACAATTGCTTACTTAGAGATCTTTGGTGATTTTTTTGGTGTCCCGCTTGGACTTATTGTAGAGAGATTTTCAAGTGTAAGTTCTGAACCCTGACTTGAAGCAGAGGTAGAAGCAGCGTATTCTGCAGATGCTAATTTTTTCTGTAAAAATAAAATAAGCAATGTTTCTTATATTTTATGCTAATTTGGGATTTGATTAAGAAGAGAATTACAGATTATTTGATTTTTTAGCTTTGTCAATGACACATTTTCCAAAATATTGCAGGGAATGTGGCCTTATAGTCGAGCACTGAGCAAACCTTGCCCCTTAATCCTTTCAATGCAACGCCTGAGAATACTTGCCAGAGACGACGCCCTAGTATTCTCGCAGGATAAAGTAGTGCACTAGAGGCGACGCCAGAGTATTCTGGCCACAGCTGTATCTCTTGATTGCGAGCCCTCCTTAGCCTCGAGCGTGTACAGAACTAGCAGGAATGGGGGATAATTTATGGTTTAACCATTAACAGGTAACGCACAAATTTTGAATGTTATAAGTAACATGCATTGGTGTGAGCATGGTAAAAATGTTCTTGGGGCATTTTTTTAAAAATGGTAAATAATAAAGGAATTGCTTACAATATTAATAACAAAAACAATTTTCAATTATTTTTTAAAATACATTGCTGCATTTAAAATCACGTCTAAAAACAAACAGAAATTGTAAATAAGGATCAGAAACTAATTCATCACTCTAGGAGGATAAGAATTGCATGCTTTCGTTTACACTCTACCTAATATGGGTACAACATTTTTTGCAATTGTAATAATGAAAACATTTTTCAAAGGGCTTGAAATTAATGTCTAAGTAAAAAAGACGGGTGCGTACGGCCGCTCTAGAAGAGGGAGTTTGGTCTGCCTGTGGAGCGAGTAGGTGCACCCCGCCTTCAAGGATGTTACTCTCCCTAGCACGCATCGCATCGATAAGGTTAAAAGGGCTATAAAAAAGGGAATTTTTCCCGCAGACTATCTCCGTAGGAAAATAATCTGAACAAACTATAGATGATAACTAATGAAATAATTGCAATAAATGTAAAAGTAGTCTTGTAACATACTTTTTTCATTGTAAGTCTGTATTTTTCAATCCTTCTAGTAGAATGTTCAGTAGATTTTGACGACTCATTGCCACTTAAACTTGGCGACCTCTCTCTTTTAGGCCTATATATCGGTCGCTTCTGGGTATTGACGAGTTCATTATCAATCCCGTAAACCAACTGAGCATCCCTAGAAATGTTAAAAAATTGTAGTACATTTTTTTAGAAAATGTAAATAATAAAAAAAATAATTAATGGTGTCTAAGATATTTCCGAGAAACTATGACAAACCTTTTTCGAAATGTTAACCCCAGCCGAGGTTTTTTCTCTATACTTTTAGATATAAATGCCACTTCAATTTTCATAAGATATCGAGCCCAAAGCTGTAGAGCAACTAATTTTAAATCGCTTGGTGCTCCTAGTAGAATCAATTCATTGACAAGCCCATGAAGAACAATATTCAAAGCTTCCCATGAAGTCAATTCTGGTTTGTCTGTAGAATATAAATAGGATAAGTATTGTTTAGTTCAATATTGAGATTAATTTAAGGCATAATTTTATATTTAAGGCCCTACTATAGGGTTACTATGGTTGAGAAAATATACATACATAAATGAATAACTCCATGAAAAAGGGGCTTCAGTCCATAATCAGTAGTTGTGAGAAAACTAGACTGAACACCTTTCTGGATGGAATAATAAAATTCCGTCTATGTTTCTAAGGCACCTATACAGGGTGTCCCCAAAATAAACGGCAAAGCTTCAGGAATCGATGCAGGATGAAAAAAGAAAAAAAAAAGTTCTTAGGCATTTTTCTTGTTTTTGCTTTGTTTCCAACAAAAACGAAAAAAACTAAAACACAATTGTGAATAGGCGTTCTGTCATAATGCCTGTGTGAAGAAATCCAAGTGCGTAAGGTCTGAAGATCGAGCCGCCCAAGTTACTGGCCCTCCACGTCCTATCAAATGCCAAGGATAGTGTCCAATCAATTTCGGGCGGCTCTCCCAAAGTGGGCTTGACAACTGTCGATTTGGAACCAGCTTCCCAATCTTCATGCCAAAAGGACTTCATCCACGAACAAGGACAGTTTATTATCAAGGAATGTGTGGAAAGACTCTGCGTTAAGTCCAGGTGTCAAAAATTGGAGACCTATTATTTTATAACAGGCATACTCACTCATACAAAAGCAGAGGCATACTCACTCCTATTTCTTTGGGGTGGGGGGAGGATTAAAGGAGTTAGACTTGGGGTGGGAGGGTAAGTGGACACCCTGTATATTGGACTAGTCTTTTTAAGATATAAATGTTAAGTTACAATGAATCCATCAGTAAATCATATTGGTAAAAAATGGACTGAAGCCGTTTTTGCATGGATCGATTTAAATATAAAAAAAAAGTTCTCAACATTCACATCTCGATGAATTTCTGTATAATATATGCAGAATTACAATAATCAAAAAACGCTATAACTAGTTGGAAAATTTATTAAAACTGTTTGGTTGGTTTCAAATCCACGAATGCCTCTTTAGTATCACAAAAACTATTTTAAATATTAGTTCTACAGCCTAACATTAGAAAGACGAACTTTCTGCAAAAAAAGGCCATGTCTAACTAGTCAAAAAGTTGTTTAATTATTGTCTTTCTGCCTTTACAATACCAAAGTTATTATAATGGCCTTAAAACATAAATAATGAATAGTAGAATGCAATCATTAATGATATTTTTAAAATCTTTGAAGAAATGTACTGAAATAAAAAAGATGATTTGATACCTGCGGCAATAGAGACCTCGGTTAAGGGTAATTCTTGTGATTTTAAACCAGGGATAGCTAACTTTGTGCCTTTCAGACCTCCAGCATATTCATCAAACACTTCCTCGCGAATATCCTGCAATAACGGGTTAAATTTATTTTTAAAATAACAATTTCTACTGAAGGAGTTTCACTTGAAAATAAATACATAAAAAGTCCAGGAACTGCAACATTTTAGTGTTTTGACATAACATGCTTATCTTTAGTGTGATTAGGAAAAATCAGAAAAACATATTTTGCTATTAGAAAATACTGAATGATTAATGTATTCATACTAAAAATATTGTATATAGAATACAGTTAAAAAGTTTAACTTAATAAAACTTAGGATATACTAAAAATTGCAGTGGTTTGAAGGTAAAATAAATTTCAGAAATAAAGGTCAAATAAATTTCAGAAATAAAGTCTTATCACCTGTGCCTTGCTTTAAGAATAATTAATTAACATTTATAATCCTCACAAGATCTCAAATATAATATAAAACATATATATTAGTAATAAATACTAAAAGAAGAAAAGGCTATCAATAGAATCAATTTACTCTTTGCAGTATTAGGAGACACATCAAATTGAATTTCTTTTTTTCAATTATTATTGAAAGGGTAGGCAAAACAAGCAAATGTTTTAAATCTTTTTAGAATGTTGCGATTGGTTCAAGACATGATAAATCTGATTTGAATACTATGAGCCATTAACAATGGCCCTGTTTCTACCTCTTTATATTATAAACTCCTGAGTGACACACTCATAGTCAGTGTGAGTTACACTCAGTATGTACTTTAATTATAAAGAATAAACTAATTTCAATAGCAAGACAATCAGAACATTAATAGGCAAATACAAACCTGAGATTGAACTTGACAGTCAGCACAAAAATAGTGACCAGATTCTAGAACATATTCAGTTCCACCGCATTGAATACATGCAGGCTTTTGAGACTGGGAAAATGTTTGAGACAAAACTTGAGACATGTTCCATAAGAGGGTAATATCCAGAACATAGCCTGATTACTTCAGGAACTCTAAAAAGCACGTGATCATTTTCAAAAACCTGCTCTCTACCGGGGTTTTGATTTAAATCAAAGAGCTAGAAGATGGCATGTAGGTTACAGACTAGCAAGGTTAAGTTTCTTCTTTGAAGGAAGTAAGAAACACTAGCGCTTGTGGCGAGAGGGACTCGAACTCTTAGTAGTTTGAGCATCGTACAATTGAGTTAGTAGACTAGCACTACTAACTCCTTTTATTAGATAATTCCTTAACTTGCGGGGCGGTTTGTCTTGCAATCAGCTAGCTGCCTTAAATCAAGAAGATATAACAATTTAGATATCGCAATGTATAAAAGGAGAAGTTTAAGTGAGAAGGAAAATATTGTTATGTTGGTACAGGCAGACGAAAATGAGTCAGAGAATGTGAATACACCACTCCATGCTCAGGATAATAAACAGTCTGTGTTAAAAAAAATATTTAAATATAATTTATTTTATTATTTAAATTTTAATGCCCACTTATACATAACACTGATTACCTACAGGTTACCATCCTCTTTTAGCCAGGATAGGGTTGATGAGTTTTCATTTTTTTGAATGAAAAGTTACCACTCATAATGAGAATCAAGCCCACGACATTAGGCATGGCGTGCTCACCGCTTAGCTCTCACGGCCGCCGAGCCTCCAACGTAAATGTTTGTAGAATATATCGATTGAAAAGTAATTAAACATATTTAATTAAAAATGTTTAAGAAGATTAATTAAACGTAATATTCGAATCTCCACACCAAACAAGGAAATTAAAGCAAATAATTCAATTAAATATAACCAAAATCACCTAAATAAATTGAAATAAACAACCAGAAAAATATCCAATCAATAATTGACCGACCCATAACTCAAATATACGAATTCGCTTCATACCCTTTTGGCACTTCTTCAGAGGAATTTGTTCTAAATATAAAAAAAAAAACGTGCAGCCTTATCTTAAGAAAGAGAACCTTCCACTAGCAGAGACACGCCGAGACTGGTCATGTAATGAAAGAATTCAATATGGTGAAAAGTAATCAGCTGATCGAAAATGGATATGTCTTACGTGAACAATTAATTTGTATAAGAAATATAGTCATAAAAAATAAAACACCCCTTTCCCCACTCTAATTAAAATATATTTGTTATTGTTTGTAAAATAACTTAATAAAAATGATATTCTTATGTAGTATTTCAGTTTTTTTTGTTCTGTTTTTGTTTTTTAGCATTTTCATTCTATGTATTTTGTGGATATTTTCATCAATGTTTTTTTTTATTTCATTCTTTTCCTAATATGCTTTTAGGTTATTGCACTGTCTGCTGTTCTTAAAGATATGTTTGACGGTCTCGTTACAAAGTCTGCATGTCAGTCTGTATTTTTTGTCTAGTACATTTGGGGGGGGGGCTGAGAGGGCTGCAGTTCCCCCCCCCCCCTCCCCGAAATTTCGATTTAATCGGTAAAAATATGTCATGAAAACCTTAAAACTAAATTTAATAAGATCACTTAGTTCAGAAAAAAATACTTTTATGTGGGTGTAATAGCATTTTAGTTGGCTAACTATTCCAAGTTCTAGATTGTTAGTATTCCATACTAACCAAATGCTCCTATCCCCCGAAATTTTCCCAGCCCCCCGAAATAATTTTCTATATACTCTCATGGTTTAGTAGATACGAATGGGTAAGTAAGGTGTGCCCAATAAGAAACCTGGATAAAATTACTTCTTCCCTTATTCAATAAAATAAAATTATGGATAAAACGAATCGTTCTTATTCGTTAAGAATAAGAACAGAATTATAATTATTGAGCGAATCAACTTAGTTGAGGTGCTCCAGCAAAAATGAAGCCCTTTAATGTCAGCCAGCGAAGCTCTCGAGTATTGCAAGCTACACCTGTTTTTGCTGAAGGAGTAAGTCTGATATCTTAAGGTTCATTCTTTCAGGATCGCAGGAACAGGATAATCTTAGCGCGTTTCTATATCTTACTTATCCCTGATTTCAATTGGAAAGCTTACAATAGATATTCTTCATATAGTGTTTTATAAGTACTACTTTTAGTCATGTAAAATTGGTCAACTCATTTTACAGTCTTACAAATTTAATTCCCGATGGAGTGACATTTCCAGTAAAAGTACGAATTGATTAGTAATATTATAGCAAAATTAGCTGTTGATGGTTCAAATAAAACCACATTCCAAGTGGGCTGAATTTGTTTATTAACGAACTCATAATTTATTTCTTATGCGATAGTTGAATAGGAAGTTCTGTTGTAAAGAAAGTTTTTGTCACTGTCATTGTAGATACAATATTTTTTTATGGGCAAGGAATGGGAAAAAAGGATGAAAGGTGAAGAATATACCTAAATCAATGTAATAATATACTTTTATTATACAAAATCAAAAACATACGTACTAGTTACAAATAAAAAATAATGGTATGATTGTTCTAAAACACATATCGTCCCTTGAGTACTGATACCGATAGCGTAGAAAGCAAACACGGAGTGGAGCGTAGAGAAAGCAAAGAGGGAGAGCAAAGAGCATAGCGTAGAAAGCAAAAACGTGAGGTTAAAGGGAAGTACACAGAGTTGACCAGTTGGCAAAGCAGAAAGCATAGAATCCATTTCAACTCAGTTGGCGTAGCATAGTTTTCCTCTATGCTCTTTGCTCTCTCTATCTCCATGCTCCACTATCTAAGCATCTAATCCACATTTTAGCCAAAATTAGTTCAAACAGAGGTTATTACGTTTTCAAATTCTAATTTTGGCCCCGCAGTGAATAAAATGATCGAAATACATAATGTTAAGGCCACTATCGTACAGAAACTACCCTCATTTTGATTGTCTTATTTGCAATTTAAAAAAAAAAAATAAAGGTTTACTGTGTTTTCTGAAAAAAAAAAAGGAACTGTGGAATAGTGTGCATCAGTACTATAGCGACGGTATGTGAAACTTTAATGATTATTTTTTCATATAAGCTAAATAGTAATTAGAAAATCACAGCTAGAAGTTACGAAAATTACTAAAAGTGCTTAGTAAATGAAAATTAATCGAATGGATACAACAATAATAATTTTTTTAATTTATAAAAAATCAACTGGATTTTTACTTACAAATATTGTACTTTGGGAATGGTAACAAATCTATTCTATCTATGTATATTCCCATTTCGTTGGTTTTTATATTTATATGTTACAGAGTGAATATTTTGTAAATAACTATCTTGAATATAAAATATTCGTTGTTCATTGCAAGTTTTTTTTTTTTTTTTTTTTTTTTTTTTGCTTTATTTTATTTTTTGATCTCTTCTACTCCACTGCGAACATCTAATCACTTGTGAATACTCTCAAAATCACGTACTAATAATGCTTGTAAGCAGTCAATTATAATTGATTAATAATTATTAATATCTTTGTACAAAATCTAATCGGAATATCTTCAATGACTAGAACATTGTACTAAAAATATTTTACAATTCGTTCATGAGGCAATTCTCATTTATTTTACAACATAAAATAAAAATGTCAACCACTTTTTGAAATAAGTGTTATATGAAACAGATGACCTAGTGAAAAAAACGGGTCTTTTTGCGAAGACCACATCCAGTTACTTTTGAAGTAGCAGTAGTGATTGTATCAGTGATTCGGCGCATGCGCCTAACTCCTTTGCCTTCCTATTGGAGGATTCTGCTGACCAATTGTATTGGCTCTTGCTGGGAGTAAAGTAACCTTCAACAGTGAATTAGTTTATTTACGAAAAAGCTCTGCTTATGGTAGTGAGAAAAAATGAGTCTTTTACAATTAGTTCGCGATGTTCCTGACAAAGAAAAAGGGATTGGTTTCTTACTCGAAAAATGAATGGAATCCTATTAATTTTAGTGAGTTGGATAGACACGAGTCGCTAAAATTAATATAATTCTATTAATTGCGAGTTGAATTGACTAGGGTTTTGATATCTTCTTGAGCGAGCGGAGCGTAGTGTAGCGAGCGGAAACGCATAGCATGTAATGCCTAATAAATGTCAAATATCCAAAAAAGAGAGAAAAGGAATAAAATATGTTTTTTTACAAATATCGTTGTTTGTTATCCTTCATTACCTGCAAAACAGTCAACTTTAATGCTTAATAACTTTTTCATAGTTGAGAGAATTGATTTTGATCATATTAACCTTTTTATTAATAAATATTGTTTGTCATTATCTAAAATGAATTATAACCGTAGATAACGAGTCAAGTAGTGATAGATAACCAGCAAAGAACCTATAAGCTAATCAGTAAGCTTATCAGCGAGTATGAGTAACTGTTATAAATCACTACTGCTACTTCAAAAGTAACTGGATGTGGTCTTCGCAAAAAACTATTTCAGCAAATATCTTTACCATAGATGGCATAGCAAAAACATTATCGATTTATTCCACTAATATGAAAAATATATCGGTAAATTAAATTCTGAAGGTATGCTTAGAAAATCTTTAAGGCGAATAGGATAATGTTCGGAAATTAAAGTTTTCTAAAAATATTTAAAATTCCTCACATTTTTAATTAAGAACAGTTTAACAATTCATGTCTATTCCGCAGTAATAATAAGGCTTGCTTTTTATGAGAATAAAATATCATCATTTCCAGAAAAAAAAAATAATATAATAATAAATTTAAATACGTTTAAAATAGGTCGTCCGTTATTTTTAATATTAGGGAAAAAATGTAGGAAAAAAATGTTTATCTTAATCAGAGCTGTATCTTTAATATTTTTAAATATTTAAACGAAACATCGCTTTGCAAATAAAAAATCGAAATTTTTAGTCTAAATTTAGGATCTAAATTTCTATTGATTTTATTATCATCATCAATATTATTATGAAGAATCACAGCTACCACGAAAGCTAAACTCAAAATGAAGAATAACTGCATTTTGAACAAACGAAAAACAACCCTTAATCAAATTGAATGAGTTCCCTTTTAAAACTGCGGAAGTTAAATCTGTACAATATATATAACTGATTAGATCTAAATAATTTTCAAATGTTATCTAATTACTTAAATGTATTTCCATAACACCAGCTAAACGTCTATCGATGGCGTGCGATACGAGAGAAATCATAAATTGTTTGTCTAACATCAATAAATGAATTTATGCATAAAACTTTCTGTAATGTGTTGTTTTACAGGTGTGGCAGAAATCTAACTTACTATACATAACTAACTATAAACGTTAGTGGATTATATAGTAAAATCTAACTTGTACACACATTTAAACTATCACAGCTTAAGGTTTTGATTATATGTCCAAACTAAAGTTATGAATCTGAGGTGTATTAAGGCCTTCAACTGTTCTATTTCAAGCCTAAATAGCATTATTTGACGACACCTAAAACATGTACATGTAGTTCATAATCTGTAGGTACTTAAGAATTTGTATTTCATTTTCGCTTAGGGCTAAGAACATGAAACACTTCTTCTCAAGTAAACAATTTCCTCGAGTTGGCACTGTCTTCATTCTTGTTTTGGTTACATTAAATAAAATATTAGTACTTATCTAAGCCTGAATGACTCCTTTGGAACTATTTACTTGGTCATGTCGTTCTCTCTTCGATGAGCACGTCGACACTTCGCAATGGATTCCCACCTTGTCACTTAAGCCTCCAGACACGTTGACTCAGTAAGGGCAGAATGGCTGGGCAGGATACGGCACACTCCCCGGAAATGCGTAAGGATCAGGATTCATTATCCTGCAAGGAGACTTCCAGTAGTCCCTGGAAGACCTCTGAGCTTGAGGCTTGGGCTGCGGTGCTGGAACCGGCTGGAAGAGCTTCTCCAGCCATGTGGTAGGCTTCGCCACACACACTCCCAAGATCATGGAAGACGCGAGGAAGAGCAAGAGCACGCTATTACGACTCATATCTGCTTCCTTCGGTCACTGAGACTACCGACTCCAGTCTTATCCCCACCAATGAGGCAGTGCCCCTCTTATAGTAGGACTCGAGGCCGGCCGGCGGCACGCGGAAATCTGCCTTTGTTGTTATTCCTTATCGTTCCTAGGATTCGGTCGATGTTTCCTATTTTCCTGGATGTTTGAGGAACCAAGGGTCGCAGCCTTGTTAGGATAGGTCAAGGTTTTTGGAATTAACAGCAGATAATAAACTGACTTTCTATTAACTCATTACGATATCTTCAGCAATTAAGACACCGCATAATAACAACGAAGGTTTCTAGAGCAGTTATTTTCTCTAACGAAAGGGAACGAAATTTCGAGACTGCTTTCACTAATACTCTTCAGAGTTTCCAGTTTTTTAGCGCGTTTCCTCCCTCCCTCCATAAGGAGAGAGGAAAAGGACTTACGACGTGTTGACCTCATGACGCAGTCCGGAGGTGCAGATGTTTCATACCCCTTAGGTCACGAAAATATTGGTGGTTCAAATTTGTATATACAGGATGACCCCTAAGTAGTGTTAGTGCTTCAAGTTACTTTAAGGAAATTCGATATTGTGCACAAAATTTTCCTACGTTCATGGGTCCGGAAATGCTTTCTGGATGCGCCGGAGCTGAGAAACCTGCAAAAACCAGGTTTGTCAGATTCCAAATCCCAGTAATTTCTCAACATGTGGTTTTAGAGTAAAAAGCTAAAATAAATGTTGTAAGCCACTCAATTCTGCGTATTGTGGTACCTAGATATGATCAGATATATATTTTGTCTAGTTATAAGCACCTGAAGAGGCTCCATAATGGCGTGAAACATGTAGTGCAGTGATTAAAGAGTTTGGTGCAGAATTAACAGTGTGTTTTTATTATTGACGTTCCACCACATTTAAGTAATTCAATGATAGCAAAGGTGACAATACATATAGTATAAACGATTTATACACATCCTCAACAATGTTAAAAGTACAAAATTAGATCATACAAACAAATCTGTATATTCAAATTCTCTATAGAACGTTTGAAATTGGAGAATCCGCACTTAGACCCTTAATTTTCTTCTGGATTTAATATTACAAAGGTGACAATACTCAAGAGATCACAAGCTCACATTCAAGAAAATCACTTGGATCTCTTTACCACCCACAAGATTAACACATTCCTGTATCATACTCATTTTTTTCAAAACATTCACTTAGACCCCTTGACCTCTTGGGACCTCAATTATCATTGTTGTTTACGAAACATCTGGAAACTTTAATGAAGCCATCCGCCCCCCCCCCTCCCACATATTCCTCCAAATTCACGTTAAAGAATAAAGTTACATTTCTTTTTCTCCAAATTCTAAAATTTTCGATAGAATGATTAAGAGGATGTGTTTATGGTAACCCAATTTATTTGGGCAGCAACCTTTACATATTAAGAATAAAGCTTTTCTTCTTCCTCTGTCAATCATGGATGATTTTTAAGGAATAAGAAAAGTATAGGTAATTGACCTTTGTTCAATCTTTCATAATGATAATGACATCATTAATTTATCATTGGTGGGGAGAAGAAAAGGCTAATAACAATCACGAGCTTATGATGACTAGGTAGTTATTAATTGTTAATGAGATGTTTCCCTATTGCAATAAATTAAGCTAAATCACCTGCAATGAAATTAAAGCTGGGAGTCGTGCGTGAAGCTTTTAATGTCCATTCATTTTTCTAGGAGATTACTACATCCTTCAGTAGTTGCCGGTGTTATCGTCTTATCAATGGACGACTTCATTGGGTACTATCTCCTGTTAAAGGTGAATGAACAAATAATCATTACAAAAATTCATTATTACATAGGACAAAAACACTCAAATAAAAATGAATTGCTACGTTTCAATAACATTAAATCCAATCAGACTTTCTATGAATGAGAATCAAATTATAGAGTAAATGAGCGAGAGGATATTAAACTAACTTGACATGGGATTAGGGACCCATAACTTATAAGGAATAATTTATAGTATATGACGTTTCCAACTAAAATGTAATTGTAAAAGTAGTAAATGAATTTTATTACAGTTGTTTCGTTCTAGCATAAATATGCTTTAGCGATGACTTTTTTTTCACTTTAAATATCTTTATTTGCCAATTATATAATACACTAAGTATTTTTTATAATTATTATGGGCGATGACTAAACTGAAAAAAAAAAGTGTCCGCTGGCGTTCCATGTACGAAAAAGAAGACTGTATGTTATACAGTACATAACATAGGTTTGTCGATTTGACCACATTTTTTTTTAATTCCTTGTACAATAATTTATTTTCTTTTTTTGAGCAAAAGTAATGTGAAGAGTATTGCGATATTATTAGAATAAATTTTTCCAAAATACCTTGATAAATTAAATGTTGACAGAATATTTAAATATTTATAAATTCATTTATAAGGAGATCAATTGAAGTTAATCATTTTTGAATTTATCTAGAACAAAGATATTTATCTAGAACAAAGATATTTATCTAGAACAAAGATATTTATCTAGAACAAAGATATTTATCTAGAACAAAGAAAAGTCTTAAAAAAGCAAAAATATCAATCCAAATTTATAAGTACCAAAATCACAGTACACCAACTGATTTACCTAATTATGGCACAAATAAAGGAAATTCGTTACAATTAAACTGCAAAATAAATGAAAATTTGAGCAAAAAAAAAAAAAAAAAAAAAAAAAAAAAAAAAAAAAAAAAAAAAAAAAAAAAAAAAAAAAAAACACAACACTGTATCATTCGCCCTTTTCCATGCATAATGTTTTTCTGTTTTTGACATTTCTTTCGTATATATATTAGTATTAACTCTGCCGTCCTTACAGCGCTGATGAAGGCTTGATTTTCAAGCCGAAACGTCGGCAAATACTAAAACTTATTTTCTTATTAAAAAAAAAAAAAAAAAAAAAAAAAAAAAAAAAAAAATGTAGTTTTATTAAGATACCACGACCAAACTCGGACAAATTCTACCTTCGCATCACCATCGATCATCGATCTCCTCACAGAAAAATCATTCAGATTCAGATGAATTATTATACCGGATGCACGCTACTGACTTTTTGAAATGCTATTGGGAAATGAGTCTTAAAACTTCCCAAATTAGTATTTATTTTCACAAATACAACTTATAAATGAAACAGGTTCTTGGATCCCCCTTGCGAACTTCACTTTAGAGGCCTACATGCCTGTCCTGCATTTTTTCTCTATTTTTTATAAATTTAATAGACACAGATATGAAGGATCCCAAAAGTCCCTCCCCCTCGGCCATCCTAGGGTTAACCCATCCAGCCCTAAACGATATTAATCTGATAATCTTTTCCTAGTGACTTTAGACTTATCTGTATTCATAAGGCAGGCTGGTAGTTTACCTTCCTCGTCTTTGCATCGCCACAAAGATACGGGAATCCTCTTTGTCTACAGTACACCTGCTTGACTATTCTAAAACTGTTTTGTGTCTAGTATAATTTTTCATGAATCATCAGCTTTGTATTCCTCATTGTTTTAATATCAGTCTTATTCCAAAATTTAGTTATCTTATGTATTTCCTCTTTAATTCGTAAGTGCTTGTGTCTTGTCACTATTAGTATGTTCACTCCTTCCCTAAAGGAAAAAAATCCGCTTATGGTGTCAATATACACACACACACACACACACACACATATATATATATATATATATATATATATATATATAAACTTCCTTCAATCCGGCACGTTCGGGACTTGAAGCATACCGGATTATCGAACATCCCGGAATATCGCATGAATGTCGAAAAAAATGAATAGAGGTGAAAATTAAACGAAATGTAGACTGTAAGACTAGTACTTATTTAAGGTGAAATGACTGAAATAAAAGTTCACTCTGTTAGAATTATACTGCCTCAGTCGAAAGCTATAAACTAAACTACCAACATGTAGATATTTGATCACAGAGAGGGTTTCCGGGGATTTTTCTACGACTCCGTAGTGCTCCACGGGGTTGTTGAGGTGAGTGAGTATTTCGCGTAAGTGATGCATAATAGGCACACTTTTTATGTTTGTCCTTGACACCCCTGCCGTGCCGGATTATCAAGCGTGCCGGACCATAGGATACCGGATTAGAGGAAGTTTACTGTATAGCTCCTGCCTACCTCAAGAGAATACAACCAACGTCTGATGAAGCCCATTAGGAGATGGGCGAGATATAACGGCCATGAAACCAACACCGCTGAAGAAAGAAGCCGGGAGACGAGAAGAAAGGAAGTTTACTGTATGTGTATGTATCTATATACTGGCGATTTTCTCGTTTTCGAGAAAAACGCAAAAAACCTGCAATTGTATATATATAAATTTAGAGCCTTCTGCTCAAATTCAGGAACATAAATATGCTTTAGGTCCACCCTACAAACCTATGTAAGATACTGTATAATATACAGTCTTCTTTTTCGTACATGGCTACCGCGCATACGCGAACCCAATCGGACACTTTTTTGTGACCCTTTTTTGTAACTCTTTTTTTCAGTATAGTCATCGCTAAACCATATTTATGCTAATGATAATGTGGAATATCCCATATAAGTCACTTCCTATAAACCTTACAAGTCCTTATCATCCGAACCTTTATTTATGCCCGCTAACGTCATGAATAATGATAATAATAACCAGGACGAATGCTGCTTTATGTATTTATCCTTCTCTAGGTTGATGTTTATTCGTTTCCGATAGACAGTTATCATAGATTTTATTTTTTCACGGTAATCATGCCACCCGGAACACTCTGCAATGTGTCACTCGTCACAAAGCCCGCATTTTGAAAGAGAAAAGTATGAAGCTATCTAGACATATAATATAGAAAATTTGTTTTGTGATTCCAGACATATTCGATTGAAAGTAAGTGGGTCGATTCTCAAAAATATGGTCTGGTTTAGTTTCATTTCTTTGATTGGCTAGATAGCCTCTGTTCAAGATAATCACACGTTCTTCTGATAATAATTCTTATCAGCTATTCTTTATCTTTCTGAAATATTTTTTTTTTCAGTGAGTTTGTATTTCCGAGTAGGGGAGCTTTAATTGATAGATATATTTTATGATTAACTCTTATTGTCTAGTAATAAACAGGAAATTACATTAACGAAATCAAGGTGCTATGAGTACAAGGTTTTCCTGGCAATTTCCCCGTTCCGTACTGCTTTGAGCGTACAGCCAGAGTTAAAAAGTCCGAGTCATATTGGGGTCTTTCCGTTATCCCTAGTGTCATTTGGAAAGCTTAGAATACAGACAGTTAATGGTTTGTCTTAAACTTTGGTGAAAAATGTAAACACATAAAAAAATGTTAAATAAAATCTCAAAGCGAAGCAAGGTCATAGGCGCCACAACAGGAAACTGACAGTATCCTACGAGGAAACAACTCCATTTAAGCACCGATTTATCCTAATGAGGCCACTCTATAAAAAATCAAACGTGAACTTTATTTGTAGGAAATATAATAAGCTTTCGAATAGATGCGTTACGCGCTACATAAGAATATATCCGAAAATCGAAAGGAAAATCTAGTTATTTTCCATTTTCTTCGACACCTTTCATAGATGTGCCAATGACCTCACGTCCCATTACTTATAAAACGTGTACATGGAAGCCTGGTATCAAAAAATCTTAAGCGTTACCATTTTGTTCGCACGTATTTTTCCAAAAGAAATGTCCCCAGGACGGATTCTACTTGCCATCGAACTTAACCTTTCAAATCACACGAAGTATTTTTGTACCAAATTTCATAAAGTCGGTCCATTATTCTTGCAAATGACCCTATATATATTCTTTTAAATTTTAGGAGGCTTGGGGTCTTAAAAGCAGTAATCCTTCCTTCACACCACTTTATTTACTAGGTCCTACATGTTACGTGCTCCAGAGGGAGAGTACTTGGTGAAGAGAGTACTTCCTGGCAAGAAGTGCCCCTGAAGAGGTGCGAAAATATGCACGAAACATGTCGGGCCTAGTAAATAATGTGGTGTGAAGGAAGGAAGGATTACTGCTTTTAAGACCCCAAGCCTCCTAAAATTTGAGAAAATATATATATATACATATATATATATATATATATATATATATATATATATATATATATATATATATACATATATACATATATATATATATATATATATATATATATATATATATATATATATATACATATATACATAGACAAAAATTTGAAACAACGTTATTTTCGTGACATATGGGTTCTGAAAGATGGATATTTCTAATCGGCACTTCCGGATAGCGTCATGAGGTTTGTAGGGAGGTACGGAACGCGCTGAAAAACATGGAACATACGTTAGCTGCTCTTTTTCACCATGTTTCTATTCGCTCTTTCGTTTTCACGTCCTCTAAACCTCCATTCTATTGGCATAAAAAACTATTTGAATGATTTTTCCCAATAGTTGTTCTTGTATACACCATATGTTTATGAAAGCCGAAACTCATCTAATATCCTCTATAGGCACCCGTATCATATGATCCTGACAGTTACCACATAAATTAAACTCATAACTTCCGTGATTTCCATATTTACTTGCTTTAGGAATCCCTTTATGCAGGCTTTTACAAATGAAGTGTACTGTAGGTTCCTGTACACCTTGGGATGTATATAGTAACATGTCCAGGAAGATCAAGGAGTCACGCAGTCTGGTGGGAGGCTGCCTGGTGTACTGTCTTTCTTCAAGGACTTGCCTTTTCCGCACAGGCACGTACATACAGGTTAAAGTGAGGTGATTTGGCATTCATTGCGTGTAACGCATAATTCATTAATTACGACAAATAAAAATAATATTACGAAAATCATAATAAAATAAATAAATAATTAATTAAATTTCCAATCTATGACAAATAAATTTCTTTTAGCGCGGTTCCTCCCTCCCTCCATAGTTATAGTCGAGAAGGGATCATACATTGACAAGTTATGTACAATCGATGAATAAATATTCTGTTCACGAAATATTAAATGCACAGAGAAATGGACATAAAGGTAATTGTTTTTCTTTCAAAAATGAGGAAATATTTAACTATTATACTGATATAAATATGGAAGTAGGTTCAGGTATTTCCTTCGGAAGAAAGTGCTAAAAATGTTCATACCTTAAGAACAAACCTAAACAAATAAGGAAAAACAAGTGTGTGCCACTGTTAAGTTAAATCATGTACAATTGACAGAATGTATATATATATATATATATATATATATATATATATATAAAATTTGTATTTTACATTTCAGTAATCGGTCCATATCCTGAGCCAAGAAGAACGATCTTTTGAATCGATGTGAACTCGCCTGTCTTTTTTGTGGATCGATCTTTTTATTTTAATTCTAAACGATTCAAAAGATCGATTCATATTCAAGAATAGCCCATCACTAATTGAAGCAAATTTTTCAGGAGTGCAGTTTACACTACCCAAATTCTGGGCATATGCTAAGATATGCGTCTCCTGCGTGACGGACTTTTTGGGGCTTTAGACAATCTGTCGAAACTCCCACAGAAAAGGAATATCCCACAGTTAGGAGAGATTTCTAGTCTGGTTGCTAATGACCCTGTCCCTGAATGAGAGATGACAAACAGTGAGGCCGTTTTTAAAGAGATCTTTGCAAGCTCTGAGTCACGCCTTCCTTTCAATGTTTTCTGCTCCTTTACGCTCGTGTCGTTCACGCAACAAGTAGAAAGAAGTCCTTGGTGTGTAAAACCGCAAAAGTGTCTCTTTAATGGTCTTATGTGTGGTCTGAGCTTTAGCAATAACTATTACAAGATATAATTGTATCGCAATTGTCTAACCGATGTATTTACGTCAGTGAATAGTTGCAAATAAAATTATCGCTGTCCACAACCATTGGGTCATTTCATTATTTGTGTTAATTAATAGATGCCGAACATTGACTATGGAAATAAATCACTGTCAATCTGATTTATATCTTACAAAAGTTAAGCTTTAGCTCGTTTCCTCCCTCCCTATACAAGGAGGGTTGGGTTGGATTGGGTGTTTAAGGGCAGAAAACGTCTAGGTCATCACCGCCCTGAAGTGTAATGTTAGAGAGTCGTGTGTAGTGTCTACTGGTTGAAAGGATTTGTAATTTTGTATTTAGGACAGTGCTGCGCTTAAAATTCAGCATTTAACACAATGTATTTTTTATTTTGATAATGGCATTCTATATTTTTTTTTTGCTACTAATTGATACTAACACTAATATTACTTACTAATACAACTATTTGTACTAAAACTAATACTAATATGCTGTATAGCAATATTATTACTAATAATATACTACGTAACAATATTAATTTTTTTTATTTATTTATATAAATATTATGTATAAATATTTTTTATACATATATACTTTTAAAATATTTTATATATAAATATATATATATTTTTTTATATATTTGCATTTTTAATACTTAATATATACATATTTTTTTTTTTACAAGGAGGAAACCCGGTTATGAGGTTGACCTCAGGACGCAATCGCGAATGAGCGCCTACTAGAAAATTCTACGTTTCGGAACTCATAGATCACGAAAATAACGTAATTCACGTTATAAATAATTCAGGTGATCGAATACCTTAAATCAATATTTTAAGTCGAAAATACATAAGGAATGAGATAATAGGTGCATGAAATCGAAATTGGTTTCATTTCGATATATCTCGATATTCTCGATAGAGTATCGATATGTCGAGAGCGGGATTTAAAAAACCGCTTTTTTCTTTTCAATTGTAATTTACGAAAAACAACTAAATGTGAGTAATTTGTATATTTTTCCGGTGTAGCGGTTAAAACCAATAAGTCAATGGCGAGATGTCGAAACCCCGTTTTAAGTGTAGCGGTTAAGAAAAGCTTTAAAATGATGCCTCATTTATGAAAATTGATGAAGTATTAAGGAAGTTATGGCGTACCGACAAAAAAAAAACTACATATATACCCAACATAGGTGCATTAGGCAGGGCCGCCACATGGGGGGGGGGGACAACCGGGTACAGTTGTCCCGAGCCGTGGGGGCCCGGGCCGATCCTCGCTAATTGGAAAAAAGTATCGAAAGTGACCTTTGCAGTCGGCTTTTATTCTCATTTTGCTCAAAACTCAAGATGAAAATAATTTTAAAATGCCTAAAGTCCTATAGCAAAGTACTAGAATTTTCGTTCTGGCTCTGAGAAGTGGGGGCCCGTGATCTGGTCCCGGGCCCGGCTCTAAGATGTGGCGGCCCTGGCATTAGGGGCGCGGATTCACCAAACTAATATGTTAACGACCATCTAGGAGACGTAAGTTTTGTTCTTTAGTGAAACTTGCTCTATAGCATTCAAAAGTAATGGAAAATATGTGTACAGTAAGCCATATTAATTGGTGTAATGGAAGTAGATGTTTACTTGAGAGAAAATTTTATTTTTTAAAGAAATTGCTGGTTGCATTAAATTGTATTTTTCCTATTTATTTTAGTGGAAGAATGCGCTTACTTGCACAGCTCTTGCTTTGTCAACTTATAAAGGGGAATTAAAGAAATCTTGCAAATTTAACTTAATTAATGCGACCAATGATGCCAACATTACTGTTATTATTTTTTTGGGAAGTAACAACAAGGAAGCTAGTTCGTATTGAAGGTAAGAAATATTACTTAATTACAAAGCGTTATTAAAATGTTTGAATAACAAGTTAAAACATGAATTAATTATGAAAAACTTTCTCCCATCCTAAATGTGTTTAAGTATTCGACCATCTTAGTCATTCTGACCTAATATTAGTATACTGTTGTATTTTTGAAATGATCCCACGTCCAACCATTCCAACCATCCAAAAAAAACAGTATCGTCTTTGTTCTTGGTTTGCAATCTAAATTATTGTAAAAAAATCTCGACAACAAAGAGTTTATATTTTCCCCATAAAGAGTAATGAACCTAATGAGTCATTGCATAATGCTATGTGTCTGCGTCTTGAATGTTTTAATAAAAATAAGTAAACACAATGGAATGCCAGCTGCTTCTGTACCATTTGTTCATGGTATTCAAACAATGTCAGAATTTTGAGTATTTTCTTCGAAGAACGTTGAAGGAAATCCGCCATTTAAGAAATTCTGACAGATTGAGGTTGCATGGCAGAATTTTTGAATACTTTTTCCAAATATTAATCGATCCTTTTCTAGATCCGACAATGAACTCCGTTGCAATTTATTTATATGCCTGTTAATATGTTATCGGCGACTATTTTGTTGGGTTTTATTTCACTCCGAAATTCGGCATCCAACATTGAAATAACAAATAATTAAATATTAGTTCGTTAGCTGAAAACATGGTTCATTAGAACATGGGCGCATATATGGGGGGCTGAGGGGACTGCAGCGCCCCCCCCCCCTGAAATTGGTAAAAATGTGTCATAAAAACCATAAAAATAAATTAAATAAGATCACTTAGATACGAAAAAATAATTTCCTGTGTGTGTAATAGCGTTTTAATTGGCTAAATATTCCAAGTTCTAGATTGCTAAAATTCCATACTCCCTAAATGGAATTCCCCCCCCAAATTCTCCCAGCCCCACCCGAAATTTTTTTCTATATACGCCCATGCACGAGAAGTGGAGGATTACTCGAAATGTAGCTGCCCAGCCGAACTTATTACTCCCGTCGCAGAGGCGGTAGTTCCTTTCTTGCAACAAACCTCGCTTTATAACATTCTGAACTAATATGAGAGCTCTTCTATGCATTTAAGCAACATTGGCCCATTATAGATGGGGTTTACTTTGTAACCAAATTATGGATCTCTGAATTAACAATTGTCTAATCGTTTTTCTGAATTGAAAACGATAGGATTGTAAGTGCGATTTTGTAATCGTTTATTGCATCCTGATGTGGAGACGTCATTGTCTGTTGCATAGCTGAATTCTGGTCGCATCTTTTCAGAGATCAAGAATTTCGTTGTGGCAATTTAGGACCCAAAAATTTCAACGTGGTCAACGTTAAATTCTAACGTCTAAAACGATTTCAAATGAATGCAGATTATACAACTAGGCATGCAGGTTTGATGCAGGCTGTCTTTGTCTTGTGATGTAGGCTGGGAAATACTTGTGACATATCATTAGATTCATAAATACAAAAATGTTGCTAAGAAAATTTATCAAGTTCTTGCAGAAAGATTCGACCATATGAATAAAAGCCACCGCTTTATCGCTAAAAGACTTCTAGAATTAATCTAAGGGGTTAGGTCCGCCAGTAAATATACTGTCGTCATACCTGCTGGTGAAGGAAGCGCTCGCCCACAGTACTCGCACCAATGCCAGTGACGACGGTCTTCACCAACAGGTATGACAACTTCTAGAATTAAAACGTACTGGGACGAACCTACGATTAAAGACTGGACTGTTCCAAGAATGGACTGCGTATTCTCGCCAATAACAATAAAAACAAGTCTGCTGATATAATTGATATCTGAGAGCTGAATGATGAAAATATCCGGAAATTATGCGTCTAGAAACTGCGTAAATGTCGAGAATTCCTCATTGTGTTGAAAGATCTCTACATTTAAGATTCCGCCATCGAATACAACAAGGCAGTGCTACTAGCTCTACAGATCCGATAAAAACTATGCCAAACAAACTTAGATAAAAAATCCCATAATAACGTAAAGCGTTCATTTAATTACGTCCACACATTACTACACAACATGGCTGACCCTTTAAGAATGTTGAACATGACCCGAGAGCTCCCCAGAATCTCCCATGGATTATTGATACCGACACTTCTTTAGGATCATTTGGAGAGTGGTGACAAGATACCGTAAGCTGCTTTCTCCTGTCCTTAATTTACATAGGACACGGACTAACCTTCTCCTAGGACGAAGGTCATTTGGGTCTATGGCCTCTTCCAGGGTCTAGCACGTGCGGCATCTTGGTCACATCGCTTAGAGCATGGATGGCTCCCGAAGTCCAAGAACCACGACTACTTACCAACATAAGCCATGTGATTATTATCTATTTAATTGGAGACAGGCGTAACTCTTTTGTGAGTAGTTCTCTTGGGGAAGTCTCGTATGCACTGCCTTCAAACGACTTTCGAATGCTTAATGCTATGACATTTACATACCGAAATTCTAAATACTTTCGAAGCAAAGTGAGCAGGATGGATATCGTACAGAACTTATAAGAAGTGAAAAATTAAATTCTTCTATAGTGCTAACGACCGTAGCCACGTTGAATGCGCCGGTCCCCGTTGATCACCGAAGTTAAGCAACGTCGGGCGTGGCCAGTACCTGAATGGGGACTGACCACGTGCTGTTGGCATTAAAAAAGAGTGGCAACCTGTAGCTATCCCGGCTGTACTGGTTCCATTGTTGATACGCCGTTAAACAAAATAAATAAACTTCTTTAGCCCAATAGAATGGATCGTGTTGCGAAACCAGATGATGTTAAACTATACAAGTTAAGATAGAATGACTAAACGGAACAACTGACACCAAAAAGATTATACGATAAATCCCTACTATTAGGACTGCTCATGGTCAGAACGAATCCAATATGGTGAAAAATAGTCAGCTGATCGATAATCGATATGTCATATGTTTAAAATTATTCTCCAGAAGAAATATAGTGTGACAAATTAAAAAGCCCCTGTTTTCCCTCTAATTTTTTTTTTATAGTAATACATTTTTTATTTATTTTCAGAAATATTATAATCTACAATTCAATGCAATGTGTAATTTGATAAAGATTACTTGCACACGTCTCAGGTGTCCCCAGTTGTCAGCCGAATACCTTTCTTGTTTGGAAGGATTCTAGGATGACCTGGAGTTATTCCCCCTAATTAAAACTTTTTTATTTTTTTTTTTCCTTTTCTTTTGGTGCATCTACTGCTGAGGTCATTAGCACCCAACTTTTTTATTGTTTGTAAAATAAACAATATTAAAATAAACAATATTAATAAAGTGACAAATATTATTCAGATGTTGTATTTGAGTTTTTTATTTACCATTTTCTTTCTAATTTTTATGATGTGGATATTTTCCTTAATCTTCCTTTTTAGTCTGATTCTTCCTTCTTCCAATGTGGTTATGTTTTGAACATCACAATTTTGTTTGTATTTTATAAGCGAACACTGTTTTATTTAGGCCTTTATCGATATTTTGAGCATGCTGTTTAATTGTACCACCATTGCGAAGAGGCACCAAAAGGGTGTGAAACATGTAGGGAAGGCATAATGTTATTGAACTTATTTGGTGAAGTTCTTTTATTTTTTACCTTGCGCCTATGGCGAAATGTCGTCAAAAATTAGCGTTTATTGGCCACTTCTGGAAGATGAGTTGTTAATTTTTAAAAACTTTTTACGGGAGTAACTCTTTTTTACAGAAGCCCCTGTCTTATTCACAGTCAATTTCCTTTTTTACTATAATTTCATTGATTAGAAGAAGTCCAAGGATTTTCAATGTACAGTAATAATGAAAGTATTTGTACGGAGCATCACATCGAACCCCGAGGTGGGAGGCCTTTACAAAAAGGGAGACAAAATGGGGTATTCCTAGTGGGAGGGGTGGTTAGGGCGGGGTGGGAGGGGAGGAGAGCAGAGTGCAGGAAATAGAGCTGATTATAGAGGGAGGGGGGTGTAGCCAGGGATGCAGTTTCCGGAGAGGGGGTGGTGATGCAGTCGACGGGAGGAAGGCCGGGGACTAGGCGACCAGGAGAAGGAAGGAGCTCCTGTAGGGCGAGGTAGGGGTGTAGGTAGAGGGCGAGGTAGGGGTGGCGATAGAGGGCGAGACGAGAGGGTGGGGCTTAGAGAAAGGGCTGTCATTCGTCAGGGCTATCAGGAGAATAGGCCAAAACAGGAGCTACAAACCCTTCAAAGGGCATGGCATTTTTTTCTCTCGTTCTACATTCTACCTTTACGGGACAGGTTTCTCAAATTTCATAACTACAAGAAGAAACCTACAAAAAAAAAAAAAAAAAAAAAGAAAAGAAAAAAGGCCGACTCGTAGGAACTGCGTCATCTTATTGCGTGGTCATTCTTATCACGAGTGATATTCTTGAAAGCATACAATAGAAACAGTTAATAAGCAATCAGGGAATAGTTGGGATTCGGCTAAAGAAAAACCTCAATACGATTTTTGTAAAAAAAAATCTATATTCAGGACGTTTCGGCTACTCTTTGGTAGCCTTCGTCAGCTAAAATGACAAAAAAGGAAAAAAAACAAAAAAAAAAACAGAAATTAATACACAGAAAAAAAGTTAATAAGTAAGATAAGTGTCAGGTCTATAAATACAATTCAACTTATTATAAAAGAACAATTTGTTGTTAAATTATTAGAACAATTAAGGCATTAATATAGAGGTAAAGAGAACATTAGAATATATCTAGAAATTAGTTCTAGAAAATGAATAGAAACAGTGTTAAGGCATGGGCACTTGACACTCCGTGTCGAGGGTTCGATTCCCAATAGGGTTGTTCACCTATAGATAACCAGTCCTAAAATTCTGAGTTAATTATAATGGACGTTAAAATTTAAATAAATAATAACAAAATATGATTTGCTTACACTTAGCAATAATTTACGATTGTGAATTTTGTTGGGTAGATTGAGAGAAGCTCGTTGACCGTTGGGATTGGTAAAGTAGATATTGTCGGGGTTCAGCCGTTTGGTATCTTAATCAAAATACATTTTTTATTTTTGCCGACATTTCGGTCGAATTGAAGGCTTCATCAGTGTTGGATAGATGTTCCCCGGAGAGCACCACCGAAACATACAGCATCTGCAAGAGTAATCTCTGCGTCTTTTTTATCAAGTTTCAGAATATTCTGTCAATATTACCATCGTTTATGATTGAAAGGGCTAATACTAGATAAAATTCGTATAAAAAATATTTAATTGTATATTTTGATTTTATTTTTTTTACAATGATGGGAGTATCATATTTGGAGATCTTCGTGGGCATGGAAAGTTAGGGGGATAGTCAGGGCAGATACAGAGTTTCTTGTTTCTTGTGTTGAAGTCAGGATGCATTGTTGTAACTGTACAAAAAGATGAAGAAATTGCCCTGAATGGAAACAGAAATAATTATGAACAAAAGTAGTAATATTAAAATGTTTTTTGAATAATTAATTTGTTTGTAAAACAGTACACAAGTTTCCTAAGAAACAGAAAAAAAAATGTACAAAAGTGTCCTTTAAGGATAAGAGTGTTTTTCAGTTTTTGGACAATGAATGGCAGAGGCTACACGACACAACTCAAAAATCAGTGATTTTCAGTTATGACTATGAAATACATGGTAAATATTTCTTTATCAACCATCAAAACTGTATGTACCTAACCTAGCTTTATGTATGCTACACCACTGCTTTTCCTGAAAATTTGGATTACAAAAATAACAATAAGCACTTCATTTACCCTCGCAAGTGAATTAACGAAAATAAATGTTAGAAATATTAGTATAATCATTTTTCCGCAGAATTTGGAAAATGCAGGAATAAGAGCTAACACACCAAAGAGGTTGCATTTGATTGTGCTAGTTGGGATTATGATGTGGTGTAAAGATCTGACACATTACAGGATTACTTACAAACTGAACCTGGAATAAGCTCAAAACCGTAATAACCTTTTTCGCACGAATTTCTCCAACAGTGTTCCGGTTGGTGGATTGAACTTGACCATTTGTTTGAGACAAGTATTTTTGTACCTGCCAAATTTCGTCGTTATTGGATTATTTTATCCGTGCGGTGCGAGGAACATTAAAAATAAAACACCTTTATTTCGTGATAAGTTATTTGTTTGGTTGGCTGCTGTGAATTTGGTATGAGAAATATTTCCACAAAGTACATGAGATCTTATGAGGGAAAATGTCATCAGAATTACATTTTCCCTATGGTGTGAATAACTAATAGTGCAAAAATGGCCATGAACTAGCGTTTACACACACACATTTTGTGAAAATTTCATAATTTTACATTATGCAAAAATTATTAAATTCAGGAAAAAGTAAAACTAAGTAGGAAAAAATTAACATAACATTATTTTTCTCTAAAATAAAAACAAACTTGGCAATAAAGAAAGAGAAAACAGAATTATTTAGGCATTCTACACTTCTTCTAGAGACAGTAACAGTTTTACACTTGATTCCCCCCCCCTCAATTGGAGATCTTATGTATCTTGGCTCTCCAAAAACAAAAAAGATTAGTTTACAATAAGCACAAGATTAATAAAATTATTTGACAATTTCTGATCTTCGTCGTACATAATTATGAGAACAAAGAATTTTGCCTCAAAATCATGTTTCTAATGATTTGGTTTTGATATTTTAAATTTCAAAGTAGAGAATAGTATTTCGATTTTGAGGAAAATTCTTTTGAACGATTTTATTATACAAAATTATAGTTTTTAATATTTTAAATTCTTGAATCAGGCCTGAATTTAGAGATAAGTATTAATTAAAATAAATTAAAATTTCCCTAGATTATTAAGTTGTTATGTTGGTGACCCTGTGCATTCCATATCGGAGGCTCAATTTCCACCATTTTTTTTTTCAAAATATATGTAATTAATTTATCACACTTTTATTAAATGCTTTTTAGTTGCATCCACATACTTATATGCTGATTTTCGGGCACCATAGCGAGGTGTTTCTTTTTCTACATAAATTTCTTGGTTGGTTGTTTTAATCTCATGCATTTCATATTTTTTTTCTGTATCCCATTTGTGTTTCATATAATCTTGTAAACCATAATCATGAGTGTTTCCCTGTAATTAATTAATAAGCTTATATAAATGAATATTCCTGTAACAATTAAAGAAAAGTTATATATGAACCGTTCTTGAAGATTTAATACATAATTGCATTTGAGTTTTGCAAGTATCACTATAATTTTATATGGCTTAGAAACACAGATTTGGACTCCCTCGTAGTTTGTAGTACTGCTATTCTGTTTTCTGTCACAACAAATAAAATCTTAAATGGAACATACAAAATTTTCTGTTAGATCTGTCTGAGGTCTCATGCCATTGAACATGCTGCTGTATTTCTTCAAAGGCCTTCTTATTAATTTCTTGCATGATCTATTATACATCAAATCATAAATTGTCGAAAAATTGTTGTAATATTGTTCTGGAAGGCCCTGATCGTTCACTGTGTGCCAGTCCGTTCCCTTAAAAAAAAAAAGAAAAAAAAAAAAGTACAAAATATTAGTCGTTATGCTTTAAGAAAAACTCATAAAAGCTCTAACGGATAATTTATTTACCCATCCCCTAAGTTTATAGTCGTAATAATCATTGTAATTTGGAGTTTGATTTGGAGGTTTGTATTCTTCATTGTATTCTGCAACCATGGGTTGGATATTTCGAACATAGGACCGTGATTTCTCATTCCAATTTCCGAGCAATACTTTGTCAGAATATTGACTCACATAATCTAAAAAAATGAATATTAATTATTTCACAATGAAATTTAGGCAAATATTTTTGTGCCAGCAGCAAAACTTTGAAGTTCAATAAGAATATAATTATATATAAATTCGAGAATTTATGATTTTCCATTTTAACATAATTTTCAATGCCCAAAATATTATGCAACCTTATTATAATTGGTTTGTCAGTGGTTTCTACATTTAAAAAAGAGCGAATCGCTACTTTCGCAAGCTCTATATTCAATATAAATAAAATAAAAAGAATATAATTATCCATTCTAAGTTATCTTGCTCAGTCCTTACCATTGAGAAATAAGGCACTTGGTCATAAAACATAGTTACTAACAAAACAAAAACTCTTGGGAAATTGATTTTTAAGCTAAGATGAAAATATTCAAAACTTTGCTTCAAGATAAATCACATAACTTTGTTACACGATGCTTGCATATCTATTGAAAAATAAAGTTTATATATATATATATATATATATAAAAAATTATAATAAAGAAATAGTGAATGGAGATACCACATTTTTATTACATGGTTGCAGAATGAATTGTTTTTAAGTTAATACATTGGGTTTATATTTTATAAAATCTTTAATCACGTGCTGAACTCATGGTTGATGGAAGAAGACTTCAAAATTTAATTTTCATAAAATTGGCAACCCAATCTTTAATTAATTTATTAATGAGTTCCTGCAAAATAGAATATCAGGTGGCTAGAGTGTAGTACTGACCACACTATCTCCCTAGTGTGCCTTATGGTCATGAATCAGATACCTAGTATTCTGCCCCGCAGGGCCCTTAAAGGCCTGTTCTGGAGCTGATTTTTTTTCTTCTAATCATTTTCTAAACCATAGGCAGGGTCCTCATTTCCTCTGCGCAAAAATATATGTCGTCTAAAGTATTACTAATGCTTGAATCATTAAATTCAAGTTCCTCATTATAACAGGATATTCCTGTTTGTTCGCTGCCATGTTTTATATTCAATGAGTTGTCACTTACCATTACATTATTCCACAAAAAAAAAACCCTTTGTTTATATATTTCAATTTGAACGTCCTCTTATTATCGACAACAAATTTTAGGACGGGTTATCTATAGGTTATCACCCTTTTCTGGCCAGGATAGGGCTGACACCATTTCTCCTTTTTTTTTTTTAAAGAAAAGCCATCATCTCTAGTGGGAATCGAACCCACAACCTTAGGCACATAGTGCAGACGCCTTAGCACTTGCGGCCACCGGGCCTCCAACACTTGTTTAAAAATCTATGAAATCAGCTTTAAGGAATCACCAGAGCTTATTAAAACTAAATATCACAAAAACATGTCAGTTACCACATTTTACGACAGAATGACGTGTGTGTTTAAGGCTATAAACACACATACATGTGTGTGTGTGTTTTTATAGCCTTAAATAAAAGAAAATAAATCACTAAAATTAACAACTTCCTTCCAATGTAAACATTTATTTATTTATTTAAATTTTAACGTCCATTTATTATTAACTACGAATTTTAGGACGGGTTATCTATAGGTTACCACCCTTTTCTAGCCAGGATAGGGGTGATGCCTTTTCTTTTTTTCGAAAGAAAAGCCACCACCCCTAGTGGGAATCGAACCCACGACCTTTGGCACGGAGTGTTAAGTGCTCACGCCTTAACCCTCATGGCCATCGGGTCTCCTGTAAACATTTAAAATTTGTTGAATTTTATAAAATTGTTACCATAGCTACTACTTTCTTAGTTACCCCTAAACAGTGCTAAAGTCATGTTCATTTTGGAGTAAAAGAATTAGACTATCTTCAAAGGTATTTTCATAGATAATTATGATTTTAATATTGTGTGTAATAATGTACATAGAGTTGTCTTTAAAAAATTAATTTTCAATTAATATTTAAAAAAATGTGCACCTTTCTCCTCTTTTTTGGGTTTTAATTTTTCAAGCTGCTTCAGAAACCATTTTACAGTAAAGAAATCAGTTTCTGCTTTTTGTTCAGGCATGTTTGTTTACTTTTGACACTAAGAATCTATTTCAGTTATAATATCATATGAAAAATACTTCCATATGACATATTTAATTCATTTAGATTTCTATAAGAATGGATATTATTATAAGTTCTTCTTGTATTTGTTTTAGAAATTTCATTTTGCAAATGAAGATTTTAACCTCTATAATATTTTTTATTCAATTGAAAAATAACAAATTAGCCACTTCAAGGTCAAGTTTCTTCTTATAATTCTTGGGAATTTATCATTTTTAATCTCCTCAATTCTGCCTCCCATTGGAGGCGTTTCTTACACTCCAGTGTCTTCTTAATTAGGATAACGGGCATCACATCACAGCAGATATGTAAAAAAAAAAAAAAAAAACCCTTACTGCTGGCAATGGAAGCCACACAAGTACAGTAGAAGACGAAGAAACAATTGTATATGTGAACGTTTCACATTACATAGTGGAGGTTATAATGACTTTTTTCAGTACAAGTTTCATGATTATCTGATGTATTTTATTATAATATATTGGGCTGGTATCCCTTTAAATGCTACATGGGCAATATTGTTTCATGCAGGGATTGCTGCAAACCTACCTGACCATACCTATTGGTGGAGACCGTAATATTTACTGGCAGACCTAACCCCTTAGATTATTTACCTACCTGACCAGTTCAGCCTCTACTACTGAGCAAGGGTCTCCCCGTGGTCTAGTGGCTAATGCCCTAGATTCTCATGCGGGAGATGAGGGTTCGAGTCTCTCACCAGGGCGCCAGGAATTTTTCTCATCTTAGGGCCCGTTGAGAAGGTTCCTTGCCCCACCATGGATGACGGCGCTAATGGCCCAGTTGTTTTTATGCCGTAACAAAAAACTACTGAGCCTTTCATGCTTTCCATCCTCATTTTTTAATCTGGGCCCAAGATCAGCACTGGAGAGTTATGGCTTATTTGCAATATATATATATTCTTTTTTATCCTAGTAGGCATGGAGTCATTAAAGCAGTCTTCCCTTTTTTTATACTTCTTTATTTATTGGGCCCGACATGTTTCGTGCGTCTTTTCTTCGCACCTCTTCAGGGGCACTTCTTGCAAGGAAGTCCTCTCGTTCCCAAGTACTCCCTCTGGAGTCCGGCTTATTACACCCCTGAAGAGGTGCGAAGAAAAGACGCACGAAACATGTCGGGCCCAATAAATAAAGCAGTATAAAAAAAGGGAAGACTGCTTTAATGACCCCATGCCTACTAGGATAAAAAAGAATTTGGATATTTTGGGCCATCTATAAGAATAAATAATATATATATATATATATATATATATATATATATATATATATATATATATATATATATATATACTATATCTACTATATATTTGTAAAATACCACTCACTCACTCACTTGCTGACTGACTCACTGACCTATCATCCCCCAGCCCAAACCGCTTGACAGAAAAATTTGAAATTTTGCATGGACACTCCCTATATAACATAGACACCCGCTAAGAAAGGATTTTTTGATATTCGAATTTTTGAAATATTTTTAGAGGGATTTAAAGTTTTAGTTGGTTAGAGCAGGCAAGCCTAGGCAGCATACGTTGCTAGGACGATAACAGAACAGCTGTTACCGTACATTATCTATTTCATAGTATTATTTTTAATTGAGGTTAATTTAAACTTTGATGGCAAACCTTGAATTACTGGAAATAAACTGTCCCTCATAGAGTTTACGCTATGATATAAAAACGGTTGTTTGCTTAAATTAGAAGCAAAATGGTGAGTTTTAAGCCTAGCAAGTAAAGGGAATGGGGAATCATAAATTTTTAGTCTACCCACGTCTTAAAAATAAAAAAGGAAACTGTTTTGTGACTTAATTTTCTTTAAAAAAATCGCCCAGCCTAATACTACATTGGCTGGCCGCTGGCAGCGCTGTGCAGGTAGTTCCAGCGTTTGCTCACAGATTAACCTTCCAGTAGTGGCGCCCCTTTTTGGGACATCCATAGTGGCGCTACACCTCACAGGTGCAAACCCTATTTCGCGCGGAAAAATGTGCCTCAGCAAAGTGATGAGTGAAAGAACATGAAACATGTCTAAATATATAAATTATGAATATGAAATATGACAAAAAAATATAAGATATGTATATAAAATTTGAATACACAACATATGAATATGAAATAATAATTAATTTCGTTTAGAGCCTTCTGAACATAAATATGCTTTAGCTCCACCCGACAAATCTATGTAATGTACTGTGTAACATTCAGTCTTCTTTTTCGTACATGACCACGGCGCATGCTCGAATGCCAGCGGACATTTTTTTTTTTAACGATTTTTTTTAGTTTAGCCATCGCTAAAGTATATTTATGCTAATAACAACGTCCTGTGATCCTGTGTTGCTAACATGTATATAGGGGGGCATCTTAAATCTTATCCTGCAGGATATTCATGTAAAAAAGGTTAGGAAATCACTCGAATAGTGGCGCTGTACCAAGCAGTTGAAGACCAATTTTTACTCCTCATTTATTCTACGATCGAATAAACTCACCCACATACTCACAGATGATAGCATAGTAAGATAGAGAACGAAACGTCTCATATCTATAAAACTTACATGAGTTGTGGCGCGGCACCTGAGAGGTGAAATGGGCAGCCACCGATGATGATGACTATACAAAAAGGCGTCAATGCGACTGGCCGGTGGGAAAACGGAAATCCGGAAGATACTAAAGCGGAGAGCCCGCCAAAACACGGCTGCCAACCGTGATCCAAAAAATAAAAAAAGTATGCACCTCACAGGTGCGCGCCACTAACGGAGGGTTAAAGTTAGAATACTTCTCATTTCTTTGACACGGTGAGCAGTTGTAAAAAATGTTAATTGTAGATAAGTAACCGATTGTTAAAAGATTCTTATAAACATAAATTCATTACTTTTTAAATTTTACAGCCTTTTCCGGGGCATTGATAAAACCGGGCGGGACACCGAGACAAGAGCAAAATACCGGGACTGTCTCAGCCAAACTGGGACGTATGGCAAGCCTACCCTTAGAGTTTTTCCGGTGATGGTCCTTCCCAGGCAATAATATCCTGAACCCTTGCACAGCCTCCTCACCCATCAGCATCCCCAGTCAGAACATTTCTTGATAATGCTCGCAAATATAGTGGGTGATTCCAAATGACTTCTTGGAAACATAAACTTTTTAATTTTAACGTCCATTTATTATTGACAACAATTTTTAACCTGTAGTGGTTTAACTTCTGTTACTGGTAACCTATAGATAACGGGTTATCTGTTTGTTGAGACTGATCTGAAGAGCCCCAGAGGCAAGAAACATTATACTTTGATTACTTATCAATTGATGAATAACATAAGTATGACGGGAGTCGTGCTGTAATAAACTGCACAAACTTATGTAGTAGCGATATTTTTTATGGTACATTATTAAACGCAATAAAATAACTAATCTGCCATGACGAAGCACGGGTAACCAGCTAGTATATATATAAATATATAAATATCTGTACCCCAGAGGTAACATGTTTAGTCAATTTAATAAAAAAATGGACATTGTGTCCTTTACCTCCAGGGTACAGATGTATGTATGTATATATATATATATATATATATATATATATATATATATATATATATATATATATATATATATATATTTATAAATGTATCTGTATACTTTTCTTTTTTTAAGGAATAAATCTTCTTTCCCTCGTCAATTTTTAAAGACAATAAATACTTTTGTAGAAGGCTTTTGCCTTTTTTTTTTTTTACAATCAATACTTACTAACTTTTTCCCTATTGTATTGCTTTATTTAGTAAACAACTGTTTCTCTATGTGGACCAGAAGCAGGTATCCATCGTCCGCTGTAGGGGCTCGGTAGCTTTTGACTTGTACAACAGTCTACCGAAGTTAATGGCTTATAGATAATGTGATCAATGTTTTTCATTGTTCTGTTATTGCAGCTACATAGATGTTTTGTTTTCTGTCCAAAACTACTTAATTATTCATTTGTCTTCATAAGTCCCATCAAATCCTGTGCAGTGACATAATTTAGTTTGTATACATTTTGTTAAGCCCTATCTTAATAAATATATTTTCTTGTCCTTAACGGCGTTTAGGTAAATATAAGTGAAGGGCCAGGGGGAAAAAAGATGAATATCACTTTTCAGATTTCTATGCCATCTAATAGCCTTAGAAGAATACTATCAGCCTGCAAAATCGTAGGGGGGAAAAGCAATGAGAAGAACCCTGAAAACGTGTTACATTATGATACTTTCAGGTCGATTTTCAACAATGATTTCAATAGTTCCTTTCTTAACCCCAGGAAAGATAAGTGTAGTGCGTGTGACGAAGAAGGACTCTTAAAAATCTTTACAGTGAGCCAGTTCCAATTCCTGAGCCCAAGTTCAATGACTTGCAGCACTTTAAACAGTTTTTGATTAAACCAGCAAACTCGCCACGAACATCTGCGATTAAAAATAGCGTCGAAGATACATACCTGAATTTCCTTCTAGATGAAGAAGATTAGATGTTGCAGGTAAACAAATAACAATGTGTTATCTTAAGAAAAAATACTTTATTAATTTTTTTTTCTCTTGATTTGTCCATTTTGTTTTTATTTATTTATTTATTTTTTATAAAATACACACATTTTTCTAAGTTTGCTTGCTAAATTTGAAGAATTTGTACCTTGACTGCCTAAAATTTTTATTTTATTTCATTATGATCACCAGTGGGAGTAAAATAATAAACAAAAAACTCGGTTAGGATCGTAAACATAGGAAATTTGGAAATGAAACATGATTTTTCATTTTTCTCAAAACTACTTTTTAGTGACATTCATCGTTTCCCCCCTGGCCCTACAAGTGGTAATAGTTTGCTTATCACATCTAAATATTGTTGAATAAATAGTATGTTCCTGTTTGGATTAAGAATTATAAAATATAACTTTATTTTACCTGTTATCGAAGCCCTGTTGATAAAACTGTATTTCTGAAAGTGGCTTTCTTAATGAAATACTTGTGGTAGGAAAAACCTTTGGCTGATCAACGTGCTATCATCATTTTTCCATCACATCCATAATCCCAAAATGTGAATATCTTGGTTTAGTACTAACCACCAAATAAACTTAAGGGTTTGTAGGGTTTCAAAAAACATACTTTGCAATTTAACAACAATATATTTGAAGGATCTACATTAAAATCTACACACTCTATTAACAGTAATTTATAAACATCACCATACTTGAAGAAAGATGTCGTTTTAAACAACAAAAATACTTAATACTAATTAACTTTACATTTAAATAAATCGTATAGTTATTTTTACTTATTTCATATAATAAAATAAATTTACAAAAATCATTACATTAAAGTTATCTTTATACAGACGTAAATTTGGTAAAATAAATATGGGCAAAGGAAAAAAGCATATTGGATGGAAATTGTGAAGGCCGGAAAATATATCACGTTTAAGTTCCTATATTTAGTAAATAGATATTAAATTTAGAAGAAAATCCAATAATATAAGGATCCAGCAAAAGATAAGGGGACCGGCTCTGTTCTCTGTGATGAACATAAAGGCCAGACGTGCAGAGGAGAAGACCTTTAGTGCAGACTGAACGTCCCTGTGCGGGCTAAAGCAAAAGAGTGGCTAACCGGGAGAGCCATTGGCGCTAATGACCTTGGCGATCAAGGCATCGTACCAATACAAAAATAAATACAAGGGAATTGAAGGATAAGTAAAGAAAAATATTTAGGAAAAAACAAAATGGAATGAAAACAAGGATCCACCCAAAGTGAAGAAAGCAATAGGAAATTTGTTGTAATTTATGATCAATAAAACAATACTTATTGATTATACTTAGGATATTATGGGCTAAATGGTTAGAATAACAAGCTCTGTGATTGAAAATTTTTGGTCCATGGCTTCGAATCTCACTGTGGCTAGGTTTGACTTTGGTAGAGTATACATAAAAAGAGCTTCGAAGACTCGGTGGCCATGAGTGCTAAGCTGTGAGCAATCAGTGGCTAAGGTTGCGGGGGACCACTAGGGGTGATGGCTTTTCTTTATAAAAAAGAAAAGGCTTCAACCCTATCCTGGCTTGAAAATGATGGTAACCTACAGATAGCCCATCTTAAGATTCTGTATCAATTGTAAATGGATGTTAAAATTTAAATTAAATAAATAATATTAAGTTTCAGCAACTCCCCGTTGTTGCTGAAAATCCACCATTCAGAAAACTGAGCCGATCAAAACCATGTTTTTATATGATTCAAATTTCAATGAAATGAATTATTTCAAAATGCCCAATTGCATCGAAAGTAAACTAAGCTGAAAGAATAAAATAAAAAAAGTTGTTTTTTCCATTTATATCAAATAACACCTTATTTGTAGACCACATTATTAATGACAACCATAATTATTTCTATAAACATCAATTAAAGTTATTGCTGGTGGTAAAATTTTTTACAATGAATAAATTTGATCGAAATGAAAATTTATACTGTGTACATAGAATGTTATTCAAGTATGAGGCTCTCGGAAATATATTTTTTAAATTATAGTAAAAACCAAGCGTTTTTGTTAAGTTCATAAATATTTTTGAAGCTTTGAAAATATGATGTAGAATTATTACAAAAGTGTGCTAAATCTGTTTATAATTTTTATTATAATTCTAAGAACCTCATCATCACTTGTTACTAGGATGTAATATTTGCAAATAATTAATGTTAAATATAGTGTTTCATAAATCTAATTGTAACTAAAACTTCAATCAAAGGACAGGCAACAAAATAGGAAATAATAATATAGAAATAAAAACAAAAACTTAAAGAAAAACAACCTAAACACTTAGACATTAAAAAGTTTAAAATCACAGTTGACAAGAACTTAAAACCCTTAGTGATTATAATTTTAATGTAATACAGGTAAATAATTAAAAAATAGATATTTATAATTGACAATAATCAATATAAATCTATATATATATATATATATATATATATATATATATATATATATATATATATATATATATATATTCAGCTGGTCGGTTTTAATAAAAAGCCCAGCCTAAAATTAATAATAATGCAAAGTAAATACATAAGATTTAGATCTTATTAAATATACTTTGTTGAATTAATTTTTGAAAATGAAAATAATCATGGTAGCATAAAAAGTAAAACAATTTAATTTTTTTATGTTAGAAGAGTGTTAACACAATTCTTGCTGTTAGAACAATTTTATTACTTCATTCAAACTTAATTAACTTTTCCCACATTTCAAGCAGTAGTCCTTATTTTCTAGGCTTTATTTCTAAAGCCTCCTTTACATGGAGCAATGTTTTTTGAAAGATTATGTGCAATAAGGAGGCATGCAAATTTGGATCCCACCCAGTCAAGTTGCAGATGCAAGTGCTTCCAATTCCAAGCATAATAATAATAATTGGCTCTTGCAGCCAATGGCCATAGCCATGTTGAATCCACCGGTTCCTGTTGACCACCGAAGTTAAGCAACGTTCGACGAATGGGTGACCAACCATGTGCTGTTGGCACTATGAAAGGGTGCTAAGCTGTAGATAGCCCGGCATTAATAGCCCAATTGTTGATACACCGTTAACCCCCCCCCCCCCCCAAAAAAAAAGAATATCTCTTGCAATCATCGTGTAACTTTATTATGATAGATTGGTGATGACAAAGTAATGCAGTTTATAAAAGATTATTCTAATTTTGTGGTATAATGGCAGTCTATTTTTTTTAACAGTTTGTCTTTCCGGATATCATTATTTTTTACTCTATCTACTTAATATTTGTATTCTACTTCCTGGTTGAAATGAGAATGATTCCTTTGGTTCAAATCTAACATAGTAGTCGAATTGTCTAAAAAGTTGCTTGATTATTATTTATCGAAAGCATTTTGGCTTGTATATAATTTCCATAGCTAGTAATCTACATTTTATGATACATGAGATTCATGGACCTTTGCATGCATGAAGTAAAATAATTATTGTAACACAAGATTTGCTAGCCCTTTAAAAATATTACCTGAAATAAATATATTAATATCCAATTGGCTATAAATAAAACATTCTTTTGTGAATAATGTATCCTGGGGGTATTAAAGTGTTAAGAAAAAATAATCTAAGTTAGTTTTGCTATTTGATATAAAAATTTTATATTATGATGCGCAAATCAGGGGCCATGGACTTTCAAAATATAGTAAATATTTAAAGATGTCTTTAAAAAATTCAATGGATCTGATAATCGTACTGTTTTTTTGGTAAAATAGTTTATTTTTAAAATAAACATCATTTACTTTTCTGCTTTTTTCCCAACGGCACTGCATTGCTTCCCATTGATCACCAAAGTTAAGCAAAGTCAGGCATGGCCGGCACCTGAATGGGTGACCGTTAACGTGCTGTTGGCATTATAAAAGTGTGGCAACCTGTAGATAGCTCGGCGTTAATAGCCCAATTGTTGATACACCGTTAAAAAAAAAACAAAATATATTAAATTAATTTTTTTATTTGGCCCGAAAATAAAAATGAATGAATGATTGTTGGCAAAGGTGATTGCCAGGATGGATATGGGTAGGTTTGACAACAATAGTTAAATAAAATATCTAGGGAACGGAACAAGTTGTCTATTTGTTTGCTAAAGTTTCACAACGATATGCTAGCATTCATGAGGGCTACAACACAATTAAATAAAATAAGAATAAGTAAGGTAAATAAAATAACAAAAATTGAACAAGAGATAAAATACATACCCACGGCACTTTATTTCTTTTTTAAACATGTTCACGTTTTGTAATTTTAATTACCTTATAGTTGTGCTTATCTTGCCCTTTTTGTTTAAAAATCCTGAAGAATGCTTGCAAATCAATCCAAAATTTTGGTAAAGAAATATAAAAGTCATTTTCTCAAACGTGTTTTATATCATCTATTTAAACTGAACCCAGATTAGCTTCATCCTGGTTATAAGTATCCATTTATAAATTAATGTCAAATTTGTAGGTTTATCATTTATGTATCCTTTATAGAAAATAATTCTTAATTTTCAGCAGTTGCTATTTGTATCTTGCAAAGAAACTCAGTTCATAATGTTCACAACTAATGAGAGAGACATATCATGAAAATAAGCCAAATCGGAAGTAAGGGTTTACTCGAACAAAATTATAAATTTTTCCTTATGGGCCATAATTTGCGCTTCCTTCCAACGGAACTCAGCTAATATTGTGCACAACTAATTTAAATATTTTTTCTTTCTTTTAAAATATTATTTATTTAGCGTATTGAATGTAAATACTGTAATTAATAATGAATCAATGTAATATTGTAATAGGTACTCGAAGTAACTGGCTGGGGTTGCTCCCCAAAGTTTTTTAAAACATTAACTCATATCTGTGACGTACCGAACCTTTTTAGGTTCATTGTCAGGTATCTACATAAAATAAAAGTAAAATGAAGAATAAGGAGGAAACTTCTCCTATGTCACTAATACCAATACAAATACAATAAATGACGTATATAATAATACAAATCCAAAATAATAATCCGGTATAATAAGTTACCTAATATATTGTATTATTGTATACATCATTGATTGTATTTGTATCGGTATTAGTGAAATAGGAGAATTTTCCTCCTTATTCTTCATTTTACTTTTATTTTACATATTTCCCTCTACGTCCACCAATCCCTATCCAATGCTCCTGACTCTAAAACAAAATGGCCAATCCTTCGTAAACTTTCCCTTTGCAAAACTAACCGTCCTTGCTCTATGTCATTATCCCCTGATGTTCTTAATGCTCACTTTGTATCTTCTCACTCAGTCCTCCTATACCTTCCACACTACCTTTTAATTCCAACAACTTCTACTTCTCCTATATAACTCCAGAAGATCTTCTAACCGCGGTCCTTCAATCCCGAACCAATGACTACAGTCCAGACTCTGTTCCCGTTAAACTGATTAAGGCCTGCTTACCCGCAATCCTTCCTATCCTTCTCCACATATACAACTATTCCCTTCAAAACTCGATTTTTCCTTCTCAATGGAAAACAGTGATGGTTCACCCTCTTAACAAAATATCAAACCCCTGCTCTCCGAAGGATTTCCGTCCTAGAGCGCCTGGTCCAATCTCAAGTATCCAACCCCCTTGAACAAAATAATCTCCTTAACCCTCTCTAGTCTGGCTTCCGTCCGTCATATTCCACTCAATCAGCACTCATAAAAATCACCACATTCAAACTGCCATAGATAACCAACAACTCACTATCCTAGTTCTCCTAGATTTTTCAAAAGCATTTGATACCGTTGACCATCAAATCCTCCTCACCAAACTCATATCTCTTTCCTTTTCCAACAGTGCCATTAGCTGGTTCCAATCCCTTCTATCCAATCGATCCCAATACGTGGTCATCCCCGACAACAATCCTTCTAGCCCTCTTCCTCTTTCCCGTGGTGTACCCCAGGGCTCCTCGTTATCCCCAACTATATTTTCTGTTTACATCAATGATCTTCCTCTTTCCACAGTTCATTCCAAGTTCCATCTTTACGCTGACGATGCCCAAATCTACCTATCCTTTAAGCCCTCTTTGCTACGAGATGCTGTAGACAAGCTGCAAGTAGATCTTAATAACATCAATGCTTGGGCCTCAGCTAATAAGCTTTCCCTGAATCCAGACAAATCCAAAGCCATTGTTATAGGCTCCCAATCCCTCATAAGTTCCACTTCCCCTTTTCCAGCCCTTTACCTCAACAGCATCCCTATAAAATATTGTAAATCAGTTAAAAATCGTGGAATCATATTTGATCAGAACCTTTCCTGGAAAAATCATATTTCCCAAATTTCCCGTCGATCCATATTTATCCTGAGACGGCTCAACCTCTCCCGCCATCTCCTGCCAACAAAGACCCGTCAACTCCTTGTAAACTCCCTATTATTCCCCCAGTTTGACTATGGTTGTTTGGTGTACGGTGGACTTTCTGGCGATCTTGAGGCAAAACTCAAACGCCTCATGAACTATTTCATTCGTTTTATCCTCGGGATCCCCAGAGACTCCCACATATCACAATTCTACCAGGAGCTAAATTGGCTATTCCCTCTTTATCGTCGACAGTATTTCCTCGGCTCAGTCCTTTACCAAGTAATTCAATCCCGTAGACCTTCTTATATTTTTCAACTTCTTAAATTTAAATCCTCTGTTCACTCCCGTAACACCCGATCTCGGCCTTCCGATCTTTATATTCCTGCCCACCGAACAGCAATATTCGAAAAATCATTCGTCACGCGTGCCACCTCGCTATGGAATTCCTTGCCTCTGTTTGTCCACCATTCCACCAACCTAGAAACCTTTAAATCCCGACTCTTCCACCACCTTCTATCCCTGCAAGTTTTACCCAACCCCTAATCTATATTGAAGCTGTACATTATATACTGATAGCATTTATAAGTTTTTAAGTTTACATATAAAATTCACAATTATTTTGTAATTTCAAAATTATTCCTATGGGACTTGTGTCCCGGAATAAGAATAAAACTTTTCATTTCATTTATATGCCTGAAGGTGAACCTAAACAGGTTCGAAACGTCGCAAATATAGGTTAATGTTTCAAGACCTTGATGGCGGCTGTCAAAGGGTGTTAGACAGTGACACCTCCTTCTAAATGGAGGGTGTCGCAGGGCCTTTGATACCTGATGGTGCTCCCTCAATTCAGTCTGTGTTTGTCTCGCTACACTGAAACAACTTCTTATTTGTTCGTAGCCATTATAAAGGGGTTTTCTTCAAACCCGATTGGCCCGTCACTGGACATTTCAAAGCAGAACCGAATTTTTCTTACAAATCGCAATTATTCACTTCAGCCAGGGGAAACGATCTTACGTCATACGGTTTAGCCACCAACGTGATAAACAATTTTTGGGAGGAACTCCTACCAGTTTCTTCAAGAATCCATTGATCCTTCCCCACCCCCACCTTGAACTTACATAATTATAGGTACACTCATGGAAATTACAAGCAAGGTTAGCTTTTCCAATTTTGCCAAAATGATTTTTCAGGTGCACCTATAACAGTTATTATAAAATAAATAAATAAAAAATAATGAAAATTGAAGCAAATGTAGACACATTAATTCTATGTATATGGATTAAAATATTTTAAAATTCAATTGACTAAAAAAATGGAGAAACGTGATATATAAATAATAATTTTAAGCATACAAGAAACACTACAGCTTTAATATTATTAAAAATATAAATTCAATTAAATATTGAATTTTCTATCTTGTTAATAACTATTCCTCCATTTTTTAAGTCTATAATATACATTAATCAAAAATAAATCACTGCCATATTTGTTGGCATAGATCTTCGATGTGAAATTGAATGTAAATTTTGAGTGACCCTAATGAGTCAATAATTTCTATTCTATAAAAACTATTACATTTCTGCACGCCCTACAATTCTAATTTCGACGAGTATAAATGATATAAAAATTTCACAGTATTTAATGTTATACATCTATAATCTCTTATTAATACAAATTTATACAAACAAATTATTCTATACAGGTACAGGCTGATTTACTCCTATCAGACTTTGGATTTGAATGATCTCAATGGACGACGACTAGCTTGGTCACTCAAAAAACTATTCTCGACTTAAGCAGTCAGCAAAGCTCTTAGGTGTTAATTAGAGCTTTTTAGACAATTGTGGATTTTCAGGTAAAGCTTTGAAAAAAATAAAAATCTTTTAGTTAAGACATTGATAAAATATTCTTTATGGTTGGGATCAATTACACAAGGACAATTTTTCTTTTAAACACTATAAACATTTTTTTTTCTGTATGATATCTCGGAGGAATCATTAGTCAGAACTCATGTTTGGGCTTGTTATCTAACTGGTCTAGTTCTAATTGAAAAGAAACTTCTTTTAGTTTAGACATTGATAAAATATTCCTTATGGTTGGGATCTATAACACAAGAAATGATTTTATAAAAAAAAAAAAAAAAAAAAAAATACTAGGATAATTCAACTACAGCTACGACGAAGCAGAGGGTGTTGTGTATGGAAAAATTAGAAGCATATTAATATTTAAGTATTCTTTTCATGGTTGTTGACAATAGTGGAGCTGAACATCTCAAAGAGAAATAAAATAACATTTGAAGTCTCATAAGCTGGCATAAGTTTATATGAAACGATTTAGTTATTGGAAACAACTTGTATGTGCTGTAATTCTTCAAAATTGATTAATTTAGTCCCGATTTAAAATTAAATGGAGGCCCGGTGGCCATGAGTGTTAATACGTGACCACATAACGTGGGTTTGATTCCCACTATAGGGTGGTGGCTTTTCTTTAGAAAAAAGAAAAGGCATCAGCCCTATCCTGGCTAGAAAAGGGTGGTAAACTATAGATAACTCGTCCCAAAATTCTTAGTTAATAATAATGGATGTTAAAATTTTAATAAATAAAATTAAAATTTCATTTACTCCAATAATGATTTGCTGATGGGTTCAAACAGATAATGAACAATTTATAAACATGTATTATTTTCTGAAGGCAATTTTTTAGCATCGAAAAGATTTTTTTTATAGTTTGACCAACCAGATACATTATTTTTATTAAGTCCCGGTTTTATGAAACAAAAGTTTATCCACCGCATTTTTTTTTTTAAGTTTGTAACATAATAAACTTTGATCCCAACCATTTGACAAAAATGTATCAGTGATTTCACATTTTTTTTCTCTGTTTTAAAATAATAATGAATAATTTTTAATTTTTGTTTATTCACTTATTTCCAAAATGTCAGAAGAAAACATTTTTTTTTTTTTTAATGTTAAATCTTGACCTGACAATATCCAATACATTGCACTTAAAGCTTGAGATAACAGAAGCTTTATTTAATATTTACAAGATATCGATTAAAATAATAAATCCCAAAACCGAAATACTCTAATAATTACATGTACAAAAAAGGTAGAATCACAGTAGTAAATTTTGGCATTAAATTTTATACATCTCAAAATAATAATACACTGAAGTATTTTAACTTATATATTTTATGATTTTTTTTTCTTTTGAAACTATAAAACTAGTAATATCACAAAGTTCATTGATGAGACAAGAGCTACTGAAGTATTTTGATGACAAAACAAATTAGAATACAATTTTTCATTATTAAAAACCTTAAATATAATTAGTATTATAAAATTATAATGGACGTTAAATAATAACAAAAGGATAATTTAAATAAATAATTACAAAAGGATGCTCGGTGGCCGTGAGTGTTAAGGTGTGAGCACTTAACACTCCGTGCCAAAGGTCATGGGTTCGATTCCCACTATGGGGTGGTGGCTTTTCTTTAGAAAAAAGAAAAGGCATCAGCCCTATCCTGGCTAGAAAAGGGCGGTAACCTATAGATAACCCGTCCAAAAATTCATAGTTAATAATAATGGACGTTAAAATAAAAAAAAGAAGAAAATGATCAATGACAATAGAAATTAAGTCGGAATATTTGGTAATAGATTTTACAAGTTATTCAATGATATATAAAAAATGGCCATCAATGACCTCTTTGAGAGTTGTTTATAACATAAACAGGATCTTCAAGTGGTGGAATGGAGAGCACGCCGGATTCTAAATGTGGGCGATGAGAGTTCGAGTCCTGCTTCTGGTAGGTTGTCTTTTTTCGAGGACTATGGGTGTTTAGGAAAAATGGCGACCTATACATAGCCCGGCGCTAATGGCCGAGATGCAGACGCGTCTCTCTCTCACTTGAACAATCGCACAACAAAATTACATATTGATGACTCTTAAATTAATCATTGTCTTCTTTTACAAAGCTGTCCGACGACAAACATCTTTAATCAATAACGAATAAATAATTTCCTGTGAATTACTAGACAAAAAAATGTAAAAACTTCAGTTGGGTTAAAATTAACTCATAAAACAATAGCAAATCAATATAAAATACACTATTTTATATTAGTATTGAAAGAATTAAGGATATGGCGTTTGACATCTACAAATTCTATTCACTTGATTACTTTCTATTGAAAATAATTTTTTTTTTACAAGTGCTTTATGTATTATAAAGTTTTGAAAAATATATTGGCACATTCATTTCTGGAATATCTAGTAAATAGTTTTCTAGCTCTAATAACTGCTGGCAATTGTTTAAATAGTGCAAAAAATGAGTAAAACTAACTGTTCTCTTTTTAAGTACAGTAGAGTTTCAGTCTAAAAGTAGAGATTTAAATAAATTCATTGCAGTTATAATTACAGTATTTGTCACAACAAAATATGTAATATGGATATTTATTATATTATTATGTATCAACTATTTTGCCAGAAACGCATTTCCGTTTTGATGCAAAATAGTTGATCTGAGATGTAAATAAAAGAGGGAAAATTTGAAGAGGACACCTTCAGCTTTCAGAATATTTAAACAGCCCCAGTAAAAGATAAAAACTGAAGTTTTAATCAAAATAATAACATTTAGAGTAGTATATATCAGTTAATATTTAAGATATCGAAGTCTGGTTTGTACCATTTGTTGTGTTTTTAACTTATACCATGTGCATAAAAACAGGGGTCATCTACAAATTCTATCATTTGATTACAAATTATTGAAACATCGGCATATTCTGAAAGCTGAGGTGAAGCCGTGCGTTGTCATTTTTCAGTTAGATTAACTGTTTGGTCACAATATGTGTGTATATGTACACAAACATATATATTTATTCTCAAATAATCAGAATGAATGTAATATTTTTAGAACACAAAAACATTTTTAGTGCTTAGTGGAAGTTAAACGGGCTACAGAACCAACCAAACTAGACTATTTCCTATTTTTTCTTTTATACAAAGCTTCATAAAAATTTGTTTTATCGAACAAAGACAAGTAATTAGCTCTCTGGGTTATTTAAAGGTAAGTACTTTTAAAAAAGGGAAGAACAATTGAGCAGCTTTTATTCAGTAGGGCTAAACCTAAATATTTTAGGCCTATGCTCGAGTATGATTAAATGTGAAAGATGAAACAATGCTCTAAAATTTTGTAACTGTCCAGGAAAGAAACAGTTACATTTTTTTACTATCTCTTTTTTTATGAAACTTAACATCTTCTTTTTTAAAAAATAATGTTTTCTATTCAAATTAATTCTCTTAATAAGCAAACATAAAAATGTAAAGGAATTCTTGTAAAATATATTTAAATAATTCAATTTTAGTTCAGTGGTAATAGTAAAATAAAATTACTAATAATTTAATAATTATTGACATTACTGTTTAATAACCAAAAAAATCTATAATATTATTTCAAATTTTACTGCTTATAAAATTACACAGAATACAGATACAGTCACGTTTGCATCAAACGTTTATCATCATAACACAATATACAAACAAGTTTGCAAAAAAAACAAATGTCATATTTTTTAATTTAACTCAATTTTTTTATTTAACAAAAAATGTTTCGTATCTTATCAATGATTCACATTTGAATGATTGAAGATGTTGAATTATTTTAACCCTTTACAAAAATTGTTATTTTTCATATAATTAGATCATATTAATCAGAAAAGAAACCAAGGAGACATTTTTTTTGGGGGGGGGGGTGAGTTTTTGGTTCAATTCAGCTATTTAGTGCTTTAGAAATGTTTTTCTAAATAGAACCAAATGAAAATATTGATTAATTTTGGTAGTAGAGAACTGAAAAAAAAATTAAATAGTAAACTGTCACAGTGAGGCTTCAACTGTAGGGGTAGTTTTCTTAGAAAGCAGTACTGTTTTTTGGTCCATTCTGATAAAAATGATCCAATTCACAATGTAATCAGTTCTACAATAACAATCTAAGCAAGAAATAAATCGTGATATTAGAGACTTCTTTGGCACATAAGTGAAAAGAAAGTTCAAATGTATACCATTAGATATAATAAAAATAGATATTTTTTTTATAATGAAAAAAGTTCCAGAAACTTAGGCATTTGTAATACACAATAGATGAGGAGAATAAATAGAACAGAAACAGTAAAATCAACAAATTATTGAACTAAAACAAAACCTTCCGTATTTAAAATTTAAAAACATAAGAATATTATTAATAAAAAAATAATTAAATTAATAACTACAGTATTTGTTATAACAATATACAATGTTTAATATTATTAAATCAGGTATTTTTTAACAAAACTACTTTTTTTTTTTTTTTTTTTAAAATATAATGGTGTTTTGGAATGTTCTGGAAATAGTATTTCCCTATTACTGAAAAAGAACAAATTTTCTTTTTTCAAATAAACAGGTGACATAAAATGTACCAAAGTAATGAAATATGGAAACCTAGCGGGACCTTTTAACATTAATCAATAATCAATTTGACAACTGAAGGAAGATTATTACTAATTTCGCAAAGATTAATAACAGTGAAGGAATAAGTGGCAACACTGATTAGTCCAGTTACAATGATTTACTATTTTACCTGTAAGTAATAAAATGTGTATCAATTTACTACGAGTGGCATCCCATTCTCATCTCAACTTTTAGTGGATTGATAAACAATTAAAGCATACTTTTTACATTACATTTTATTACATGTATCATACAACAGTATACCATCATACATTTTGTCCAAAAATCAGTGTTGCCACTGATTCCAACATCAATTAAGTTCAAGTAATGCACATAGTACAATTAATAAGTATTAATGATTAATTACACCCAAGAAGAAAATTGTATATTATTATATATTTTATAATAAAACAGTACTCGTGTTCTTTTCCAGTAATATAAATATGGTTTGGTAACTATAAATTAAATCTTAATAAATAAATAACAACAAACTAAATAATAATTAATGTTAAAACATATTATCAAAAACATAAAAAATAAACAACAGCATTTTAAAACAGTGATGAATTCAACTGTAGTTTCCAGATTGAAAGAGGTCGTTTAAAAACAGTTACCTGCCCCCTTTCCTTGCCTCCAATAACAAAAACTGAAAATGATGTTCGATCCCTTTCTGCTCTGCTGGCACTGTATGCTCTTCCTTTTTTATTCAATTGAGAATTATACGAATTATTCAGAGCTAAAGGGAGACTTTTTGGCGGAATAGGCTTCATTTCAATCATTTCACATCTACTCGAGCTTCTACCGAAGGTATCCTCAAGAAGACTATCAGGCGGGCTGCTCAGGAGGGAATAGTCCCTTTGGGAAATAATGTCTTTGATGTCTGGGCCCATATAATTAGGATTTGAGAAGCTATATGGACCGTCCTTTCTGTTTTTCTCAGAGTTAGAACATATTCGGTTCATCGTCTCAATGCTAGCGTAATCGGAGGTTTCAGAAATTTCTTCTGGTGTTGTCAGTGGGTTTCCAAATCTCACAGAAGCAGATTTAGGAAATGGCTTCTTCTTCGGTTGAAGCTGTTGGTGTAAAGAAAGGAAGTCTTGTTTCGATTCGGATTGTACATCCTCGTCTTCTAAATAAACAAGTTTGGTCGTTACTTCTACAGGTGTCAACGTACTCGTCAATGAAGCAAAATTTGGAACTGATATAGGATCTCGTGGAAGAGCAGTAGGAGTCGAACTGCTGGGAGACGTTAAGGCCTTTGCAATGACATTTGCACTTTGAGACTTCACCATTTCCCCACAAAGCGATGTTTCAGATATGCTTTCTGTGCTGCTTAAAACTGAATAACTACATTTACTGGACTGGCTAAGCCTTGTGAGGTTAAGATTAGAGAGCTTTGATATTTCCTTAAGTATACTTAAATTAGAAGTCGCTGCTGTGTTAGGACGAGGATTCGCACGATGATTTTGGCGTTCTATTGAACCCCCGCCTCTGACTCTCTTAGGAGACTTTTTACTCACACAGGAGTTGTCGAGCAACAACATATCTGGAATCATTAGGGCAACACTCTCTGAACGTGGTTGAGGGACACATCCTTCCAAAGACAATTTCTCCCATGTTTCTGTCGCTGAAAACAAGTAAACAATTATTATAAATATTATATTATATTATAAGATTATGACATTTTGTTATCAATAATTATAATTATTGATAACAAAATGTTTTAAATATATTATCTTCCACAATTTTTAAATAAATTATAATTTATTTAAAACACTCCAACTTCTCACTAATATCCTTTTTAGATACTCTGTTTCACAAAACCAGACACCTCGTCAGGAGCAACTTCTCAATATACATACCATATGAGCCTTATTTTAGGACGTTGTTCTCCAAACCGACAAAATAAATATGGCTGTTGTCAGTCAGCTGTTTAAAATCAATAGTTTCATGGTTGAAAATCGATTTCCAAAGAAAGCTTTTGTTATCAAAGTTATGTTTAAATTAAACAGAACTGATATAAATATTCCTATTTTTTTCATTTATTCGTGCTCCGACTACCAGGGTCATTTGCACCATTATTGTCATCTATTATATAGAAAATTATATTATTTAAATATTTGTTCTCCCCTTTAAATATTGTTTTTAGGTTACTGTTTCTTTTCTATTTTTAATAGCCCAAAAACATTATGAGAAAGTGGAACCAAAATGTGAAAGCAAAGTACCGTGCTCGCTTCCGGGCCACTTCAGCCAGCCTGATCACCCCGAGTCCACTTCTAGTCTATCTGTCCGTATATCTCTGGTCCGTCTGTCCGCCTTTCAATCCACATCCAGGCCATTCCAGTCTTCATGTTATTGTTTGCTCATTTTTTGCCTTATATCTGGGAGTCTGAAGAATTTTGTGCGACACATAACACTAAAATCCAGTGGACGGAGTAACGACACTGCTAAAGTCCTAAGCACTTGCAGTAAACAAATGAGCGAACAGTAGCATGCAAAAAAGTCGCTGCTAAAGGATGTTCCATGATTTTTTTTTAATTTTTGCAGTACGCTCAAAGCAGAAAGCTACAGGAGTCCAGGGCGCAAAGCCCCCTGATGGGATCCAGGGATGGAGACCCTTGCGAAGGGGCAAGTTTTCTTATCTTTTTCTTTTTATGAAGGCTTTTCCTTTATTCAGTATTTTAACATTTTAAAAGTCAAGTGTGAGTCTATTTTTATTAGCACAATCCACCAAAACGATTTTGTCAGTCGTCTAAATTTTTAACATGCTGTTGTTTCCTCTTTTTTAGTAGCTGTCTTGATCCTCCTACATACTTTTTTATACATGGCTCAGTTAATTTGATATATCGATGGCCTAGAATAAAATCCTCGTATCTAAAAAAAAAGGAAAAATACCTTTTATACATTATTAGACGGATATTATGGCTAATGAAAAAGATACAAGGTTTTATTCTTTGTCGATGGAGTCTATCAAGAGTAAGATTAAGTTTCTTTAACAGTCAAGTATTGTGAAATAGGAGCTATCTATTTAATAACGTATAAAAGTTATTAAGTTTTTTTATGAGATACAAGGTTTTAATTCTAGGCTATTGATATATTATATTTGGTTTCCTTCTCTTTTAATTTATCTTTTATTCATCAATAAGTATTTTAATTTTACTAAATCTCTGAAAAAAAATTATAAATAATATAAAAGCTAAACTCTTATTTTAAAAAATAACAATACTCCAAGTTTTTTTAAATATAAATGGACAATGTAAATATATTTAAAGCATAAGTAAAATATCTGATTTTTCTAAAATAATATTAGGCTAATAATAATGGAAGTACGAATCAAAGAGACTGCCTCATTATTAATTAATCTAGTAGTTGTATCATGAAATTAAGCATTTGATGCACAGGTAAACTTCTGAAAGGTTTTGAATTAGAAAAGATAAGAAATTTCTAGGTTCAGTAGAAGCTAATAGTAACAAACAAATTAAAAAAAATCATTGGTTGGAAATGTCTTGATAACGAAACACCACAGAAAATATAATAAATCTTACCAAAATGAAACCTCCATAATTCATTATTTGGCTGGCCCCCACGCTCCCCTCCAAAGATCAGCATGGAACTAGGCAGCTTGCAGACAGCATGGCTATGGAGCGAACCAGGACTCATTTTGCTTTTGACCTGCGTCCAGGTTTTTCGAACTGAAATAAATAATAATTATTGTGAGGAGATAGTTGGCCGTTGTGATTGCAAAGATAGAATCATTGGGGTTGAGCGTTGAGATTCAGAAATGATTGCACATCCGTGAGGAACAGTTTTCCTATTTCTTCTTGCTCTGATGAAGTCTTGAATCTCAAGCTGAAAGGTCGGCAAAAATATAACAAATTTTTTATCTAATTAACCTTACCCGAAATCTGATAATAATTAAATTTTAGAGAATTGAGAGAGAGAAAATCCTCAATTTTTATAAGGTATAAAGTTTAGTTCCCCAATTAAATCGTGTGTCTTTAAGATCTTGAGTATGTTGCTCAATATACTCATCAGCCCAAAAAAATAAAATCAGGTTCTAAATCAAATGCTATAATCAAAAATGATATCTATAAAGAATAAATAAAATGAGTATTTTAGGGATAATAAACTCTTTATGTTTTCTGAATCAATATTAACAGGAATTAAATAGCGTAAATAGGTAGCAGTAGTGTGACTAACATGTTTGTAATATTTAACTGGATATATCTTCTACTTCTTCTGGCAGTGCATCTTTGCTTGATGGCCAGACGGAAAATGTTTTTGGTGTTGGTGTGCATCTGTTAATATGATAGCAGCCATAATTATTGTATTTTCACCGCAAAACGTGGCATATAGCATTCCTATAACAAACAATTGAGCCAAGTTCATTGACCAGCAAAATTGATCCACCTGGAGGAGGTGGCTTTATTAATCTACTATATATTTGTCAAATACCATTCACTCACTCGCTGACTGACTCACTGACCTATCATCGCCCAGCCCAAACCACTCGACAGAAAAATTTGAAATTTTGTATGGACTCTCCCTACAGAACGCAGACACTCGCTAAGAAAGGATTTTTTGGTTTTCGAACTTTTAAGTATTTTTAGAGGGGATTAAAGTTTTAGTTGGTTAGAGCAGGCAAGCCTAAGCAGCATGCGTTGCTAGGACGATAACAGAACACCTGTTACCGAACTGTATCTCTTTCATAGTATTATTTTTAATTGAGGTTAATTTTAACTATGATGGCAGACATTGAATTAATAGAAATAAACTGTGATTTTGTCCCTCATAGAGTTTTCGCTCTGCTGATGGTCCATCCGAGGTAATAATATCCCGAACCACTTGACACAAAAATTTCAAATTTTGCATGGACAATCCGTTTAGAATGTAAACACTCGCTAAGAAAGGTCTTTTTGATATTCAAATGTTTAAGTACTTTTAGGGGGGTTTGAATTATTAAAAAGTTCCTCATTGGCTCAAAAATGGTCCGATTTTGATGACATTTGGTACAAAACTCTTTCTTCTCATTTGAAAGGTCAAGTTCATTATTAACCAGCTGAATCCGTTTACTGGAACATGGTTTTTGAAGCAAAATTTGCACGAAAAAATCGGGACGCACATTTTCGAGTCCATATCCTTGCAGGTACTTGTTATATAGGTTCCTTAACATAGGAAAACGAATGAAACCATTTTTAAAGCGTTTTCTGTAACCGTTTACGAGTTTTGCCAGGTATTTGACATTCAAACTTTGGTATCGTTTGGAGGTAAGAAGTATATGGAAAAATTTTATTAATAGTGATACAAAGTTTTTGGATCTCAGTATATTTTCTAAAATATCTCGAAAAAGGTTGGGAAATCGTAGTAAGTGGAAGGTGGCTATTCAAAAGGTTACTAAATTCTCTATAAAAAGACTCTGTTGTAATGTTCGGAGGGGCGATGTCAATCGAAGAGATAAGTGCTTAAAACTTCGAAGTTGCTTGGTTTATTCTTTTCCAAATGTATTTGTCTCTCTTAACATAACTTTTTAAGTGGTTATTGAATTTTTTTTTTTACTCCAAATCGGAAACAACCACGGTTACCTCCACATGGTGTTTCCTGGGTAACTCTAAAGTCCGTGCAATAATAAGCTGTACAAAATTATGTAGTAGCGTTAATTTATATCGGTTTACCTTTTTATCATACCTTATTTAACGCAATATAAAAACAACTTATCGTCCGTGGTGAGGCACGGGTAGTATGTCCATAACAGTCAAAAATTTTGTTATGTTGCAACAAAACTTGGCATATATTTTGTTCATCTAAAGAGAAAGATGTGTGGTAAAAATAAACTATATATGCTCATAAAGTCATAAAGAATGGGGGTTTAGTCTGGAACTAAATTATTCATTTTTTATGATTTGGGGTAATTCGACATCTAAATGCTATAACTTCTTCCACCACTTCAGTAACTATTAAGTACCCATAGCTAAGGCAAAAGCTGTAAAAGAACCTAAAATGTTTAAACATTCTTATATAAGGATATGTTTAACTAGGCAGGATAAGATAAGCTAACCTGTGTCAAATTTCCAAAGCTCTGATTTCTCTTGTAGGTCCGTCATTCCTCCATAAACCCAAATAGATCCATCATGAATCACCATGCTATGTTTATGGCGAGCAGGAGCAGAATTTTTTCCATTTGAAATGAGGTGCCAAGACTCCGATTCTGAAAAAAAAGAAGTATTTTGGAAAGTGATTTTTTTTTCTTGAATTTATTTTCTTAGGATTTAGTTTATTATTTTAGCCGTTGTTGCGTGAGGCTAACCTAACAGGAACAAGGTCCATAGCACAACGGAGTCGTATGCACGTGGTCACTGCCTGGGAACGGAGCGTGTCAGGTACCCAGGCAGAGGCTAGACACAGACTGGCTTAAATGGCGTTAGATCCGGCTGCAGTGTTGTACACAAGCCTAGCTTTGGCAACTCCAGTGTTGCCACCAAATAAAACTGAGAAGTTAGGGGGGCGCCGCTACATTATCTTGAAATGAATCATTCTACCAGGAGACGAACAGAAGTCTGAAATGTAGATCACACTTCCTTTGTTAGTACATGTTTACTCTTGTGATGATACGTAGTAAGGTCCATAAGTTTCCGGCCTGGGATAGAAGGAAAGGTGAAAGAAAAAAACTGGTTTTACTGTTTTTCAATATATTCTTCTCTAAGTTCAACACACTTAATACAACGCTTTGGCAACATTTCTATACCATGAAAAAAATAATTTTCTTCTTTGTTAAAAAAATGTTCTTCCACTGCTGCTTGGAGCTCTTCTTCGGTGTTAAATCGCCTTCCACAAAGGTCAGATTTTAACTTTGAGAAAGGTAGAAATCGCTAGGGGCCAAGTCTGGGCTGTAGGGTGGATGAGAGATTTCTTGGAATCCACAGTCCTTCACAGCGGCCTTGGAAATCAATGCTGTGTAGACAGAGGCATTGTCGTGAAGGAGGCGGACACCTCTGCTTAACTTCCCTTGCCTCTTCTCTTTAATGGCGTCTCGTAACCTGTGAAGTAGGGCTGCATAATACTCACCATTCATTGTGGTATTCCTTTCTTTAAAATCTATCAGTTGTATTCCTTTACAGTCCCAAAAAATTGTGGCCATTACCTTTTTTGTTGACTGCGTGACTTTTGCCTATAAAGGAGGCGCTTCTCCTGGTCTTCTCCATTCCATGGACTCTCTTTTGCTGAGTGGGTCATAATATAGAACCATTGTCTCATCCCCAGTTACAATTGAGTCCAAAAAATTCCTTGAGTACAATGCCGACTCGCGTAAAAAATCATTGCAGCAGTGAACTCGTTCCTTTTTTTGAGCAGCTGAAAGAATTTTTGGAACCCATCTTGCACTAACCTTGTTCGTATGCAAATGTTATTTGATGATCCTCTTGTTTCTTTCCAACACTTAGTTTTGAAAGCCCTAACCTCGCTGCTATTTCCTTGGTTTTTAGTCGCCGGTCAGACAGCAATTCAGATTCCACAAGTTGGATTGTTTCAGAAGTGACAGCTTCCAATGGGCGACCGGGACGTGGGTCATCTTCTAGACTTTCTCTCCCTAACTTAAATAATTTTGCCCATTCTTTCACTGTGGATTACAAGGGGGAGGAATGCCCGTATACACAACCCAAGCGCTCTTTAATTTGCACAGGAGTAAGACCCTCTTTACAAAAGAATTTAATTACCGCACGGTACTCGAGTTTGAACATTGTAAAAATGGGGAGTTTCCTTCAAGGCTGGACACTGACTGACAAGACTGAGGAAGTGCGGGCGATGGGTATGGAGTGAGCAGGCATGGACCTGCATAGGCGTGCAGGTCCCGGCACGTTTGAAGGAGGGGAAGAAGGACAGGCCGGAAACATATGGACCTTACCTCGTAAATGGCCCATTCCGTCCTTTCAGTGGTGATTCTTGGACTATAGTTTACACATCCCCATGTGGCTTCAAATAATACTAGAACAAAATTGTTCTTTTATTTCATTTTCTGATTATCTAAATTGTAATTAAGACTTCTGGATTTGTTCAATTTTCTCCAATAGACTCTACTTCTGAAGATCAAATCTTGGTTTCAGAAGTGCACTGATCAGGAGTAGAACAATTTGTTTCGGAGGGCCTTATTTGGCATATAGAATGAGTATTTTGGCTTCCTCACAATAAAAATTTGGAAGGTTCTGGGAGGTTAGCTCAGCGGTAGTGCAATGGACTAATATACTGGAGGACCTGAGTTCAAATCCCGAGCAAGCACTAAAGATTTTTATCTTCTGGTGTCTTCGTTCATGGTTGGATTTGGCCTCCCTGACCGTCCCTAGGACAACCCAGCCTTTAAATAATTTAATAATGGGTACCGTGGTGCTAATGACCCTAGCAGTCAAAGCAGCAAGGGGAAAATCAGGCGGTCGGAGCATAGTACTGGCCACACTATATCCCTAGTGAGCCATATGGTCATGAATCAGATACCTCTATAGTACCTTCTCCTCAGGGCCCTTGTGGCCTGTTACGGGACTGATATGGGGGGAAGGTTCTACCCATATGTTGAATTCTACCCTATTTGATTAGTAATTAGAAGTGCTACTTTATATGGAAATTGTATGTCTATAGTACAAGGTATTAGGATGGATTTTCTTTTTGGGATTATGTTTTGCAGACACTTAAAAAATAAATTGCAGAGAATTTCTAATTAAAAGAATCATTTTTGCTTAATTTATGAACCGTTAAAAAAATAAATAGGTGTAAATAAAATATGTGTGGTTCGGTATTGTAAAGGATGGTTAGGTGTGGTTCGGTATGGTTAGGTGTGATTCGGTATGGTTAGGGATGGTTCGGTATGGTTAGGTGTGTTTCGGTATTGTTAGGGATGATTAGGTGTGGTTCGGTATGGTTAGGGATGGTTCGGTATGGTTAGGGATGGCTCGGTATGGTTAGGGATGGTTCGGAATGGTTAGGGATGGTTCGGTATGGTTAGGGATGGTTCGGTATGGTAGGTATGGTTAGGAATGGTTCGGATGGTTTTGTGTGGTTTTACATTTACGAATTTCGTTTAGAGCCTTCTGCTCAAATTCAGGAACATAAATATGCTTTAGGTGCACCCGACAAACCTATGTAATGTAGTACTGTATAACATGCAGTCTTCTTTTACCGAACGAGGTTAACGCGCGGACACTTTTTTGGAACACTTTTTTCTGTTTAGTCATCGCTAAAGCGTATTTATGCTACAAAAAATCTCATGATTTCTCAAGTATTAAGCCAATGTTCCTGGTGGAAGTAGAAGTTAACAGTAAGTGATGGTCCCCTTATGGCAGGATGGCCACCGTGACATACTGTCACCTAGAAGATTCAGGTTCTAACTACACCATACATACTCATATTACCTTAAACATATTTTTGCTAACATGAAATACCAAAATTATTACGCTTACCAAAATGAAAGACCCATAATTCACTGGAAGAGCCACGAAGATCCTGGTAACCTCCAAAGACTATCATGGTAGATCTGTGTACTAGGGCTGTATGACCCCGTCTCCCTTTCGGGACAGTAGCAGCTTTGCATGTCCTCACTTTCCTCCAGCTGTTTGCCTGTACAATGTCGTCTTTTTTAGATTAAAGACATAATAATAATAGATTAAAATAAACTAAAATGAAATTTTTAAATTTAGTCAATAATTATAATACCTATAATTTTTGCCTAAGATATTAAAAAGTATAGTATTTAAATGTTTTATATCTTTTTTTATTAACATCTTTTTTTCCCTGTTTTTTATTATATGAATGTTTTCATTTATTTTACGCTTTTTCTGGATTATTTCTTTTTATTAAAGTTTCAGGTAAGATATCTTTATTAACTAAACGTGTAAAATATTAATTTTTCAATTATTATTTTCATTAAAAAAAGGTGACTGGACGACGCGATGAAGGAGACTGAAGGAAATGATCGCCCTGCCACTTTGTATCGTAGACGACACCGCTCTGTCTTTCTGACGCTCGTATCGTATCGCACCCGAGGCCTTACGGTAATGTTTCTTTCATTAAATTTATATATCAAGGTTAAGAGGAATGTGTAACGTCATTTAGTTTCACATTCTAGTTTTTCAACATTTGTCAAAAATGGATATAGGTATCACGTGTGATATCTATATATTTTGACGTGTGGGATTTCATTCCCCACGTCAAAATACCTTTAAAAAGGGCATCTGGAAGCCTATTAACGCAAAAAATCAATGTTGTTCTGATAGTAAACAAATTTGACTTTTAAAAACAAAATATTATCGTACAAAATTGTATCAAAATCGGATTATTTTTGAGCCTGCTAGGGAGCTTATGCAAATACACATATTTATTTGAACCCTTTTCGTAATAATGGTTTTGAAAACTGGATTTTTCTAGTCAGCAATTTCGGACGTCACCATGTCGACGCCATAAGCTGGATTCTTCCCTTGTGAGTGATGGAGGAAACGCGCAGAAATGTCGATAGATTGGTGGCGAAATGTGGGGAGGTGTTGGGAAAGCTGTGGACAATTAATACTCATGAGATTTGCAGCACTGGGGTATTCAACTGACCAGGCTGTGCCTTCTAACAGTCGTGGGAACACATCATTTCCAGAGTTTTCTAAGCATTTGTTTATATTTTTATGTTCCAGCTTTATTTTTTTACTTAAGGTTATTGCCTACCGCTATCAGCTCATCATAAAAGAATACTGTATATATAGTAAAAAAAGTCCGACTCGCAGGAACTGCATCATCTTAGCGCGGTTCCGTTCTTATTTCTAGACTCATTTAAAATGATTAAAATAGAAGCTGTTATTATTTTGGGTCCACATTTCTAGAAAGCATGAAGATTAGATAGTTAGCGTTACGATTTTTTTGCGCGAATTTCGCCCCAAACGCCATCTTCCAGTGGACGGATTTTGCTGGTTAACGAACTTGACCTTTCAAATTGGACGACGGATTTTTGTACCAAATTTCATCAAAATCGGACCATTCATCTTCTACCTAGAGAGCGAACAGACAAATATATATATATATATATATATATTCAAATTTGAACCACCATCATTTTCGGTCTCTAGGGGTTCTGAAACGCAAAATTTTCTAGTCGGCACTTCTGGATTGCGTCATGAGATCAACCTTATAAGTGGGGTTCCTCCCTATGGGGGAGGGAGGAACCGCGCTAAAAAGAAAAGAAAAGAAACTCCGACTCGCAGGAACTGCGTCATCTTAGCGCGGCGCGGTTCATATCCTTAGTGCTATTAGTAAAGGAATAGTAGCAGTTATTGGTGGGGTTTAATCTTTCGTGAAAAAAATAAAATAAAATCTTGAAGAGAAAATAAATTTAATGCGCCACAACAGGAAACTGACAGTATCATGGCGACTTCCCCCAACCTTCTCAACGTTCGCTCTTGGAAACACTATAACGAAATTTTCGTGTCGGCACTTCCGGATTGCGTCATGAGGTCAACCTCATAAGCGGATTTCCTCCCTATGGAGGAAAGCAAACAAAAATACTAGAGATTAATAAACTAATGTGAGAGACATTTGTGTGCACATTACACACACACATATATATATATATATATATATATATATATATATATACAAACACACACACGCGCGTACTCCAGTATACATACGTATACGTACTTATCTGCATTAATGAAATGGGAAGACCATTCTTCTGAAACAGCGATTTGCACATGAAACCTGTTGCCTTTAGAATATGTAGCGGCAAATAATGACTAGGACAGATAAAAGCCAAAGAGGGAGGGGGTAGGAGAGCAGACTAGCTGGAATCCCTTCATCGATCGACTGGAGAATGCTATCAGACTGTCGGCTTGATGTCTCTTAATCTCGGATTATCCATGGCTCAGTTTTATACTCCATGCTCAATGTCTCCAACAGAACTTAACAATTGATGTTTCGGATTCATGAGAAACAAAATACATGAATATAAACTTCATGAAGTGGTACCGGTAGTGGCGCTGCGCGGATGTGAAATAAAGTCGTCTTTCCACAGTTCTTTCTTTTAGCGCTGTTGCTCCCTCCCTCCATAGGGGAGAACCCCGATTATGAGGTTGACCTTATGACACAATCCGTAAGTGCCGACTAATTATGCCTTCAACGTTTATCTACCTTCTGCCGAACATGTGTGACTATGCTCTTACAACATAAATGAACATGCTTGTCATCTGATGCTGGCATGCTTAGTCATCATAGTGCAACGACGGAAGGATGTAAGATTGAAAAGTATGTGCTTCGGTATAGCTAAACCCTGGTTGGATGGAAATGCTAACGTTCCTTTGCCAGACTGAGAGATGTAAGATTGAGAAGTAAGTGCTTCGGTATAGCTAAACCCTGGTTGGATGGAAATGCTAACGTTCCTTTGCCAGACCGAGAGATGTAAGATTGAGAAGTAAGAGCTTCGGTATAGCTAAACGCTTGTTCGTTGGAAGTGCTAACGTTCCTTTACCAGACGGAAGGATGTAAGATTGACAAGTAAGAGCTTCGGTATAGCTAAACCCTTGTTGGATGGATGTACTAACGTTCACTTGCCAGACCGAGAGATGTAAGATTAACAAGTAAGAGCTCCGGTGTAGCTAAACCCTTGTTGGATGGATGTACTAACGTTCACTTGCCAGACCGAGAGATGTAAGATTAACAAGTAAGAGCTCCGGTGTAGCTAAACCCTTGTTGGATGGAAATGCTATCGTTCCCTTACTAGATGAAGATAAGTTAGATTGGAAAGTAAGAGGTTCTATGTATAGCTACAGCGTTGGTCGAAAGAAGTACGAAAGTTCAGTCTCTTGACGAAGACATGTTAGATTGTATTGTAATAGCTTCGGTATATTGCTACTTCCTTGTTGGGTGGAAGAGCTAATGTTCTCTTGATAGACGGAAATATCTAAGATTTGAGAGTAGTAGCTTCGGAGTTAGATCCTTGATGGAAAAAAGTGCTTAAGCTCAGTTTCTTGACGATGACATGTTAGATTGGAAAGTAACAGGGTCAGTACGACGCGAGGGAATAGCGCCTTAAGAAGAACCCCCTTGCCAGTTTTGTGAGATGGGAAGCGATCATGTCTGAGGAGATAAGACAGCCTTTTCAAGCAGACCTCCAGGTCGATAAGCTCATGACAGCGATATCACCTCCATCGCCTTTCCGTGATCCAGATAGTCTTGTTCCTTTTCTTAGCTGGATAAGGCTTCCAGGAACACGAATATCTAGGATAAGACTAAAAATCATGCTTTTTTGTCTTGACTTCGGTGTTACATACTCCATCCAGGTGTCTTAATCTGATGGTCTAGGTGGATGGTGCTTTACAGTTGCGGAAGTAAAGTTAAAGACATTCTTCACCTATAAATTCCATACCTATAAATAGCATTGGTGTTACTGTACTAGTCATCCATTTTCATCGTCGCCGCGTGAGAAGTGCCCTTGAGGTTTTCAACATTCTTGTTGAAACCTCGTTAACATCCTTATTCAAGCTAGTTTTCAATTATCTTGAATAAGGATGTTAACGAAACGCGCAAACTTGATTCGACCTTTTAAGTTCCAATCCTGCGAGACGCTGCTGTTAGAGGGCTGGCTGCCGTAAACTATAACGTAGTCCTCGCCCTTTTCTCTCTCTATTTTCTCTACCTTAATGGCGAAATATAAGAGTAAGCTAACGGGCAGGCATCCTTCAACCGCATGTACTAGGTAGGGGTTGAGCCAGGAAGCCTCTGTAGCGGCTTGGCTTTTGATCTCGAGTGGTCCTGCCGAAGCCAGTGAGCCAAAGGGCTTTAGCCCTCAATAAACGGATACTTTCATATTGTCCAGGACTGATACTCAGCTGAATTATCCACCGTTGCTCCTATGTAGTGCAATTTAAGTGGTGGCAAACCTCGGCAAGTGTAGCGTTCTATTATGACATGCCTAGGGTCAAAGAAAGCTCGGTATAGTAACATTGTAAATATGCCTAAACGATTGAGTACTCGCCCATTATAATTGGTAATTACTGTATGTCAGATTGTTAGCTATTAGGGTAGGCAAGTTAGCTGTAGTTTCTAGCAATCAATTAAATGTATCATTCAGTAGAACTTATTCGCCCAGAACCACTGATCCTAGGGCTACTATTTAGCTGGGAATTAGTCTCAATAACACGATCCATTTATTATAATCAGTACGAGAGGATTGAGTTCTCGGACGACTGCAAGCAGGAAATGCAGCTATTGATTGGCTTTCAACTCCCAACTTCAGCTATCGAGAAAGCTCCATTCTTTCTGATCTTATTCACTCTTTGAAGTGGGAATACGATTACTAAATATCTTTATTTAGGAAAACAAAACAATACTTTTACAGATAATAAATAACTGTACAAAACTTGGGATAATGTTAATATGCAATATCCTCTTCAGTGGATCGACCGCTGAGGTCATTAGTACAAAATAAATATGACATATTATGTATTGAATATAACCAATCCAATTGATATTGTAGAATGGGATTTAAATTAACATCACTGGCAGTCATTTAGTCCTCAGTGTGATTTATTAAATCTTGGTTATAGATATAGGCCAGTGGAAATAGATGTAGCAGAAGCCGATTGGAGTGGTTTGGTATCGATTCTACAGAGCCCCAGCAGGTTAGATAAAGGCTGAATGAACTCTAGGGGGGGGGGATGTATGAAATATACGGCAGGAAGAATCCGTGGTTTTCTCCATTTACAGCTCAATAAAAAACAAAAACACCTATAATATTGACAACCTGGCAGCAACTACCGAATTTGATGTTCAACGGTGAATAGCAACGGAGGCGATAGGTATTAAAAAAAAAAACAATGTTGCTAGAAGACTAGACTTGATGGATTTTTGGTCGCAGGCCTGTTTAATTGAAGGATTCGAACTAATGACGTTCAAAGTAGCTTCCATGAGATATTTTTGAATAAAGTAATTCTGGATCCACTGTCATTAATAGTTTGTCGGACAAAACGGTTCATCTAGGAAAAACGGTTACTTTCAACCAAAAAATGTGTTACTCTAATTTGGCCTTCATTGATCTCCTGTAAATTTAAACAAATATACATGGACGGTTAATCGGCCGAACTCCTCATTGGTAGAATCATAAGAATTTGCTCGACTTCCCATTGGAAAATACCGTCTCTGGGGGGAGGGGGACAAGGGTCGGTGCGTATCTTGATGACAGTGTGTTTATGGCATAGGCTACGTGAACAGGAATCACAAACCACGCACCACGCCCTTTCTCAGAACTGCGGAAGGAAGTTACGTCTACACTCTCATTCCTTTCAAGTTCATATAACTATTTCCAGGTTATGTAAGGCCTATCCGCCCTAGTTTTGGGGTCTTACGGGTTGTTAACCTTCACAGGTGTAAGCACTGTGAAAGTAGATAACAACAAAGGGGAAGGAATGATCTTAGTGTATTGACATAGAAGAAATGTAAAAATTGTAAATGTAAAAAAAAAAAAAGAAAAACAGAAAAAAAAAAAAAAAAAAAAAAAAAAATTGGACTCGCTGTAACTACAACATCTTAGTAATCGCGTTTCCATGCATTGTGGCATGCCTTATTTTGTTTATTAAGTGGGAGTGGGTTATCAATGTATGTCCAATTCTAAGCCTTGTAAAGGCTACAATTTGTCAATCTGTCTTAAATTATATAAAAACCGTCATTGTACGAGCTTTCGAATAGATATCTTACACTTAGAATGATTGGCCAACCAGTTTCGAGAAATTTAGGGTAATACACCAAAATCTCAAGAAAATTCAAATTTTTCCACTTAACTGTTTTTTATCGAAAACAGATATACTAGATATGAGAAAGACCTTGAAAATTGTTTCATTTGGTTCCCCACTTAAAATTATCTATATAAGCAAAACCGCTGCTGTATCCTACTGAAGAGCTGTGCCCGGTATTCTGTGTTGTTGTTCTATCTGCAAATATATACATTTTATTTTAATTATTCCTTGTAAAAATGTGAAGATTTCTTGTATGAGATAGTGCAGTACCTCGCAAACCCAGCATTCCGGAAGTTACAAATATTAATCTAAACTATTCATTCATATCAGTGCATTATTAGACCGGTAGTGACCTACGGAAGTGAGACATGGGTCCTCACCAGGAAGGCAGAACACATGCTCAATGTTTGGGAGCGGAAAGTCCTGAGAAGGATTTATGGCCCCTTGAAGGTGGGAGATCAGTGGAGGCAAAGAAGTAACCAGGAGCTCCGTGGTTTATACAAAGCACCGGATATTGTCTCTTGTATCAAGAGGGGAAGAATTAGGTGGCTGGGGCATGTACAGAGGATGGAAGAACGGCGTATCCCAAAGAAGCTTCTGGAAGGACACCCTGGTGGAGGACGTGGAAGAGGGCGACCCAGATTGCGGGGGCTGGAAGATGTAGAAGAGGACCTCAAGACGCTTGGCGTCCGATGGTGGAGAAGAGCGGCTTTGGACAGGGACGAATGGCGGAGAATTGTGGAGGAGGCCAAGGTTCTTCAAGGACCGTAGAGCAATCGAAAAAAAAAAAAAATCATTTCATCAGGAAAGCTAGGTCACTTTCTACTTCCTGAGGAATGTACTTAGCAATGCAGCTACTGTGTGACGGACGTTTGAGTTTTTCTTTTCACCTTTAAAAACTAGGAAAAGCGGTACGCTAAAAAAAAAGTCAACTTCGAAAGTAGAGCCATTGGGTATTTGACGCTTAGGGACGCTTGTAGAGCGCTGCTGCAACGTATGAAATCGATGATTTTGTAAAATCGTTTTACAAAGATACTTTAATAGTTTAACGACTTAACGTGTTTTCTCCCTACCACCGAAACAGTATTCGCGATTAAAATCGACGACCATTTGGATTTAATAGGATTCCTTGGAAACTTTTATTAAGTATTTACTGAATGGGTAGAGGAATGAAAATATATAAAAAAAAAAAAAAAAAAAAAAATGATAAAATGGAAGTTCACTATAATGATTCCAGAAATTAAAAGATAATATAGAGAAAATATTTAGAAAAAAAATGATAAAAATAAAATGTAATAATAATAAATTAATAATGTCCGATAAAAAAAAAAACTGGAGGCACCACGAGGGCAAATACAACGGTAGACGCCATTTACACACTGGATTGGTCCTGTGACGCAGGGTTGTTTGCAGTGCTCCTCCTGTACAATTATTACCATGTCTATTATTTTTTTTTTGGCAACACTGACGCTTGGCCTGTGTGGTTGAGAGCTGGATGAGGTTACAGTAGCAAGGTTAGTTCTGGCGTTCTGATAGCTGTCACTTGTGACGTCATCTAGGCGCACGGTAGTGCGCCAGGCCAAGTTCCGGCCTAAGCATACTGTGTGTATATTACAGGCGGTCTTAGAGCCGATTTTTACCCTCTCATAACTTTCAACCAGGTGAAGATAAATTTATGAAATTTTACACAGGTATTAAACTACTGGATGTGAGTAAAACTGGAAATTTTCATAATTCTACATCGAATAGTTTCTGAGATATAAGCGATCGAAAATCGGGATTTATAGGACTCACTCACTCACTCACTCACTCACTCACTCACTGACTCATCAAAATTATTAGGCACTTCCCATGATGCTAGAGACTTGAAATTTTGCATGAAGATAGATATGAAGGTGTTATTAAAGGAAAAAATCGAAAAATCGCGAAAAGTTGTGTTTGACTCCGCTTCCGGGGCGGGGGCGTGCCAGTTTTGTACTTCCATCGGAAACCCGTCATTCCGTCCGAAACCCATGATGTGGAGTATCAAATGAATTGTCTCGGTATGAAGAACCTATATTTGATGTTTTAAGAAACAAATAGAGACGCATACAGGCTCGGTAAAAATCTTATACCAGCTGTCTGTCTGTATGTTTGTTCCTCTTACAAATCCGTACCGTTTGACCGATTTTGACCAAACTTGGGACACAGATGGGTCTTGATACGGGGAGAATCATAGGCTAGGAAAAATTGTCTATCAGCTGTCTGTTTGTCTGTTTGTTCCTTATACAAATACACACCGTTTGACCGGGTTTGACAAAATTTGACACACATGTCGGTCTTTATCCGGGTAGTGCCATAGGCTAGTCAAAATCGTCTATCAGCTGTCTGTCTGCATGTTTGTTCCGTACACAAATTCACACCATTTGACCGATTTTGACCAAACTTGGCACACAGGTAGGCCTTGGTCCGGGGAATGCACTAGGCTAGGTAAAAAAGGTCTTTCAGCTGTCTGTCTGTATGTTTGTTCCTTATACCAATTCACACCGTTTGGCCTATTTTGACCAAACTTGGCACGCAGGTAGGTCTTGATACGGGAGTGTCATATTACCTATGACGTTTTCTACTTCTTGTTCCATCGAAATGCCATCATTCCTTCTGAAACCCATCATGTGGGGTATCAAATGAATCGTCTTGGTAAGGAGAACCTATATTTGATGTTTTAAAAAACATTTCGACGCATCTTAAAAACAGTTCTGACTTCTTTCTTAAATGTAGTAAATAAAGTCGTAGGGGTTCACTGCATAATATACTTCAAAACAGATACTAAGTTTTTCAAAGTCGAGTCATTTTTGTTCTTATATTTTTCTTGAAGGCCTTCTACACTTTCCCTATTGTGATCTTTATCCTCGGGATAAGGTTCCTGTGTTTTACAGTGTAACAGTTTAGTTAAGAGAGCAATCAATTTGTCCTCTAAAGTAATGTCATTTGGAAGAGCTTCTAACTTTTCTAGTCTAGTGATTAGATGTATGTAGGTTGATTATTGGTATCAAATATCAAGCAGTATGGAGAACCTTATGCAGAATCCAAAGACCCTGGTTTTATATGAAGTACAAAAGCCAGTAGGTATGCGGCAACTAAATTCTATTTAATACTTAGAAAAAAGCAATGAGATCCCCAAAAAAACATAAATGTGAAATAGAGGCCAAGTTCCTGCCACCACAAAGAAACACTCCCTTCCTCAAAAATATCCCCTCCTAAAACCCCCCAAAAACGCCTTACCATTCTACACTCCAAAAAAGTAGTATGGGTTGGTGTATTAATTCAACCAAAAATATTTGCCAATACAAGAGATGATACAAGAAAGAAATGGCCAAGTTCATTACTTGGAAGACCTCATAGTTACTTACTAAGAACAGTAAAGACACTTCAACTGACCTTTAAAAACAACAATAAAAATACTTATATCCAGTTACTAAAATATCACTTTCCTCAACCAGGTATATTCTTAAACTTGGCAATGTTTTTTTTGTGCGGAAATTATCTTTAGATAAAAACTAAACATTGCCAAGTTTAAGAATATACCTGGTTGAGGAAAGTGATATTTTAGTAACTGGATATAAGTATTTTTATTGTTGTTTTTAAAGGTCAGTTGAAGTGTCTTTACTGTTCTTAGTAAGTAACTATGAGGTCTTCCAAGTAATGAACTTGGCCATTTCTTTCTTGTATCATCTCTTGTATTGGCAAATATTTTTGGTTGAATTAATACACCAACCCATACTACTTTTTTGGAGTGTAGAATGGTAAGGCGTTTTTGGGGGGTTTTAGGAGGGGATATTTTTGAGGAAGGGAGTGTTTCTTTGTGGTGGCAGGAACTTGGCCTCTATTTCACATTTATGTTTTTTTGGGGATAATACTTGTAAGTATTACGACGTGGGGAAACACTTTCAAGATGATATCTTTGATGTTTTGTTATGCTTACTCCGAAAGGACGGATTGAGTTGGACGTTGTTTCACAGCTGCTCAGATAGGAGAACACAGTGCTAAGAGTATCCGGAGTGTCGATTTTTCCTGTTGAAGTATTAAGAGTTGAAATTTTCTAAATCACACCAGATAGAAGCATGCTCAAATGACGCAGTTCCTATTAATTCGAACACGATATAGATTTTCAACGAAGCAAGCTGCTAGAATTTGAAAATAATAGCAGATTTATGTCTCTTATTTTGTTGGCATATCAGTTATTAGACTGACTTTGAAGTGAAAAAAGTCCGACTCGCAGGAACTGCATCATCTTAGCGCGGTTCCGTTCTTATTTCTAGACTCATTTAAAATGATTAAAATAGAAGCTGTTATTATTTTGGGTCCACATTTCTAGAAAGCATGAAGATTAGATAGTTAGCCGTCGAGGTGATTAGTAAAGATGGAATGGTTGGGATTCGGCTAAAGAAACCTCAATACGATTTTTGTTAAAAAATCTATATTTAGGACGTTTCAGCTACTCATTGGTAGCCTTCGTCAGCATTGAAAGTGCCGGGAGGCAGAGGAGGACCTAAGTTGACAGTTCCATCTTTACTTTCAAGAAAGGTCTTATTTACGATCTTACCTGGATAGGCCAAACCGCCCTAGGAAGGACCCCGCTAGGCAGTTGAAAAGCTATATCTTGGAAATCCATATCTCTAAGATTAAATTGTTTTTCTTAACCTGATTTATTATCAAATACATTAACCAACTATAAGCAGTTAAAAAATAACAAGGAATAAAAACAGACAAAAAGAACAGTTCGAATAAGCGAAATCAATTACTTTAAAGTTATAAGCACTTATTTCTCCGATTGACATCGTCTAATCAAAACTTTCATCAGAACCTTTTTTGTAGGACATTTAGTAAGCTTTCTATTGGTATTCTTCTGTTTACCAAGATTCTCAACCTTTTTCGAGATATTAAGGAAGGTATACAAAGTTACCAAAACTTTTTATGTCTGTTAATAAAATATTTTATTCTAACCCTTCCTTAACTCCAAACGTAACACAAATTTCAACATATTAGTTTTAATGAAATTAGAACATGCAGAAAATGTTTCAACTGAATCCCATGATTCTAAGTACCCAAACCAAAAACGGTATTCAAAAACTATTTTTCCAATTTTCTCGAAAACGGTTAAAGCTATCGCCTTGAAAATGGTTTCATTCGTTTTCCTAGCCCAAGAAGCCTATAAAACGAGTGCTTACAAGCTTATGAACTCAAAAACGTAAGCGTTACGATTTTTTTGCGCAAATTTCGCCCCAAACGCCATCTTCCAGTGGACGGATTTTGCTGGTTAACGAACTTGACCTTTCAAATTGGACGACGGATTTTTGTACCAAATTTCATCAAAATCGGACCATTCATCTTCTACCTACAGAGCGAACAGACAAATATATATATATATATATATATATATATATATATATATATATATATACAAATTTGAACCACCATCATTTTCGGTCTCTAGGGGTTCTGAAACGCAAAATTTTCTAGTCGGCACTTCTGGATTGCGTCATGAGATCAACCTTATAAGTGGGGTTCCTCCCTATGGGGGAGGGAGGAACCGCGCTAAAAAGAAAAGAAAAGAAACTCCGACTCGCAGGAACTGCGTCATCTTAGCGCGGCGCGGTTCATATCCTTAGTGCTATTAGTAAAGGAATAGTAGCAGTTATTGGTGGGGTTTAATCTTTCGTGAAAAAAATAAAATAAAATCTTGAAGAGAAAATAAATTTAATGCGCCACAACAGGAAACTGACAGTATCATGGCGACTTCCCCCAACCTTCTCAACGTTCGCTCTTGGAAACACTATAACGAAATTTTCGTGTCGGCACTTCCGGATTGCGTCATGAGTTCAACCTCACAAGCGGATTTCCTCCCTATGGAGGAAAGCAAACAAAAATACTAGAGATTAATAAACTAATGTGAGAGACATTTGTGTGCACATTACACACATATATATATATATATATATATATATATATATATATATATATATATATATATATACAAACACACACACGCGCGTACTCCAGTATACATACGTATACTTATCTGCATTAATGAAATGGGAAGACCATTCTTCTGAAACAGCGATTTGCACTTGAAACCTGTTGCCTTTAGAATATGTAGCGGCAAATAATGACTAGGACAGATAAAAGCCAAAGAGGGAGGGGGTAGGAGAGCAGACTAGCTGGAATCCCTTCATCGATCGACTGGAGAATGCTATCAGACTGTCGGCTTGATGTCTCTTAATCTCGGATTATCCATGGCTCAGTTTTATACTCCATGCTCAATGTCTCCAACAGAACTTAACAATTGATGTTTCGGATTCATGAGAAACAAAATACATGAATATAAACTTCATGAAGTGGTACCGGTAGTGGCGCTGCGCGGATGTGAAATAAAGTCGTCTTTCCACAGTTCTTTCTTTTAGCGCTGTTGCTCCCTCCCTCCATAGGGGAGAACCCCGATTATGAGGTTGACCTTATGACACAATCCGTAAGTGCCGACTAATTATGCCTTCAACGTTTATCTACCTTCTGGCGAACATGTGTGACTATGCTCTTACAACATAAATGAACATGCTTGTCATCTGATGCTGGCATGCTTAGTCATCATAGTGCAACGACGGAAGGATGTAAGATTGAAAAGTATGTGCTTCGGTATAGCTAAACCCTGGTTGGATGGAAATGCTAACGTTCCTTTGCCAGACTGAGAGATGTAAGATTGAGAAGTAAGTGCTTCGGTATAGCTAAACCCTGGTTGGATGGAAATGCTAACGTTCCTTTGCCAGACCGAGAGATGTAAGATTGAGAAGTAAGAGCTTCGGTATAGCTAAACGCTTGTTCGTTGGAAGTGCTAACGTTCCTTTACCAGACGGAAGGATGTAAGATTGACAAGTAAGAGCTTCGGTATAGCTAAACCCTTGTTGGATGGATGTACTAACGTTCACTTGCCAGACCGAGAGATGTAAGATTAACAAGTAAGAGCTCCGGTGTAGCTAAACCCTTGTTGGATGGATGTACTAACGTTCACTTGCCAGACCGAGAGATGTAAGATTAACAAGTAAGAGCTCCGGTGTAGCTAAACCCTTGTTGGATGGAAATGCTATCGTTCCCTTACTAGATGAAGATATGTTAGATTGGAAAGTAAGAGGTTCTATGTATAGCTACAGCGTTGGTCGAAAGAAGTACGAAAGTTCAGTCTCTTGACGAAGACATGTTAGATTGTATTGTAATAGCTTCGGTATATTGCTACTTCCTTGTTGGGTGGAAGAGCTAATGTTCTCTTGATAGACGGAAATATCTAAGATTTGAGAGTAGTAGCTTCGGAGTTAGATCCTTGATGGAAAAAAGTGCTTAAGCTCAGTTTCTTGACGATGACATGTTAGATTGGAAAGTAACAGGGTCAGTACGACGCGAGGGAATAGCGCCTTAAGAAGAACCCCCTTGCCAGTTTTGTGAGATGGGAAGCGATCATGTCTGAGGAGATAAGACAGCCTTTTCAAGCAGACCTCCAGGTCGATAAGCTCATGACAGCGATATCACCTCCATCGCCTTTCCGTGATCCAGATAGTCTTGTTCCTTTTCTTAGCTGGATAAGGCTTCCAGGAACACGAATATCTAGGATAAGACTAAAAATCATGCTTTTTTGTCTTGACTTCGGTGTTACATACTCCATCCAGGTGTCTTAATCTGATGGTCTAGGTGGATGGTGCTTTACAGTTGCGGAAGTAAAGTTAAAGACATTCTTCACCTATAAATTCCATACCTATAAATAGCATTGGTGTTACTGTACTAGTCATCCATTTTCATCGTCGCCGCGTGAGAAGTGCCCTTGAGGTTTTCAACATTCTTGTTGAAACCTCGTTAACATCCTTATTCAAGCTAGTTTTCAATTATCTTGAATAAGGATGTTAACGAAACGCGCAAACTTGATTCGACCTTTTAAGTTCCAATCCTGCGAGACGCTGCTGTTAGAGGGCTGGCTGCCGTAAACTATAACGTAGTCCTCGCCCTTTTCTCTCTCTATTTTCTCTACCTTAATGGCGAAATATAAGAGTAAGCTAACGGGCAGGCATCCTTCAACCGCATGTACTAGGTAGGGGTTGAGCCAGGAAGCCTCTGTAGCGGCTTGGCTTTTGATCTCGAGTGGTCCTGCCGAAGCCAGTGAGCCAAAGGGCTTTAGCCCTCCATAAACGGATACTTTCATATTGTCCAGGACTGATACTCAGCTGAATTATCCACCGTTGCTCCTATGTAGTGCAATTTAAGTGGTGGCAAACCTCGGCAAGTGTAGCGTTCTATTATGACATGCCTAGGGTCAAAGAAAGCTCGGTATAGTAACATTGTAAATATGCCTACACGATTGAGTACTCGCCCATTATAATTGGTAATTACTGTATGTCAGATTGTCAGCTATTAGGGTAGGCAAGTTAGCTGTAGTTTCTAGCAATCAATTAAATGTATCATTCAGTAGAACTTATTCGCCCAGAACCACTGATCCTAGCACTACTATTTAGCTGGGAATTAGTCTCAATAACACGATCCATTTATTATAATCAGTACGAGAGGATTGAGTTCTCGGACGACTGCAAGCAGGAAATGCAGCTATTGATTGGCTTTCAACTCCCAACTTCAGCTATCGAGAAAGCTCCATTCTTTCTGATCTTATTCACTCTTTGAAGTGGGAATACGATTACTAAATATCTTTATTTAGGAAAACAAAACAATACTTTTACAGATAATAAATAACTGTACAAAACTTGGGATAATGTTAATATGCAATATCCTCTTCAGTGGATCGACCGCTGAGGTCATTAGTACAAAATAAATATGACATATTATGTATTGAATATAACCAATCCAATTGATATTGTAGAATGGGATTTAAATTAACATCACTGGCAGTCATTTAGTCCTCAGTGTGATTTATTAAATCTTGGTTATAGATATAGACCAGTGGAAATAGATGTAGCAGAAGCCGATTGGAGTGGTTTGGTATCGATTCTACAGAGCCCCAGCAGGTTAGATAAAGGCTGAATGAACTCTAGGGGGGGGGGATGTATGAAATATACGGCAGGAAGAATCCGTGGTTTTCTCCATTTACAGCTCAATAAAAAACAAAAACACCTATAATATTGACAACCTGGCAGCAACTACCGAATTTGATGTTCAACGGTGAATAGCAACGGAGGCGATAGGTATTAAAAAAAAAAACAATGTTGCTAGAAGACTAGACTTGATGGATTTTTGGTCGCAGGCCTGTTTAATTGAAGGATTCGAACTAATGACGTTCAAAGTAGCTTCCATGAGATATTTTTGAATAAAGTAATTCTGGATCCACTGTCATTAATAGTTTGTCGGACAAAACGGTTCATCTAGGAAAAACGGTTACTTTCAACCAAAAAATGTGTTACTCTAATTTGGCCTTCATTGATCTCCTGTAAATTTAAACAAATATACATGGACGGTTAATCGGCCGAACTCCTCATTGGTAGAATCATAAGAATTTGCTCGACTTCCCATTGGAAAATACCGTCTCTGGGGGAAGGGGGACAAGGGTCGGTGCGTATCTTGATGACAGTGTGTTTATGGCATAGGCTACGTGTACAGGAATCACAAACCACGCACCACGCCCTTTCTCAGAACTGCGGAAGGAAGTTACGTCTACACTCTCATTCCTTTCAAGTTCATATAACTATTCCCAGGTTATGTAAGGCCTATCCGCCCTAGTTTTGGGGTCTTACGGGTTGTTAACCTTCACAGGTGTAAGCACTGTGAAAGTAGATAACAACAAAGGGGAAGGAATGATCTTAGTGTATTGACATAGAAGAAATGTAAAAATTGTAAATGTAAAAAAAAAAAAAAAAGAAAAAAAGAAAAAAAAAAAAAAAAAAAAGAAAAAAAAATTGGACTCGCTGTAACTACAACATCTTAGTAATCGCGTTTCCATGCATTGTGGCATGCCTTATTTTGTTTATTAAGTGGGAGTGGGTTATCAATGTATGTCCAATTCTAAGCCTTGTAATGGCTACAATTTGTCAATCTGTCTTAAATTATATAAAAACCGTCATTGTACGAGCTTTCGAATAGATATCTTACACTTAGAATGATTGGCCAACCAGTTTCGAGAAATTTAGGGTAATACACCAAAATCTCAAGAAAATTCAAATTTTTCCACTTAACTGTTTTTTATCGAAAACAGATATACTAGATATGAGAAAGACCTTGAAAATTGTTTCATTTGGTTCCCCACTTAAAATTATCTATATAAGCAAAACCGCTGCTGTATCCTACTGAAGAGCTGTGCCCGGTATTCTGTGTTGTTGTTCTATCTGCAAATATATACATTTTATTTTAATTATTCCTTGTAAAAATGTGAAGATTTTTTGTATGAGATAGTGCAGTACCTCGCAAACCCAGCATTCCGGAAGTTACAAATATTAATCTAAACTATTCATTCATATCAGTGCATTATTAGACCGGTAGTGACCTACGGAAGTGAGACATGGGTCCTCACCAGGAAGGCAGAACACATGCTCAATGTTTGGGAGCGGAAAGTCCTGAGAAGGATTTATGGCCCCTTGAAGGTGGGAGATCAGTGGAGGCAAAGAAGTAACCAGGAGCTCCGTGGATTATACAAAGCACCGGATATTGTCTCTTGTATCAAGAGGGGAAGAATTAGGTGGCTGGGGCATGTACAGAGGATGGAAGAACGGCGTATCCCAAAGAAGCTTCTGGAAGGACACCCTGGTGGAGGACGTGGAAGAGGGCGACCCAGATTGCGGGGGCTGGAAGATGTAGAAGAGGACCTCAAGACGCTTGGCGTCCGATGGTGGAGAAGAGCGGCTTTGGACAGGGACGAATGGCGGAGAATTGTGGAGGAGGCCAAGGTTCTTCAAGGACCGTAGAGCAATCGAAAAAAAAAAAAATCATTTCATCAGGAAAGCTAGGTCACTTTCTACTTCCTGAGGAATGTACTGAAGAATGTACTTAGCAATGCAGCTACTGTGTGACGGACGTTTGGGTTTTTCTTTTCACCTTTAAAAACTAGGAAAAGCGGTACGCTAAAAAAAAAGTCAACTTCGAAAGTAGAGCCATTGGGTATTTGACGCTTAGGGACGCTTGTAGAGCGCTGCTGCAACGTATGAAATCGATGATTTTGTAAAATCGTTTTACAAAGATACTTTAATAGTTTAACGACTTAACGTGTTTTCTCCCTACCACCGAAACAGTATTCGCGATTAAAATCGACGACCATTTGGATTTAATAGGATTCCTTGGAAACTTTTATTAAGTATTTACTGAATGGGTAGAGGAATGAAAATATAAAAAAAAAAAAAAAAAAAAAATGATAAAATGGAAGTTCACTATAATGATTCCAGAAATTAAAAGATAATATAGAGAAAATATTTAGAAAAAAAATGATAAAAATAAAATGTAATAATAATAAATTAATAATGTCCGATAAAAAAAAAAAAAAAAAAACTGGAGGCACCACGAGGGCACATACAACGGTAGACGCCATTTACACACTGGATTGGTCCTGTGACGCAGGGTTGTTTGCAGTGCTCCTCCTGTACAATTATTACCATGTCTATTATTTTTTTTTTTTTTTGGCAACACTGACGCTTGGCCTGTGTAGTTGAGAGCTGGATGAGGTTACAGTAGCAAGGTTAGTTCTGGCGTTCTGATAGCTGTCACTTGTGACGTCATAATACTTGTAAGTATTACGACGTGGGGAAACACTTTCAAGATGATATCTTTGATGTTTTGTTATGCTTACTCCGAAAGGACGGATTGAGTTGGACGTTGTTTCACAGCTGCTCAGATAGGAGAACACAGTGCTAAGAGTATCCGGAGTGTAGATTTTTCCTGTTGAAGTATTAAGAGTTGTAATTTTCTAAATCACACCAGATAGAAGCATGCTCAAATGACGCAGTTCCTATTAATTCGAACACGATATAGATTTTCAACGAAGCAAGCTGCTAGAATTTGAAAATAATTGCAGATTTATGTCTCTTATTTTGTTGGCATTTCAGTTATTAGACTGACTTTGAAGTGAAAAAAGTCCGACTCGCAGAAACTGCATCATCTTAGCGCGGTTCCGTTCTTATCCCTAGTCTAATTTGGAAAGATTAAAATATTTATTTATTGATAAGGCTTCGCAACTTTGGCGAACCGCCTGAAGATTAAAATAGAAGCAGTTATTATTTTGGTTCCACCAGTCTTGAATGGTCTTGATTTACGATCTTACCTGGAAGGGTCGGTCAACACTAGAAAGGGTCCCGCTAGTTACAACGTCTTGGAATCTAGGAAATCTATATTTCTAACAATAAATTGTTTTGTTATTTTACTAAACCAGTTTTATTGTAAAATACATTATCCAACTATAAGCAATTAAGAAATAACAAGGAATAAAAACCGACAAAAAACCCGTTCGAATAAACGAAATCAATTACTTTAATGTTTTAAGCACTTATTTCTCCGATTGACATCGCCTAATTAAAACTTTCGTCAGAACATTCTTTGTTGAGCATTTAGTAAGCTTTCGAATGGTAACCTTTCGCTTCCCAAGATTTTCAACCGTTTTCGAGATGTGTATATATATATATATATATATATATATATATATATATATATATATATATATACATATACAAATTTGAACCACCGTTATTTTCGGTCTCTAGGGGTTCTGAAACGCGAAATTTTCTAGTCGGCATTTCCGGATTGTTTCATGAGATCAATTTTATAAGCGGGGTTCCTCCCTATGAAGGGAGGGAGGAACCGCGCTAACAATATAAACAGATCTAAGGTGTTACACGGTAGCTGGTGAAAGAAAGAATGAGAAGGTCTCGTATTGTAATTCTCTGTATGCAGGGTTTGGTTCCAGGTAAAGTCATATACTTTTACTGCCCTTTACCGTTACTCAGAAAGCTCTTTTTGTTTACAAACAAAGGACTCGGTATAGACCACCCGTATTAACCCAAAAGTGATTATATCAAGCTTGATAAACTTCCTGAATTAAATTAAGGAATTTAAGAGTGCTTAAAATAGGTTCTTGGTCTAGTCAAAAAATTCAAGGAGAATTAGATCATGAATAGAAAATCTCGGCCAAACAGAAGGAAAATAACAATAACAAGGATAGTCAAACTTCGTGTTCAAAGATTGTTAGTTGTAACACAAAAACGGTCACTCATGATTCTAATAAATTAACTGTGAAGGGTGATTACACAAATATTCCTGTTGAGGCTTTAAATCTTCAATTTAAAAAAACATATTAACCCACACGAATTATAGATTGGCCTGAAAACATAAAATCATTGAAAAAAGGATTTCTTGTTATTGAATCAAACAAAAAAGATATAGAGGTTATATCAACAGAGTTTTTAAATATATGCAAAGACCTGTTGATCAATAAAATTAAAATAAAAAATAGAGTCTCATTTTTCCTATCCTGTTTTACAAACAAATACATTTTCCTAACATAAGAAATTACAAAAATAAAAAGCAATAAAAAACCAAGGGAAAGAGACAAAAATTACAAAAAGAACGACAAAAACCCGTTCATAAGAACAAAGCAGACGTATTTGAAGTTTTAAGCACTTATTTCTCCGATTGACATAACCTAATCAAAGATAGTTTCAGAATCATTTTTGTAGAGAATTTAGTAAGCTTTCAAATAGTTTCTATCCACTTACCACGATTTCCCAACCGTGTTCGAGATATTAATGAAAGTATACGAAGTTCCCAAAACTTTTCATGTCTGTTCATAAAATATTTTATTCTAACCCTTCCTTAACTCCAAACGTAACATAACTTTCAACATATTAGTTTTAATGAAAGTAGAACATGCAGATAATGTTTCAACTGAATGCCGTGATTCTAAGTACCCAAACCAAAAACGGTATTCAAAAACTATTTTTCCAATTTTCTCGAAAACGGTTAAAGCTATCGCCTTAAAAATGGTTCCATTCGTTTTCCTAGGCCAAGAAGCCTACAAATCGAGTACTTACAAGCATATGAACTCAAAAATGTAAGCGTTGCGATTTTTTTGCGCGAATTTCGTCCCAAACGCCATCTTCCAGTGGGCGGATTTTGCTGGTTAACGAACTTGACCTTTCAAATTGGACGACGGATTTTTGTACCAAATTTCATCAAAATCGGACCATCAGGGAAGCCAGAAATAAGCGAACAGACAATATATATATATATATATATATATATACATACATATAAATATATATATATATATATATATATATATATATATATATATATATATATATATACATATATATATATATATATATATATATATATACATATATATATATATATATATACATATATATATATACATATATATATATATATATATATATATATATATATATATATATATATATATATATACAAATTTGAACCACCGTTATTTTCGGTCTCTAGGGGTTCTGAAACGCGAAATTTTCTTGTCGGCACTTCCGGATTGTTTCATTGTATCAACCTTATAAGCGGGGTTCCTCCCTATGGGGGAGGGAGGAACCGCGCTAAAAGAGATGATTTTGCTCGGGGCCCGATCTTAGTAACCCAGCGGCACTTCAGCTATTGACTTCCACCTGAGATGAGAGGGGAAAAGCTATTAGGACTATAATAACCTAGTCGAGGATAGCCTCGGTGAAACCTCCCCTCACTAATCTTAGGGGAGTGCCGCAGATGCCACGGATCGGAACCCCATGCGGTCCCCTCTACCTCGCCAGTTGTACCAACATCACGGCATTGAATTACATATCTTTAACCCCCCCCCCCCCCTCACTCCCCAAACACAAAAGCTCTCCATTTTTATCCCCCTTCGCCTTCCCTCTTCCTTATCTCCTTTCTTCCAGAGGGCTTTCGATTACAAACACAGGGGAGGGTTGGTGCGCTACAAATAATGATGGCAGCAACAAAATAATTGGAAAGACATTAATTCAACAATAATAAATTCCCTGAATATTGTTTTTTATCGTACAGATGACAAAAATAACTAATTTACAACTAACTGAATTCATTTTAATGTGGTTCCTCTCTGCCGATTCAGGAGGAAACCCCACTTGTGGCATCTATCAGTTGACGAAATTCGGAAGATCTGGTTCGACCTATTCTCGAAATGATATGCAGTCAAGGAATAGTTGGGTTTCTGCTATGACATCAATGAGATTATGGGAAAGAGCAAACTCTTGTTATTAAATTTGCAAAATAGCAAGAGATATATAAAATACAATACAATACAAATAGACTTGTGTGGGCTGACAAAGATGCTCTCCCCACAGTGCTCCCCACTGGTGCGGGCTGGCAAAGACGCTATGAGTTTCTCATAAAATTGAATTCTCGGGCTGCCTAGATGCTTTTCTTGCTATTCTACTGGTTCCCCAAGTTCATCTCTAGACAATGCGTGATGTGTAACTTGCTCCTGTCTTGTCTCATAGGACGAAGCTCACTAATGAGTAAATACACGAAGATAAATACCAGCTCCACATGAGGATTGGCAAAATCAATTCGCCGTGATCCGCACAACGCCCGTGTATTGAATTTAGTGGGCAAAATGTTAATGAGTTAATCGCCAAATTTTGCCAAACTCTCAAAAATTAATTTTAAAAAATTGCAATATTTTCCTGACGATATGGGGAAGTATTAAAGACCTTGAGAGTATGCTAATGAGGCATAAATAGAGTACGGATGACGAAGGGCTTTGCAGCTCTGAATAAATAGATTATCCTGCAAATGGATTGTCAGTATGAAGCTATATCTGAAAATGCGGTCACGCTATCTAGCCCTTAGCAAGGGGATATTGGTCTATAGATGAAAAAGGGCCGTCTAATCTACTTCGTCTTCCTCTTTGGCGGGGAAATCTTATATATATTTCCTTCACACAATTATTTCTCTCCTCCATTTTTCATATTCTGTACCAAAAAAAGACACCTTCCTCAGAAAGGTTGTTATTTTAAGCCTGATTACTGAAGAATATGCTTTAAATAACTTATATAAGTACAATACAATAAACAGCTGACACATAGTTTTTCATTTTGTTCCAGAGTAAAACCAATTTTCTAATGGATATATCGCTTTTTTTAGAACACATGTTCTTCATTAGTGGGCCATTATATCTAATAGTCCGAGAGCCAGCAACGCACTTTTCATGAAGTGTTTTATGCATCTTGAAATTTTGCTATAATGTTCATCTTGGATATACCTAAAATACCTAAAAAAGTTATGACCGAGGACCTGCACTCTGACCGAGGATCAGATGGCTGGACAGCGTATCCAACGATGCCAGAACTCTGCTTGGCGTTAGGAACTGTAGAGCTGCAGCAGAAGATAGAGCCGACTGGCGGAGGCTCTTAGAGGAGGCCCAGTCTCGGTGACGGGACGTCGTGCCACATATGATGATGATGTACATCTTGGATATGTAAGAAGGTATATATGTGTTTCCTGGACATACCTTGGAACACCAGGTACTGAGCATTGGTGAAAGGTACAAAAAAATATTTCACAAAAATAGAGTTTTATTCAGAAGCCAACAATCTTTAATGTAAAATCAAGACAATTTTACAATGAATAATAAATATGGCAGACACTTTTAAGGGGTATAACACGTAAAAAAAAAAATAAAAAATAATTGTTTTTATTCTAATATTAAATGAGAGTTTTTTTCGCGCTGTCATTTAAACCGGAACAGCTGTACAAGATCATGTGAGCAAGAACCAATGAGAGCACACAAAACACTGCGCGGCGCACTCTTACGATTCCACGCAGTGTATTGCAGTCTATCATAGGCAACATTTATTTTCATGTTTCCTGATAATTAAACCCCACAAAAGTGTCTGCCCTTTTGCAATTATTTTCAAATATTTTTATTGAAGATGCTGTTTAAATCGCAGCGTGAATAAAGCACTTCATTTAATATTAAAAATAAAAACTAGGTACTTTTTTTTTTTTTTTTTTTTAATTTTCATTTTAACGCCCTTAAAAATGCCTGCCTTATTTATTATTAATTTAAAAATTGCCTTAATTTGCCATTTTTTTTCATCAATGATAGTTGGCTTCTGAATAAAACTCTACTTTTGGGCAATATTGTTTTTCACCTTTTTCCTATGCGCAGTACCTGGTGTTCCAAGGTATGTCCAGGAAACACATATTTACCTTCTTATATATATCCAAGATGTACATTATAGCAAAATTTCAAGGTCCATAAAACACTTCATGAAAAGTGCGTTGCCAGCTCTCGGTCTATAACGAGTTTTGTTGCATATAAGTGAACGTTTGGTACGGTCAAATTTATAATTTGATTCTAATTTTTGTAATATCTTATTTCTAATAGACCGATTTAGTTTAATTTTTCATCACCCATCATCCATCCTCATCATAAGGTTTATCCTTTCATTTCATTTATACATAAATTAGTATTACCTTTATCCTTGTTTTAGAGCCCTGACGAAGGCTTACATTTCAAGCCAAAACGGCAAAAATAAAACGCATTTTCTTTTAATAAATGTAGTTTTACACGACCGAACACTGGCTATATCTACCTTCGCAATCCCTACCAAAAATTTCGACCGCAAAGGCAATTTTAATATTATTTGTTTGAAGTAATCCTTGCAGATGATTGCAACCTCAGCACCCGCATACATTAAAAAATGCCAATAATAATAATACAACTGAACAGAGAAACTTTAATTAGACAAGTTGGAGCGCCATCAGTGTGGCGGAGAACCTTGGAGCACCATAATTATTAGTGATGCAACTCTCACCAAGGACGACTGTCTCCGGCAAATAGTTCACTTATTGGGGGCATCAAGAACCGCACACCAAGGAAAACAGAGTCTTATCGAGACGCCAATAGAGAGGAAGCTAAGCTATCCTCTAACGAAATATTGACGGGTTTGTTTCATGACTAATCAGGAGAGAGCTCGCTTTAAACTGGTAGTTCAAGCGTTCATTGAACCGTACATGACGCAGAACAAAGTTAGCCTCTTTGGGCCATTTCACCTTGAATGTTGATGCAAGGAGCCGTTTACAGGTACGATGCCACGTACCTAGAAATGACCTGCAGGTATGATGCTAGGTTCCGAGGAACGAGTTACAGGTATGGCGGTACGTATCCGGGACAATATTACATGACAGATCAATGAAGGAAACCATGCCCGTGGACGATGGGAATCCTGTCGCTCAAAAATATTTTGTGGGATTAGACGTTTTCTTTTATACAGATTACAAGATATATTTTTTATAAGATAAAGACACAGTAATTACTTGTATATATGATGAAATGGTTTCGCGTGCAGAAAAAAAAAAACTAGTAGTTCGTTGTTTTTTTTTCGTTTTTAACGGCGCATCAACTATTTGGCTATTATCGCCGGGCTATCTACAGGTTGTTACAGGACGTAGTTGGTCACCCATTCGGGTACTCACCACGCCCGAAAAAACTAGTAGTAAAATTATGTTTCTTCTAAACATATGTATGTGACTGAAAATCTTGGCCAACGTTATTTTAAAATCATATGGAGAATTTTTATGGAAAGATTTGAAGGACGCAGTCTTCTATCTCTGTATTTTTTTCATATCCTCACCCTGCTCCGATCATCAAGCACATGTGGTACAAGACACTTTTTCTCCCCTAAAGACAGACTTGGAAGAAGAACAGTGAATATGTCTCCAATTGCTTACATTTGACATACCTACTAACAAAAAAAATATATTTTGCCGTAGGAGGAAGCGAATGGCTGGTTTTCGGTGACAACAAGAAACACAGATTTTCCGAAAATCTTTATTTAGAAGTTTTGGCAAGCTCTTTGACATTTTTCTTCCGACATGCGAAGAAGTATCATGCCTCCTTTCTTCTGAGAGTAAGTTATTAGATAATAATATTCATGTACGGTTGATGAACATTGAGGTTTATTTCCAAGCGCGTTGGCATAGTCACAGTGAATTCATAATGAGGTGTAAATAGTTAGCCGTCGGAGTGACACGCAGCAATGATTAGTTTGGTTTCGGCTGAGAGGAAACAAAAAATTTCAGTAGAAACTGTATTTGGAAATGTCGGCATACTCTATGGCAGCCTTCTTCAGTAATATATAAAGATTACGCGTAAAGCGATCATAAGGTAAATGTGATCGTACCTAACGCGTACCACCTTTCCCCCTTCACTACATGACATTAGTTGTGTAGATGTTTTCCAAAGAGTATACCGAAATGTCCCAATACAGATTCTTCTGGAAATTTGCATTTATTCTTAGCCGAAACACTACCAATCAATGATCCTTATCACTCCGATGGCTAGCTGTGACTGTACCCAAATAAAAACGATTTACTTCCACCTGATCAAACTGTCTGACAAAGTAAGACGAAGTGACGGAGGCTGAAAGAGTTAGGTGTACCAAATCAACCCAGTTTAAGTGGAGTTGGGATGAAAGAGCAGAGATTGCTAGGGGATGCTGAGAGTATATTTTCTACACGGCTAGTAGCGGCTGCCATGGCGACCTCACACCCCCTCTTTCGCACCTCAGAGGGTCGTTCAACTCCGAAACGCTTCCTTGAGCATTTAGTTGTTTTGCATAAATAAACCACCTTGACCTTCCCAACTCTTTGGGAGAAAGGTTCAAATGTAGATTACACTCTTAAAATATTTTGTATAACTATCTTTCATTTTAACCTTGTAGTTAAAGTGCTAGAGGTTTTTAAACTCTTTCCTCTTGCTAAGGGAGTTATTACTTTTCATGTTCTTTGTTACATCTTGATTAAGAATTTACAGCAATGCAATAAATAAGGTCATTGTACATTTCAGAAATATAGTTCTGTTTTGAAAGGTCTTGCGGAGGAAAGCTGTACAGTTATAGTACTCACAAGACAGGACGACAAACAAGTTGGACGAAGAACTACTACTGGACTTGCCCTCTAGGCCACTTACGCTTCAGTCTATGAACGGGGTCATTTGGGATTTAATACAATGATAGGACGTTTATTAGAGAATTGGGATGGCCGGGTAATTATACTTTTAAATTCCTTTGTTAAAGATATTCTCTAAAACATTAATTAAAGGAACTTTTATGAAAGAAATGCGGCACTTTTGCACTTCAAAATGCATTCATTACTCCACCTAAAGGTTTTCGTCTAACTTGAAAGGTAGTGGCCTTTAACAAGCAGTATCCGTCCACCGGAAGATGGATTTCGGAGCGAAATTCGCGCGAAAAAATCGGAACGCTTACGTTTTCGAGTTCGTATGCAAGTCGGATTTATGGTATAACGTTGAATGTTTTTTTGGCGTTGTAAGGTGATAGTAGTCCAAAATATAATAATTATTAAACCAAAATTTTCTGTATCTTCTCGTAACGTTTGATTTTAATACTTAATGCCTATTTATTATTTTGCGGCTTTTATTATTTACCCATTTATTAGTTTGTGGCGTGAAGGAATAGTTCTGGCTCAGCTGAGAATTAGACATACTTGAATAATTCATGAAAACTCAATGTCAAGACGTACTAGACCATAGAAAAAAAAGTTAGATGTTAAATAAACGGAAAGTATAAATAAACCAGAGAAGAAAACATATTTGTGTGATGACAGAGTCAAGCTGAGATACAGAAAACAAATTGATATTAAGCGGTTATCCATTGATTGGATTGAACAGCCCCACGCTCATTGGCCAGTGGATTGAGCAGGCACTACACGTACAAGCTGATTTCGGGAGGGTGCTCTGGAGGGCGATTGATTTCAATCAGCTACGGGAGCATCTGTCTTGCACTGTCAGTTAGGGGGGGGGATGTAAGGGAGCTGTCAACAAATCGCTCACTAAGTGGTGTGGTGGTAATAGGTATTGCACTATTTGTGCTAACTGTTGTAACCGCTTTATGAGCTCAACATTTACTAACAGTTTGACTTCTTTATTATTAAAACTGTTTTTAGTATTCTTTGTTTAAATAGCATATAAAGAAAAAAAATCTATCAAAAATAAAAACATTAAAAAGTCAGGGGAAAAACTCAGTGTTCGGGTTTTAGCGTGCTTCCTCTATTCCTATAGAGGGAGAAACCACACTTATGACGTCGACCCGATGTAGCAAATCGGAAGTGTCGAATATAAATGCAGACGTTTTACGAATCCATCGGTGAAAAAAATAATGGCGGTTAATGTTCACTCTAGAATTTACTAAAAGGGTCCAATTTCGATGAAATGCCTAAAAAAAATACTTGTGTAAAACAGAAGATCATGTTCGTTAACAAGGAGACTCCGCCCGCCGAAATTAGTTGAAGGCAAAATTCGCTTGAAAAATCTTAGCGCTAACAGTTTTTTTCTTAATAAGCTCCCAGGTACGTTTGTGTATAGGTATGACGATTCGAACAAGTGTCAAAGAGATATTTTAAACCTGTACTCAGCAAATTGGAATCAACTAGAATTTTTATTTCAATATATTATTTACATAGGCGGAAGGTCCTGCATATACAAAACTCTTCGACTTCACATTATAATATAATGTGAAGTCGAAGATGCGTCAAAAGACGCGAAACATGTAGAGCCATAAATAAAGCATATTTATGGCTCTACATGTTTCGCATCTTTTGTCTTCTCTTCAGGAGCAACTTAATTATATATATACATAAATTTAGCCTTAGCTAAGGAAGACCTTCCATAAGTAGGGCCACGTCGATTCTAATATAATGACTTTTTTTTTTTTTTTTTTTTTTTTTTTGATGACTAGATGAAGGGTATTAATTAATAATACCAACAAGGATGAGGAATAACCCTTCACAACTGTACAACATACTTTTATTTCAACGTTTCGGACCGTTCGTCCATCTTCAGGCAATCATATCCTGTCACTACTTAAAATAACATTTCAAACGTCATAAATTAAAACCAATGATTCCTATAAGGAACCAAGTCAAAAACACTTGGAGACAATTAAAAATGTTCATCCTCACACAGCCATATTAGAAAACATTGGGTTTTCTAATATGGCTGTGTGAGGATGAACATTTTTAATTGTCTCCAAGTGTTTTTGACTTGGTTCCTTATAGGAATCATTGGTTTTAATTTATGACGTTTGAAATGTTATTTTAAGTAGTGACAGGATATGATTGCCTGAAGATGGACGAACGGTCCGAAACGTTGAAATAAAAGTATGTTGTACAGCTGTGAAGGGTTATTCCTCATCCTTGTTGGTATTATTAATATAATGACGTTAATATGGCTGTTTTCCATCAGCTGTTTCAAATCGAGAGTTTCTTGGCTCTTATCGATTCCAGAGAAAGCTTGATCAGAAGAAAGTTCGCACCCAGCATGATCAGCCTGTTACGATAGACGTCCACTTGAAAGTAATACACTGTGTAAAGCGTGCACAGAGTTTGAGGATTTAATGAAAGGTTCTCATGAAGATACTGTAACTTTCTGAAGTTCAATAAAGCACGCAACTTAAACAAGCTATTACGCTAAGCACCGGCTTAATTAAATCTACTTTAGCTCGGCCTTTAAGTATAGTTAAAGATGTTTTAATTTTTTTCTCCTTTGGTGTAAGGGAGAAAGTTTATATAACTTATGAGGCAAATAGTGTTTCTTTCAGCGAAAAACTGAGGAGTACAGCTATTTAAGTTAAATCAGAATAATAATAAATATATGATTTTCAATTAAAGTTATTTTTTAAATCTTACCTTTACATTATAAACCCACAGCGGTGCTTCATTGCATGCCGAGAATCCAATCTCACCTCCGAAGACATAGATGCAATCCTTGTAGGATACCGCGGTGTGTTCCTGAAGGCAGGGTGGGCGTTCACCGCTGGGCTCTAGCAACTCCCAGATACCGTCACCTGTACGAAACATTGAGAGTTAATAACAAATATAGGCGGCTCTAGACAAACATTTCTGGAGGGGGGTGGGGGGCTAATTTAGTATGGGCTTACCGCCCTGACTGGGAGTGTAGAACCAAATTTTTATAAACAGGCATCTGAAAATCATTAAGGAGGTATTTGATAAACTAAGAACATACATCAATTAGAACTTACTATTAATTTGCCTAAACAATTTTTTTTTTGTTTTTTATTTATTTGTTTAATGTGTCGTCAACCACTACAAGATTATAGATGTGTATTTGTTTAATTGATTCTATTGGCGTTCCGCGAAATTAACCAGAAAGAGTGGGGGAATGGAATTATTATTTTATTTAAAGGTTATTATTTCGGATGATTTTAATTTTAATGTTTCCTTGTTTACGATATTTTTGAGGTGATTTAAATATTTAGATTATGATATTTGTTATAGTGTCACATATTTGATTATGTATTTCTATTTAATTTATATTTTTAGATATTATTTATTAGTTCACATGATGTTAAAAATAGCTTATTGATCTGTTTGTGATGATCCGCTAATATTTCATCAATTCTATCAGATAGCTGGGCTCCTCTTCTTTGTTTCTCATAGATTTTACAAGTAATCAACAGGTGGTGAAAGGTGATGATTTGGTTACATTTTTCACAAAGTGGAGGGGCGCCTCGGGACATTAGATATGAGTGGGATAATCTTGTATGGCCGATCCTAAGGCGAGTCAGGATGCGTTCTTCTTTTTTAGTTGGCCGAATTGATGTTTGCCAAAGTGTTACTTGTTTTTTTTATAATTCGTAATTTATTATCAGTTACAGAGTCCCAGGTTTGTTGTCACTTTTCTAGAATTGTATGCTTCACATAGTTCAGAACATCACCCTGAGGTATCCTGGGGTATTCAATTCCTTCTCCTATGGCCTTTTTAGCGAACTCGTCAACTGCTTCATTGCCCTTTATGCCGCAATGACTGGGGATCCAGACAAATGTAACATTTTGGTTTTGGCGGTTTAGCTGATCAAGTGATTCTAAGATGTCTATTGTCAGTGGATGTTTGGTAAATGGATTATTCAAAGCTAGTAGTGCTGATAGGGAGTTACTATATGAAGAGCCTTGTTGATAGCTAATAATTCGGCCGTGTAGATACTGCAGTTAGGTGTTAAAGTGAACATGTATCCTCTATCTTCTGAATAAATGGTGGAACCAACCTCATTTTTGTCCTTCGAGCCATCCGTATAGGCATCTCGTCCTTCCGGGAGCTCACTTTTTGGTTTTCTAAATTCAGTCAACAGAATCAGAGGATCTATGTCTTTTTTATTAAATTTGGTAAGAGACAGATTCATTTTAGGTGCTGTTAATGTCCAAGGCCTAAACAATTTATTTTTATAACTTAACGGAAAAATAATTATGAATTTCTAATTTTAGGAAGCTGAGCCCCCCTCCCTTTAGCCGCCACTGATGTGTGACGGGGCTTATGCAATACTGTGTATTACAAGCAGATCGCCCGCCACCCTCGGTCATATATCGCCGAGTCAGATCGGGTCCAATATACCTGAGCAATTATAGTAATTGTCTTTTTATTCTACTTAACAGCTGTTTCTTTTAATTAAATGGGAATTGTTAGAAGTTTAGTCCCTGAAGAGGCGCAAAGCAACGCTAGTAATTCATTCAAATCTTTTAAAACGAAAAACCTGGCAACTCTAACATTTTCCACGCCAAAAAATAAATGTGTCAATGAATATTGATAGCAGGTGATGAATCCACTGATAGCAGAATTATGTTCTTTAGCATTATGCCTGCCCTTCAAATCTTCCATAATAGGGGATTAGGAGATAGGAATACGATTCATAGGAAATACTTAATAATTTATATTCTTGAATAATAAATAATAAAAAATACTCACTCAGAGAATATTTCCACAAGTCTTTGAGAGGAATGTTCCCGTTTCTCCCGGCGAGCAGGTATAGGTGTGTGCCGTTCAGGGTGACGCTATGTTTGAATCTTGAACTGGGGGTTTTACTGGAGCCGTCATTTTTAGGAGTTACCGGGCTCCACATCTAAATAAAAAAAACAACATAACAATATTCGTATTCCAAAGAAAAATACATTAAACATTTAATTAAAAGCAATTATTCAATAAAAAATAACCATATTATCATTTCATCAAATGGTGGTTGTTTTAATTGTTCATGAAAGTTGTGATTGGAGTACAGAGGATATTTTGATAACCAATTTTTTAGGTAAGACCTTGTCTTGACCACATAAGGTCGTAGAAGTCAAAAAGCGCGGAAATACGGGCTATCTTAATAGAACGTGAGAAATATATTTCATTACACTAACTCCAACCTCGTTGAAAGACGATGGCCGATAGCAAAGAAGACAAGTTAAATTGTTCAGCATAAATAAAAACTTGGATTTATTTTCTATATTGTATTTGTAGATAAAGGTCATTCTGTGAAATCAGGGAGATTTTCTAATATTTTTTTATTATTTCAGAAAACACTGCAATTTTGTTTTTTAAGTTGATATTGATTTTCCTTATATATCTGATACTGTTGCTCACATATCCCACCGTAATTGTTTCTACAACGTAGGATAAATAAAAATCTTCCAATTTTCAAAAGTCAGGATGGATGTGCGTGGGTTTGAATTTTGAAAGTTAATGAGGAAAATTACGAGGATATAATAACATTATCATTATAATAGTAATAATGAAATATTACTATATTTATATAGTAGATGGATATTTTCTTCCCGACGTTACTCATTATTGTTTTTATTATTGCAAGCTGCGTGTCGTGAAGCTTTGAATGGTTGATATTTTGCATCGTATGGAAACAGTACGTTGGAATATTTAATGAATTAAATACCTAGTACGAGCACATAAGTTCGAACCCTTAAATTGTCAGTAATATCACGATTGGTCGATCAGGTGTGTGGTCCCGCAGTTTTTGTAATACTTGATCAGACCTGTTTTGTGTAGATTTTGCAGCACCACAACAGATTCTCAAGGCATTGTTATGAGCCACATTTAGTTCCTTTTTTGTGGTCTCAATGGCTGTGCCAAAAGCTTTACACCCATATTCTATGACAGGTCGGATATAAGATTTATATGAGGATGTGAGGACGTCTTGCGTTGCGCCTCATCTAGTTCCTAATCTAGTCTTATGTGGGTCCTTTTTTACAATGATGGATCAGCAACAGCAAAGGGCACTGGAGCGGGATACTGTTCTCCTGACACCTCAGGAGCTTTCCCTCTGGGAAAAAATGACGACCAATTCGACGGAGAAGTCGCAGCTATAAGCAAAGCAGCTAATGCGTTGATCTCTCTTGGCATCAAGCGAAATGAAGTATTTTTATCAGGCTCTACTGCTGCAGTTCAGGCTTCACAGGTTTCACAAGAGTGTCAACATGATGGTTTTATTCTAAAATGCAGGGGAAGACTTTTAAGGCTTCAAAAACCTATGGAAATCTGACTATATTGGGTACGTGGACATTGTAATATATATGCAAGCGAAAGAAGGATGCAAAATGAGACAACCACTTCTTCCCGTCACTTACACAAACATATGTCACGTAATCTCTTCCAGTATAAGGACAGCTATTGTGGATTCTTGGAGGAATGCTGCAGTTGGAAAAAGATGGGAGTCAATAATATCAAAATCTATCCCCGACAGCCTTCTCCTAGGAATTTTAGTGACTACCTTTAGGGGGCATCTACACTGGACCCGTTCCGATCCGATCCATTAGCAACCGACTGTCCGAAGAAAAACAAACACATGCATCTTAATGTAAGTCCCTACCCTACCCCATTCGATCCAATCCGATGGCCACCGATTCTTGGCCATTCAAACATTTTTGTTTCTAGACCGATTTCGGACCGACGAAGGAAAATGGCGCCAACCCACATATTGTGTTTCAAAAAGGTCTACAGGCTCTAAATCTTAACCGATTTCAATGGTCTTTTTTTAAATCAATGGAAATAAAATTTAGAATAACTTTGTCAATTGACATTTTTTTTTTTTTATTTATTTCCCTTGTTTATTAAATTGCGTTGAAAGATGTTTATAACCATCCAACGTCTATAACCTTCCAATGATTATAACCTTCTAGCTACCTTTCTTATAAATGATTTTAAAATATTAATACCAATACTACTCTTACCTCCAATATTCAACGTAATAGAAGATTTCTATGCTTATTAGGTGGCATTTATTAAATTAATCACTTATATTCACTTCGCTACCAGGTTATTGCTGACGAGCTGTGACTAAATCGGATCGGATCGGGTCGGGACCAATGTAGGCACTCACGTCGGCCGCTGCCGGCCGTTGTCGGTCAAACGAAATCGGATCGGATTGGGAGAAATACGGGTCTAATGTAGGTGCAGCCTTAGGATGGCTACAAGCGATAATTACATGCAGAGCAGATTCTACGGTTTGTGCACTGTGCTCTGCAGGCGGACACTGGCGATGACAAGACAGAAAGACACGCGCAGACTTAATGGGTTGCACGGCGTCCAATAGCTGGCGTAGGATGAAGAGGAATGTTTTGTGTAGAGATGCAAAATCTGGCAAATTTTAATGCAATGAATTTTCTGTGGTCATAAGCTCTAGGTAGACGACTTCACTGACAGACGATAGATTGATGTTATAGTATCACGCCTCCACAAGAACACAGTGTTAATAAGCGTGAAGCAACACAAGAGAATCCGCCAGTCAGCGCTCAGAATGCATTATAATTCAAAACCAGAGGGACAGTATAATAAAACGCACATTATTAACGTGGCCCCTACCACGTGAGGGGAAACCCCTCATATGAGGTTTAATTGTTGCAATCTAGAAGTAATGATTAGAAATGTCGACAATTCATGGCTCATAAGTCCCGAAAAACCCTGGTTCTCTGACGTCATATGCCAAGATCTCTCTCATTTTTTCATAATTGCCTGGCAAATATATATATATATATATATATATATATATATATATATATATATTTGCCAGTTTATTCGTCCGCTAAATCAGTTCTAACCTTTGTATGTTAGCGGGTTTAGATTGTAAGTTTTCTGTATTCCGTTTCAGTGAATTTATCAGATACCTTACCTCAGGAATGAGGCGTGAAATAAACAATCAGCTGAGGGTCGTGCTGAGTTATGCAGCTCCTGCGTAATAGAATGTTGTGTTAAAAGCGTGCTTAAAAGATATATGTATAAATAAAAGCCTATCTAGACCAACATCTATCAGTCCTCTTGTTTTGAATGGAATTTTCACCGACTCCACCAGTGTCGAAGTTGATTGAGGTAAATGGAGATGAAAAAGCCTGTTTTGCCCCTCCCTGTTTGCCAAGCTTTGTGTACCCTAGCTAGTGGTTTAGGGGCGGAGTCCCATTCTACTTCTGGCAAATAATGACCCCTCCTATCCCATTCAAACTTCTTATTCCCTTCAATTTGCTTCATGACAAAGAGCAAAGTCCTTTTCCCACCACAACCAAAAACGAAGTGAATTCATGAAAATAGTCTCGGCAATATTCGACATGTTTTATCAAAGACAAATATACTATAAGATGGCTAAAAATTGTGTTCCACCGCTTTTAGAAGTTTTTTTTTTTTTTTTCATTTCAGAATCATTTCTGGTCAGGTGTCTCTTAACGCGAGCCTGTTATTTACTGTGTACAGAAAGCCAAATACTACGGACGCTTCTAAGTTTTGTTTTGACTTGCCTCTCACGGCTCACGTTTTTTAAAAGGAGAAGTGGATGTAGATAGCATGGTAAAGAAGCAGAGGTGAACTTTTTTAGGAGAACTCAAAAAGAGGTTGGTGAAGAAGGCGGCTGCAATGCATTTCAGGGGAGTTCTGTTAGAAACTCGTGCGCGGTAAGCTTCACGTATCTTGGGTATATATATATATATATATATATATATATATATATATATATATATATATATATATATATATCCGTATGTTTATCTGTTTGTTCCATATACAAATCCACACCGTTTGATCGATTTTGACCAAACTTGGCACACAGATAGGTCTTGATCCGGGAAGTCTCAAAGGCTGGCCAAAAACGACTACCAGCTGCTTGTCTGTATGATTGTTCATTATACAAATGCAAACCGTTCGACCGATTTTGACCAAACTTGGCACACATCCGAGGAGTGTTGCAGGCTGTCAAAAACGTCTAACATCTGTCTGTATTTATGTTTGTTCCTTACACAAATCCATGCCGTTTGACCGATGTTCATCAAACTTGGCACACTGGTAGGTCTGAATAAGGGTAGTGTCATAGGCTAGGTCATAAACGTCTATCAGCTGCTTGTCAGTATGTTTTGTCCTTATACAAAACCACACCGTTTGACCGATTTTGACCAAACTTGGCGTACACGTACGTCTTGATCCGGGGGGTGTTATAAGCTAGGTTAAAATCGTCTAGGACTCACCTAGACGGAGGTCACGGGTTCGAAACTCTGAACCCGAACAGTTACCGATTTGTGTTATTAGATTTTAATATTACTTATTTGGTTTCTAATTTATTTTGGCTTTTCTAGATGCAGAAAGTAGGTGTACCATGGCACGCCGGGTAGCAACGAGTTGGGTATAAATATGTATGAATAATGTGGAGAGCCTTAGTATGGATATATCTGTGGAAGGAAACAGGTACTATTTTAGGTTATGCGAATATGTTGTATTTTTATATGAGTAGGTAAGATGCAAAACTCGTTCGTTCCAAAGGAACATATTTTTCAGGTAGCTCAAAAAACTCAAATCTGCGCCTTGTAGAGTGGCCAGATTAAAATGATTTTTGTTTGCCTTCGAAAAGTACATCCTTATGTTTACAGATTTATGTTATGTTTAAACATACGTTGAAATAGCATTGAAAAATCTTTTATAATCTAATGCCATCTCAATTTTTCTAAAAATGGGACGAATGAGTTTTGCACCTCACCTCCTCATATATTTTCTATGCAATATCAATATGCACACGAAGCGTGAAGTTCCTAAGCATTAATGCCGGGCTCAAATACTTTTCTGATGTTATCTAATGTATAGCTGCGCCCTACCTGGTCACGCGACGTGAAACTAGCTATTTCTTGGAGACGGCTTTAATGTACGGACAATTATTTAATTTATTCTTGGTATTAGTTTGGAAGTATATAATTAACCAGCTTTTTTGCGGCAGATGGTTAGACAAGTACAAAGCTCATTCTTTTTAGTCTTTCTCCATATTATAAATGCTTGGGTACCGTTGAAATACCCTTTGTACCCATGCGCGTTCCCACAATTGGCGTAGTTCTTGCCTAAAATATATTGTGCACCGCCTTCTTTGCCGCAAAACTAAGACAGTTAAATAGGATATGCCTGATTTTTTTTTTCTCAAATAGCGATGAAACAGTTTACCAAAAAAAAAAATAAATAAAAAAAAAAAAATAAAAAAAATAATACAAAAGGAAGTCCGCATCCCCTCGACCTGAGAGCCACACATTTCATCAAGGCTAGTTGTCCGGCCTGGCCGCATATATTGTCAACTGTTGGGTTGTCCGGAAAGTTCATAGAGATTTTCAAATACAATTTTATCTTTTTTCATTAAGCCCATAATGAATACATACAAAAGCTATTTTAATCAAGCTGATACATTGATTAAAATGTATACAATCAAAAATAGTTGTTATATTAAGATGAAAGCTTAATTTAAAAATGTCTAAAAACATTTCGGACAACCTAAAACAGGTATGGGTAACCTTTGACATGTTGAAGACCAAAGTTTAGTGTAGAAATATTTTCGGGGATTGCGTAGATGGTTCAAAAGAAAATAACGTCGGATTTTAAAGTAGTGTTCATAATTTTTAGTGATATATATCAGACATTAAATAATACGACAATGTTATTATAATAAAATATTATATAATAACAAAATGAAATGAAAAAAATAGGGACAATATTATAAATAAATCGTGGAATTATTATAAACTTCGAAAGTTAAATTGTGACTCGAAATCACTGAGACATTTGAGCTTGAATTTTGGAAACTAATCCATCGATGTTTGAATTAATTCCAATGATACAAAGACGTAAAGAATTTCCCAAATTATCGTCAGTCAGCCTTGTACGATGTTTTGATTTATTACATTCCATCATTGAAAAGAAAAGTTCGCATTTATTAGCACTGCCAAATGCACAAATCAATCTTCTTGCCAATTTTCTAAGCTGCGGTAACTGGTCTTCTTCGAGGTATTGTTCGTAGAAATTGAACAACTCCACGTCTTTTTAGGCTTTTTTCGAATCTAGATCAACTCCATTGGAACATTCTGTACATTACTTTTTGTTGGAGTAACAAATAAATTGAAACATTTTTCCATGTTTTTGAAATCGCTAAATCTGTTCGAAATTTGCCCCGACAGTAACTTGGGTTCATTAGCGTATTGAGCATAAGCAATATTTTCATACGCAGACAAGCGGATTTTGTTCTGAAACGCTTTACAAATCATTTAAACGCTGTCAAAGCAACTGGAAACTCCACGAGAACTCAATACTGAAATGATTCATGCTCATTAAATTTACGACGTCAGTGTAGTTACATCACTGTTACATATATCTGTAACCTTAATTATAAAAATATCTAAAAAAAAAAAAAAAAAAAAAAAAAAATCTTCGCTACAAAATAAATGAAACAATAACGTTCATAAATCAGAGTGAAAACCAATAGTTAAACTGAAAACATCTCGTGACTTAGAATGCTAATGAAGTGACCTAGAATCTAGTGCTTCATGTATATTTTCTTTCATTTTAATGTATGGAAAAATCGTTCAAATTCACAAGGTAGGGATTTATTTAATGGGTATATAAATATACATATATATATATATATATATATATATATATATATATATATATATATTGAGGGCCATGGTCCAATTGTTTATGTAACAGGAAACGCAAAAGTCTAATTCTTCTTATTTGTCCACAAATAGGTAAATTAAAGGGCTAAACAATGAGAAGAACCACAATGCTAAAATCAATTAAGCCAAGTAACCCTATGGAGGACAGAGAAAATAGTCAACAGAAGTGATATTTTTAGAACATTAGCCTATTACAAAAAAAGCTATACTATCGAAGGCATAAAATTGATACTAGATGGGCAATGACCTATCTTCTTTTTGAAGTTTCCTTATAAGGCCGACATTGCTCTTTCAAATCTCTTTGACAAATATATTTTATAAACCATTAAAAAAAAAAAAAATGGTTACATTTTAAAATAATAAACGTTTTTTGAGTGTCTTAAACCGCTTGAATTGAAGGGGAAGGTTCCTATACAAACAGTTCGGACAGTTTTCTATTGGTCGATCTCAGTCGTAGAAAAACAGCAATTAAACGTTCAAAAGAATTGGTTTCGTTCCTTTGAAAGGTTTTAGTCTCTGTTTTCCTCGGTTTTTTTATAGCTCGTTGTTTTATAGAGATGGGTCGCTCACTACTGAGCCGGTTCATTCAGCAGAAATACACAAATGTAACGGGTTCACCGTTTCGAACCCGTGACCTCCGAACTGTGAGTCCTAGACCTTATTTTAACCTAGCTTACAACACCACCCGGATCAAGACATACATTAGTGCCAAGTTTGGTCAAAATCGGTCAAACGGTAAGGAACAAACAGCTGATAGACGTTTTTGACCTAGCCTACGAGACTTCCCGGGTCATGATATACCTGTGTGCCAAGATTGGTCAAAATCGGTCGAAAGGTGTAGATTTGTATAGGGAACAATACATAGACAGACAGCTGGTAGACGTTTTTGACTTATATATTGAAGAATCAGATAGAAATAAATATGTTTCCGTTTATTTAGGAAGTGTAGAGACAATTTTTATTTTGCCTTTTTTACCTATTTTAAGATTTAAAGCCTTTTTTTGACTTTTTTGCTCGTTATGCAATTTTTTTTTGCGATTTAAACATTTTAAAAAGCACATAACGAATTTCGAATTTCAGTTCGTCGAAAACAAAACAGGTTTCACAAATTAAATTACATTTTTCCGTCACAAATATCAATTCGAAAGCTTATTTTCCCAACCCGTGGATTGACCTTGTGTAAATAACAGAGCCTTCCTTGGTAGAAGGAATGCACAGGCATAATGAATAGCAGGAAAGAGAGAGGATGAGAGAAGTACGTTGCCTTCCTCATACCCCTTTTGCTGTGACAATGGTGTAGTTATCTGGTATTCCGGATTTAGAAATGATAAGATAATGCAGAGGAAGTTTTTCCATAATGAAAAACATTTTTTCTTAGAAGGTCTATGAGAGTTGATACTTTGAAAAAGCATCTTGTTGTTACTTGTAAGAAGGGAAAGTAAGAGTAAGTACACTAATTCTGTGATAAATTGTTAATAAAGAAATGAATGAGTATTTAAAATACATATTTTCATTAATAATGAGTGAGATTCCTCTTTGCCTTCACTCCTAATAAATGCCTATTTTAATTACAATACTGCCTATTTTCAGTATTTCAAGTGCCTTTTTGCCTGCCTATTTTAACCAAAAATAAATGCCTATCTTCCGGGCTCTACCCATTTGTATACGGGAAGCTCACCGCACAGGAGTTCTACCAGAACTCCCCTGACATTCATTGCAGTCACCTTCTACACCAACCTCTTTTTGAGGTTCTCCTAAACATCTGCTTCTTTCCCATTTGCGTTTTTACTAAGAAAATAAATGTTTCTTCCCAATTTTACTTAAATATGCTACATTATGAATATTACATATTATTTTTATTTTTTTTTCCCTTTTGGGTGCATCGTCTGCTGCGGCCATTAGCACCAGTACATATTATTATATCCTTAAATAATTATTAGATCCTTGTGACCCTCTGACCTGTATTCACAGCAGGAAACACCATATCCCGAGGTAGAGGTATTCTTGTGAAATATGTACGACATATCAGGGTTGGTGGTAGGAGAAAATAGCCTACTGCCGCGGGGGATGTCTGCTTAAAAATTCATCACCGACTGTCTCTATTGGCTGATCAATATCCTTCCTGGTCACCGTAACGCCCATAGGCTCTCCTCCAGGGACTGCTCCTTCTTGATGGCGCCCTCAAATATTTAACTCAACCAGAACTATTGAGACTGTTGGAATCCCTAACTTCTCCGAACACAATCTTGAGTTGACGGCATTAAGCAGGTTACATTTAGTAAAAATAAGTTCAACTCTCAGGGGCTTCGTCATCTTAGAATAGAAACAGTTAATGTTTTGCCTTAATCTTTCGTGAAAAATATAAACACATGTAAAATAAAATCTCAATGCAAAGTCAGAACTTAGGCGCCACAATAGGAAACTTACAATATCTTCAGATGAAATTACTCCATTTAAGCAACGATTTATCTAAATGAGAATGCTCTATCAAAAATCTCCTAACAACAGTATTTGTAGGATACACGGAGGGTTGAGAGCACAACTAGACTAAGTCCATGTTATACAGTTTTCAGAAAATGAGTATTATGCGTATAACTTGCAGAGTCGTTGTATAAATCCTATTGACCAGAATAAGTCTTAAGAAGATTTTAAATTAAACACTGATATTAGATTACTGGAAGCATTCTTGTGCCAAATTGAAATCTGTCCATTTTTGACTCGACAGACAAAGCTACGGGTTCAGAAACGTGAAATTTCCCAATCTGCATAGTCTCATCGCGTCTGCGCCATAAGTTAGTTTCTTAGTGTCCTCCCTTTAGAGGGAGGGAGGAAACGCGCTAAAACAATAGAGATGGCCAAAATGGCATTTTTAATGCTTGCACTTTTCGTTTTTTTTTGCGCTAGTAAGCAATGTAAGGGAGAACCATGCCATAAAAATCGATGTTTGTATGCTACGTTTTAGATGTTTGAACATCACACATCTGATCCACAGTCATGTCCGATGATGATCCACACAACCGAAGAACCGTCGCTTTTTTTTACTGAGCCACGGCTCACTCGCTCTTATGAAAGAACCGGCTCAGTTCTGAGCGACCCATCTCTATAAAACTGTAGAGATCTTGCATTTAATTTTGAAAGCTTAGAAAATATCCCCACCAGTTGCAATAACAATTGGACCATGACCCTTAACTTTTGGATTTCAATGTGGCTAAATCATATCTTCCGGAAGTTCAATCTAAGCTTTCTCCGACATGGGGGAGGCTTATCGAAAATACCGCTAGAGAAATTTTAGTTGGCAATTTGTCCTCTAGTTCAAACATAAACAAAATTTTATATATTTTCCTTTGGAGGTGCTAATGACCACAGCAGTAGATGCACCAAAAGAAAACTAATAATAAAATGTTTTCCTTTGGATGAATGTCAAACTTGTGACAAAAATTTCAACTTAATCCTTATTATTATTAACTTTACTCGTAGTTAATAATAAATGGACGTTAAAATTTAAAATCAACTTAATTCTTCGCTTTGGAGTTGTTGAAACTAAAAGTCTTTTTCTTTTCCACTTGGTCAAAATATCGCCATGAGTGCCCGTCTAACGCGGATTTCGCCTTAAAACAGTGTTGCGACGCCCATGCTAAGCTGGTTAACGAACTTAACCTTTCATTATGGTAAATAAGAGGCCTCAAATTTCCACTGTTCTTTTCATTGGCAAATATTTTCAGGGATTTAGCCCCATTTTCAAGCCCATGCAATGGTCCTTACTCAACCGAACTTGAAATTACCTCAAAAATTAGACTACTTTTACTGTTCTGTCATTAATAAAACTCAACCTATGAATAAATTAAAATTTGCCTGCTAGCCAAAAAACGTTGTTTATGATTTTGAAAATTTATGGTAAAAAACGGAAGAGATAAAAAAATTAAAAAAATTGTTTTTGTTTAGAGTAACCAGCACCCTGGTTGATTTGACATGGAATGGCCCACACCTCAACATTTATTTGTACCTAAGGGTGGTAACCTATAGATAACCCGTCCTAAAATTCGTAGTTAATAATAAATGGACATTAAAATTTAAATAAATAATTGTACTACCAAATACCTGATGCTTGCCTCATGAATATTTATCATCATGTTCGCACAATTGAATAAAAGTTAAATGTTGATGCATTAACATGTTATTCCATGAGATAGAAAGGCAAGCTTCTGCATACCTGATTCCTATCATATATTGGGTGATGCTAATCACATTTAAAATTACAGAACATAGTATATGTCCCTTTTAATAAAAGATTTGTCTATATTCAATTGGTCAAATTTTTCATTTAGCAAGAAATGAGGCCGATGCCATCCCTTCTTTAAAAAAAAAAATCTGTGCTTTCTGGACTTACAACTCTTCGAAGGCAATGAAAGTTGTAAATATCTTGCATCGATGTTGTACATATGTAGTTAGTTTCATTCTTCTGTAGCGTATTTTCTGTCCATCTAAACAATTACTACATTCAAATAGGGAGGTTACTTTTCGTGGGCAATATTATTTACTTACCTTGCCTACATTCTGTACCAAACAGCTCCTAATGATTAGCCCATCCCAATTTTAAATTTTTAAATACTGTTTAATTTCTTAAGAAGAACAAGTAAAAGAACTTACCCAGAACTGCACAGGCTCTTTATCCATCTTTTTGAGAGGGAGTAATTTGAAAAATACAGTTTCCCAATAAGAGAAACTTTTAATAAATCGATTAAGAAATGGTGTTTCAAGCTAGAAAATTGTAGTTTATCTTTCCCAAGTCCATCCAAAATCATTATTGCCTCCTAGTTTGGAAATAAAAATGAAAAATAATGCTTTTCTAATGAATTTCAATAAACGATAATGAAAGTTCTTAGTTTCATATCAAATTGCACCAACTCACTCGGTTGTGAACACCAAAATTAATTGCAGTTTATGGTGTAACATCAGTTCCGTTCCAATTACAAGAGTATAAATTTAACAAATTATTCATAATTTTACATTCTGCTTATTAATGTTAAAAAATAAAGGTCTTCACTATTTCACATATTTTATTCTGCTTGGTTCAAGTTAATCAGCTTCTCCTCAAAGGGTAAAACAATGGACTTCGTGCCTCTCTTAACATAAGCGTTTATTTATATTATAATTTTAAAGCATTTGCTTTGCAATATCATGTTCTAGGATTGTGAAGCATCAATCACTTCCTTACACTAGAAATAATGTTTCACAACTTAATTTTGGTGAAATTTTGTGGTACATGTTTGTAGAGTGTAAGTATTTAAATATTGTATCCAATAATGACTACCATCTGTCAAAAGTCATAAAATATTATTGGATATGGGCAATTTTTTAAACAAGTCTTTGAGTATACGCCTACTGTTAACATGTTTGTGCATCTTATTTAGCCATTAGTTGTCCATAGGTAGAAGAGAATCATCAATACTGTGTCAATATCACCTCTGAGTAAATATCACCTCTTCTGTCTGGTGGTATCATTTGCTCGATGATCACTCTACGTTGTTAATGTTGTTTCATCGTCATCAATTGCCTCATTTGTTGCTGTGTTCTGGAATGAAGTAGATAACTTGGCTTTTCTGGGATTTGAGTAATATCCACGTGTCCTTGTAATAAATACAATGCATAGCATTTGGCTATCCAAATTTTAATTGAAATTATTTGACTCCCCCCCCCCAAAAAAAATAAAGAAAGTACGCTTTCAGAAATTATTTTTCATGTATTCATTTCAAGATGATTTATATTGGGACTTTAGCTTTATCCACTAAAATCAACAAATAATCTTGACTTACACAGGGAGTAGTTTTTAAAGCAGAATTTCATCCACACTCAGCTGGAAGTAAATATAGTTTCTAGTTCATTGATCCACATCTTCTTGGATCTTCCATATCCTTCTACGGTATTATCGAATATATATGTTTGGATTTTGAAACCCCCAGCATCATTTGAAATCTTCTTAACTAGAAAATATTCTTATTTCAAGGTGACAATTCTATTAAAGAAGCATTCAGCTTTATAAGCCACCGCAACAAATAATTACATTTTTCTTTGCAATTATCCATTCTCCATAATTTGCAATAAATAAAAATATTAGCTTCCTCCAAATAAACATAAAAAACATAGGTAGAATTAAAGATGTTCCTCCTTCAGGCATTATACTGCAATTTAACAATTTTAAGTAATATTAGTTATGAATTATCACAAATTATTTACTAACTATAACTAATATTAATGTGATTATCCATAACTAATATTACATAAAACAAATTGTTAAATTACAATATTAAGCCTGAAGAATGACAATGAAGTCAGAAATGTTGCATTAAATTGAATGATAAAAATAATTTGAAAGGTTCACTACTCTTCGTTAATTCTTCAAAACTTTATTTATAAACAGAATAGTTCATGTGACTCAACCAAAGCATTTATTCAGATCTATGCAAGATTAAAAAAGTTACGGGACAAATGTAAATGTCTGCTAACATATTTGGTTAAGCATTGTAAGGAAAAGGGGGGCAAGTTTGGCCCAGTGGTGGAGCACTAGACTCATGTTCGGGGGGGGGGGGGGGGGGGGGTTCGAAATTCGAAGGTGCACTGAAATTACTAATGTCGTCGTTCAAGAGTCAGAGTTAGGGTAATACCGCTTTACAGGTACCGTCCCTAGTGTGCTTTATGGTCAAGAATAAGATTCCATGACATATAGGCCCTCTGGTCTCTAAAAGCCTATTACAGTACTGACTTTTTTTTTTTTTTTTTTTAAAAGAATCGACAAAACAAATACTGGTTTGAAAATACATAATTTTTTATATGTATATTTATGCCATTTTAACTCTTTCGCTGCGGCTGTCATTATTTGGGAATACCTCAGCATCAGGTGCATTTTTTATTTAAATTTTTCATGTAGACATTTTTTTTTTCATAAGAAATCTTCGAATCAGCCGATTTTAACACGGAAAAAACTGTTGGAAAGCCCAAGCAATACTGATAGCTACTGTCTTTACCTGGAGCTGTAAAAGTAAATCCCCCTCCATTTACGAGCCTTTTGAATCTAAAGGGAAAAGTAATGGTCCTTCCGAAAGGACACTCGTAAGTGGGTAGGATCGCTAGTGTCCTTCCGTGATGACACCCGCAGCAAAAGTGTCAAGCCAAAAATCAGCATTAAGGCTCCCCGCATCTTTTAACTACATGGGTAACCTGAAGATAATTTTTAAACAATAAAAAAAGAGGTGTTTCACCGTGGTCTAGTGGCTAACGCGAAGGATTCTCAGGTGGGTTCGAGCCCTATCTGCAGCAGGTTGAGTTCTTTCATCTATGGACCCGCTGAAAGAATTCCCTGCTCCAATATAGGTGTTAAGGAATGGTGGTAACCTGTAGATTGCTTGACGTTAATGTGTTAGATACAGATTTGCTGCGCTATAAAAAATGAAAAGAGGTGTGGGCCGAGCCATTAAATATGTGGTTGTCATCCTTATGCAGATCATAGTCAATGGATTCAATTGGTAGTAGTATAGTATTACCCCGACATATTTTGGTCAAAAGTCCATGCCTTCAGTAATCCAATCATTAGTCGTAATGGTGGTCTCAAGGATAGACAAAATACCACAGTATATATGGATGGTCACAGGGAATGGTAAGTTCAAAATCTCAACTTTTCAGAGCAGCTCTTTAAGAGAGAATTTTACAAAGAAAACATGCTATTTTAGGAGATGGAAAGAAACCCATATATTTTTAAGTATCAAACGATCAAGGCTGTGAGATAGTGACTTCTTTACACTATCCATAAGTGTCAGGAGATAATCGTGAAGCACGTCAGACGTTTTGCCCATTTTTTGACTTAACCAAATTATTCCCTGTGACCATCCATATAACATTGCAATTATTTGACTTGGAAACAAATGATTTGATTTTGATATTACGATGATTTCAAACTTCAACAGGCATGTTTAACATTATTTTATTTGCATAAAACAAGCAAAAGTTATATTTAGAAAATGATTAACTTTTGAAGACAATTAAAAACTTTAAAAAATATATTAATAACGACCTACAATGAATGTATTTATTATTATTTTATTTCCAGTGAGAAGATATAACGTCAATACTAAATTTTGTTATTTTCATTCTAGTTTCTTTCTCGATTTGAAAACCTTCGTACAATTATTATTATTAAGAAGGGAGGTCAATAAATAAAAATAAATTTATAAATTATATGTCTTTGCAAATTGTTTCACATAATTTAGATGCGCCTTCAAAACAGATACGTTCTTTTACTGCGAGAAACCTACTAGGACCATGTCAAGTAGGAATATAATCTATAGGGAGTTCACATCCTTCTATGTAGCCTGTAAAACATATTATATTGTTTTCAGAACCTAAATACGCGTCAAAATGGTGTAAAGCTGGTAAGCAGTTAAAGAAGTGTTGGTTGAGAAAATTCATGTTTTATTGAACTTTATCTTGGTGTTGACGGTAAATATTGATATTATCAAATTAATCACTCTTGCCTTTTCGGCATTATAGTCTATAAGGTTTATATGTGCTGAACCTGTCATTTAATGGGTTTTAAATCAAGAATGTTTGATTTCCTTTAAAAAATAGAATTAAAATAATTTTTGGTGTGATTTTAAACATAATTACTAATAGAATACACTTGAAAGTTAGGTAAAATTACAAAAAAAATGTAGGAGATAGTGAAATAGAGCCACAATTTCTCCTTTCTAATCGAACATCTTGCGCTAAATTACTTTTTAATTTAAATAATGGAAATTTGTATACTATAATAAGTAAATCATAACTTTGATGATAATTTAATTCAGTTCAAATGAATAGCTTAGTGTATAGAATTTATAATATTTAATAAAATTAATATAAAATGATTTGTGTTAAATTACTTTATTAGTCTTGAATATGTTGAAATATTTTAGCACAAGATATGAAAATGTATCTTAAATGTCTTACATTAATGTAAGGAAAGTTTTAATTTTTAGTCCAGAAATATTAGGGACTTACTATACATTTATTACAAGTGGACTCATTATTGCTACATCCAGATTCTATAAGGAAATAAAGATTTATTTAATATTTTAATAAGACCAGGAGAATTTGGGAAAAACATTCCAGTCCATAGAGTTCATACATTACTTTTTCAAGAAAAATGTATGACATGAAAAAAAAAAAAAAAATCTGGCAAAAGCATATGGGTTCCTAGGGCATTCAGCTTATAAGCTGATGTTACCTAAACTTATATAAGTATGACTTCTGATATTTGATTCTTTATATAACATAAATGTCGCTATAAGATCTCGTAGGACATACAAAGTTGATGGCTAACACCATATGTCTAAAGGATTCGATTACAATAAAAATAATTCAAATATCATGCATTTGGAAAAAATCAGACGCCGTGCAACATATATACAATGTAAATAGAGAGATACGAATAGTAATAAAGTGTGATTAAAGGATGAGGAGAACAATTTCATGCTGGAAAAAATATAAGAGCTGAATATTTGATAAGTATAATTTTATGTACACATATTAACAAGATATAACAAAATATACTTGAACACGTAACGACTAACTGTTAACATTTCCAAAGCTAATTTAAACTGCTTTTCTAAAATATGTTTTCCAAAACTATATAATTTCATAATTACTTGAATTGATGTAAAATTTATTTTGTAAGGAGAAAAGTTAATACAAGCAACAGGCAATTCTACTAGGATTAAAACAACTTGCAAACCTTACTAGAATATTATGTAAATATTTTAAAACATTTAGTGCGAACAAACGTTTATTTCCTTACCCTAGAGATAGCAGCAAATGAGAACTTTAAACCATTATAGATGGGAAATAACACTTTCCCATTAGGTACTTTATCCTAAATAACCTTATTAAAAAGTTGTAACGATTTACTGATAGTTAAAATCAATATAATTTTACATATTCACTGGAAAAAAACTACGGATTAATCGGTTGAATGGGAACATTTAAATTCGAAGAGATTGACCTGAAGACGAGGGAAAGATAACGTACAAACCCCACGAAGTTCGGGCTATCACTGGTCTTTCTTTGATGATAATACTGCTGGAAGTAAACAACGCCATATTGTTGAGGAGGTGGTGCATTCTATTGGCGAAGTCCAGAAGCTCTGAGACTTTCTGGTGCACTAGGTCAGAACTTAAGGTCACAAAGTACACAAACCGTCTTGCTGGAACTGTGTCATGTTAGCGCGTTTCCTTAATTCCCTTACCTGTGGCGTGTCTTAGTAATGCCGTAAAGGATACGTCTAAATAATATTTTGATTTCATAGAGAGAGAAAAAAACGTTCTAGTATTTATGCTAAAATAGACAAACACATTAAAATGTTACATGGGCGTATAGGAAATAATTTCGGGAGGGGGGCTGAGAGCATTTGGGGGGTATGGAATACTAACAATCTAGAACTTGGAATAGTTAGCCAATTAAAACGCTATTACACCCAAAGAAAATTATTTTTTCTGAACTAAGTGATCTTATTTAGCTTATTTTCAAAGTTTTTATGACACATTTTTACCTGTTTGGGGGGGCTGCAGCCCCCCCTTATATAAGCCCATGAAATGTTATTCATTTATTTATTTAGTGGAGCGCCGCAATATGGGTAACCGGCTCTTCCAGTTCTCAAGAAATAGGTACTCACTTCTTAGTCATAAAACTTATAAAATAAAAAAAATAATACCATTAGTAAATTAATAGAAGCAGTTATTGTTAGGGTTTAATCTTTCGTTAAAAATATAAAATAAAATCTCCTAAGCGGAAATGACTCCCCCGACTTCTCAACTTTCGCTCTAGGAAACACTCTTACCAATAAGTTTTTCATTTTCTTGCCTTCTTTTCCTAAAATACTAATTTTACTGATAAATGGAATTTAAAATAAAAAACAACCAATTAAAAAGTGAGCTAAACAAAGACAAAACCCCATTCAAAAGAACAAAACTAAAACTTTCTATGTTTTAAGCACTTATTTCTCAGATTGACATCGCCACATCGAAAATTGCTTCCCACGGGCATATATAGAAAATAATTTCGGGAGGGGCTGGGAAAATTTGGAGGGGGGGGGGGCTGAGACCATTTCCGGGGTATGGAATACTAAAAATTTAGAGCTTGGAATAGTTTTAGGCAACTAAAACGCTATTACACGTAAAATAAAATATTTTTTATGAACTAAGTGATCTTATTTAATTTATTTTTATGGGTTTTACGACACATTTTAACCGTCAAATTAAAATTTCGGGGGGGGGGGCTGCAGCCCCCCCTTATATACGTCCATGCTGCTTCCGGACCATTATTTCGGTGAAATTTGCACGAAAAAGTCCTAGTGATTATGGTTTTGCGCTAACAGACTCTCAAATACTTTTTTTTTTCTTTTATTTTTTTATTTTTTATTTTTTTTTGGCATTTAGACCTGAACCTTTATAGAATATGGTTTTGATTACCCGAAAACGACGGAAGGACTTGACAATTTTGCCAGATGTTTAAAATTTAAGGAAGCAAGATTTCCACGTTTTGGTTACGTTTGAATACAGAAAATATGAAACGAAAAATTATTATATTAAGAGAAATGTACAGATTTGGCGCATCGACATCCAGTCCATTGTCGCCGCGTGTGGATATTATTATGGAAACTAGTAGAATCTACCAGACTAGTTCATAATTCGACACAACACGCCCCAAAACCCTTGGGAAAACACCCCATGACTTCCACATCGGTCCCCCACCCAGGGGAGTAGTTCTGACACAAATTGCACCTGAGAGTGCTCTAGCTGGATAGGCTTCTGTCCATTTGGTTAATGGACATGAGCGTGGATTTTCGCTTTACCACGGCTAGGATTAAAAAGAGTCCTTCTTTAGAACGCTGCACTTAGAATTGCTTCGAAAATCACGCTATGTCGATTGCGTAGGGCGAGTACATTACTTTTAGAAACCACAGTAGGTTAAATTTCATGGGTAAATGTGAAGACGAGGGTTCTAGGCACCGATTATTTTGAAATTTTGCACTATATCGTATTTTGGTGCACTAAACACGAATCCGTCAAAAAAAAAAAACTCGCTCTCAACTAGGAAAGAAGTTATTTAGCACTAAAGGTCACTGTTATGAAGGTTAAAGTTGGCGTAAACAGCGTATTAATAAACATGCTAATTAAGAAGAATGTTTCGGACGACTTTTGGGCAGACGTCCTATGCGTTTCCGCTCGTTACGCTCGCTCAAGAATATATCAAAACTCTAGTCAATCCAACTCGCTGTTATGGATAGAATTCCGATTTTATGGAGGTTATAAATAGGTTATCAACATTTCAAATAAGAGTTCTTTGTTTCCCAATGTTACATGTCTGCGCATGCGCATGTTTACAAATACGCTGTTTACGCCAACTTTAACCTTCATAACAGTGACCTTTAGTGCTTAATAACTTCTTTCCTAGTTGAGAGCGAGTTTTTTTTTGACGGATTCGTGTTTAGTGCACCAAAATACGATATAGTGCAAAATTTCAAAATAATCGGTGCCTAGAACCCTCGTCTTCACATTTACCATTTAATGTCTTTCAGTTTTGTCGTTCTCTTAAAAGGCTTTATAGTCGTATTCAACGGAAAGGTGTATCTATACATTCCGTTCAGAGGGAAAAGAAATGTTATTTGTTAATACATGGAAATTCTGGAAAAATACAAAAAAAAGTTCTTCTATCTGAGTAACCTCAGACAATTATATAGGAAGACGGAACAAATATAACTTTTCTTTTTTTATTATTAGATATATAATAAGTATAAACATCAACAAAATCCGTTTGTTGGCCATATTACCAACTACTATTGTATATTTCCTGTAACATTGTGAGCGTTTCGTGAAATTTGCGGTAGTGAAGTAAATAAATTATTTTTCTTTTGATGTGCTTCGTGCCACACACGATAAATAAACCGAGATACGTCTTCTAAAAAACCAGGATTTTTTAAAATATATTTCATTATTTTAATATGGGATTCATTTATTAGAATTTAAAGTAATAATAGAATTTATTTATTAAGACGTTATTTAAATGAATATTACCTTAACGAATATGGCCTTAATCATATCATAACAATATAGATACGTGAACCTGTCTTCGATAACATCATATGAGATGGTATAATCTTGTACTTTTAGCACTTTCCTCCGAAGGAAAGTAGCTATTGAGGTTGGACTCATGACGGAATTTTTGAAAAATTTCTTCAAATCTTTATCGATCCTACCTAGTAGACACCGAAAATGACTCCCTTTAAAATTTATATATATGTCTGTTAACACGATAGCGGCCAGAGTTTTTGTTTTTTCGTCACGAAACTTGGTATATAGCATTCAATTAGCAAACGATTGAACGAGTTCGTTAACCACCAAAGTCGGTCCACCGGAAGGGGGGTTTACCCCGAAACCAAAACACTAATTTGACCATGTCAGCCGTAATATTTGTTATATTTCAACGAAACTTGGTATTCGAAGTGGTATTATAGAGAGAAAAGTGAGATATAAAAATGAACTAAATCGGGTCATTAGGAGGGGGGGGGGGTTACTCCGGACCCACAATACCAATTCGCCACTACCAGCCGTGATTTTTGGTATATTTCGACGAAATTCGGTATTCGTAGTGGTAATCTACAGGTAAATATGTGTTGTAAAAATAAACTAAATCGGTTCATTAGAAGGGGGGGGGGTTTACTCCGGACCCAAATTCCTAATATACTCATACCGGTCGTAATCTGTGCTGTATTGTAACGAAACGCGGTATACGTCGTGGGTAACTCATGAGAAAGAAGTGTTGTAAAAATGAGCTGAATCGGTCAATCGGAAAGCGGGGGTTTACTTTGTAATATTTTTCAATAGAAAAGCCCGCCAGACGTAGGTTCACAAAGCCGCCGCAAGGAGCGCTTTCTACCACTAGAGGGACTGTATCCTGTTCCTGCGTTAGATCAAAATAAGATAATATGAGGTTTTTTTTGTATTTATTACGTAGTGTAGTAGGCACCATGTGTAAACATAACTCTGGAAGCAAATTAATAATTGATCAGTAACTCATTACAAATTTAAAAGAGAACTATTCATGTTTTTATTTTATTTATGTAGGATATTTTAAGCAAATTGTTCTGGAAAGCAGTCTACACTACCCAAATTCTGAGGAAAGTGCTTAGTAATGCAGCTCCTGCGTGACGGACATTTTAGATATGGTAAGATATCTACGTACTGGCTACCATTAGCGAGAAGTTCAAACATGTTTTATGCCATGTTCTAATCATTCCGTCTTATGAAGTCTGTGAGTATATATGTAGTTAATTCAATATTACGAATATCACAGGATAGTTCCACTTGTCTGGTTATTACCTACTGATGCGTAAGCCTTGAATGGCCAATCCTAAGTCGGGTCAATGTCACGCCGTCCCTTTTATTGGCCCGATAACTGGATGGCCAGCCTTATGTTTTATAGCCAGTAATTCGTTGTCTGTAAGTGTCGTCGGAGAGTGTTCCCAGTATTCCAAAATAAATTTCTTTATAGTTCTGTTTATGCCTTGGATTATGGAATTGGTCCTCTATCTATTTGTGGCTGTTCTGGAGTGATTTTTGCCTGGGTGTGTGCAATGTAGTATTTTCCTAGTCATTCATGACCTGGTAGCCAGTACAATGTTACATATTTGTGTAAAGAAAGTATTGCATTTGCGTTTTACTGAAGGATGAGAAGTGCATTTTTCCAGTAGTTCTTGAAGTGAGCTCAGTGAGTCAGGATAAATAACAATATTTTTCACCAAGCCTATCAGTATGCCGTAAAATTCAATAAATAAACAAAGATGTTTATCGCTTTGCCTGCAAATATTTAAATTCTTTTAACAGTACAATTGTGTTCGAAATACCACGTTGAACTTCTGAAAGTCTGTAAACAGTGGGTGTGGGCTATTAACGTTTTAGTTGCATTATAGTCTTTTGTCCAGCAGCTATTTAAATTTTCTTAACAATAAAAAGGAGATAATATAACAAAATAAAATATAATACATTCTAAACCAAGATATGAAAAATTGGGTTACATTTAGAGTTGGGGGAATACTATAAAAAAAATATTTCATCTATATTTTTTATGATAGATACTTTGTTAAATAATTTAAATGGAGTTGTAAGTGGAAATTGAATTTTCAAAGACTAAAACGTTTCCTCCAAAAATATTTTATATACAGGGCATGATCAGTTATGGACTTTTCTCAACTTTGTTAAATAATTCAAATCCCGTTGCAAGTGGACAAAACAGTGTTCTCTCCCCACGCAAATATATCCGGCTGAAAAAGAAAACGGTGGTTGAAGTTTTGCTTGTGCAAATAATCACAGTTACTGATAAAATCACTGACGCCCCTTTTTTGAACCCGGATTTTTTGTGCCTTTCTGAGGATTGTAATCCTTTACAAGGCCCTCCAGGAAGGAAATAGTATGCAAAATGATGTAGAATAGCAATAGAAAATTTAATAAAAGCATAGTTTAAGAATGAAACATATATCATAACAAAACAGCAATAATCGATGTTTACAAAGCAACATTATTCTCTAATAATAGTGTAAAAAATTTTAGCTTTTGCACATAAAAAATATAAATTCCGCTACTCACTGTAACTTATTGTCAAAAGAAAAATTCGATTCTATTAATTGTATATCCAATAGTTTCTTCGAGTTGAACTGTTCTTATGATATTGCGGGGCTTTAGGACAAACATGGAAACTTATTTTCGTGATTGTACAATTTAGCTAATTACCATACAGATTATTCATTTTAATGAAATGTTTTAGGCATGCAATGTTTTAACTCTAATTAGTTTAAATAGAATTACATTATTCTATGAAGTGTAGACTTTTATTTTCTATAAAATATATGTGTTAAATATACATTAACACAATTTTGGCTTTTTGACCCCGAAACTTGGCATACAACATGTCCAAAATATATTTTGTTGAATGCCGAAACTTGGCATACTACATGTTGATTTCCTTAATCAGCCAAATCGATCAGTTAAGAGTGGTTATCGATCAGTTGAAGTCCAGAACAAGGTACAGACATTAATCAGCCTTAATGAGAGTGAGAATCTCGCAGAAAAAACCATGTTGCTGTAGGCGGATTTTGCTGGTTGCCGAACAGATATATATATATATATATATATATCTGTTCGGCAACCAGCAAAATATATATATATACGTATATATGTAGTGTGACAATATTCAGCCCTGCTGCAACAAGTAGCTGTAAATATGTAAATAACAATTTCATTTAATATATTGTTTTAAATAAATTGTTTGCCGTACGAAAACAGCTTGTTTTTAACCAATTTTTAAAGTTATTCAAATTATATATGTTAAAGTGTATAGAGTAAACTCAAAACCTTTTTAATTTTATACAATGCCAAATAACAGGCATTCTATAGAATACCTAGGCATTTTATACAATGCCTAGGCAATGTGTGTAATATGTTGTAAAAACTAATACTTCCTATACTTTGCCTAAACTGCTTTAGGCACTGCCTGGATTGTATACTTTGCCGGGAACATATATATATATATATATATATATAAATGTGCGTTTGTGTGTGTGTTACAGTGAGTTTATAATCCAGCGTGATGTTTAGGCCTGTTTCAATTTAATTTGTCTCATTAAGTGATGCAAATACAAGGCAACCCAATAAAATTTGTAGTGTAAATAAATTAACACTCTCGCAATAACCAACTTTTTCTCAAAATACAATCACCTGTACGAAGTGGCTGAATTTAGCGTGATGTGCAATGCCCAGTGGCATGCTTGCCAAAAAAAATGTTGGGAAACGCTGGTACACAGAATTACTTGGACGTTTCTTCCAAAATGAGCACAGCTATTTAATAATTAGTTATAATTACTTATCCGGTTAATGTAATTTTCCTGGGAAGAGGGTGGGGAGGAAGATAAGGGATAGTTTTAGAAATAGTTGTCTTTTATAACGACACAACAAAGACACCACGGCCGTGGTCAGTCAGACCGAAAATCCGCATTTAGTATAATCTTCAAAATTATCTTGAAATGGCTTCTGGTCTTTCGCGACGCCAATTCCATTGTCTATAGAGATATGAGCTGTCCTCCGATAGGCTTACAGCATATCCTCTCCACATGGCGGAAGTACGGGTGTCCATGTCCCATGTCCAGGAGTAGGGAAGGAGTGTATATAGCGGGAATCAGCGGACTGTAGGCAGTCAGTGCTTAGTGTCGTCATGTCTGCTTGGGATCGTCTGCTTCTTCCTGGGGTCTTCCTTCTCCTACCGGTGGTTCTTGCTATCGTACAGAGTGGCTCTCATTTGAAGAAGGTAGAATCCAAGACGCTTCAGAAGATGGACAAGGACGATGGGAAGGATGTCTACGAAGCCCAGGCTTCTTATGACCATCCGCATTATTATCACGGTGAGTCTATATTTCTGCTCAATAATATTTTTCGTAGGGGCAGTGTAAACGAATTACTTGATAAACCCTACAAGATTTCAATATTGTGGAAAGATAACAACAAAATTATTTACAAGTAAAGTATAATAAATAAGGAGAAGGGTCTCCCCGTGGTCTTGTGGATAACGCCATGTATTCACATGCGGGAGATTTTGGTTTGAGTACCGTCAGCAGCATGTTGCGTTGTGTTTTTCATTTCAGGGTCCGTTGAAGATATTCACTGCTGCACCGTGGATATTTAGGTAGGGTCTAAATAGCACCTAGCCCGCGCTAATGGCCAAGATGTCGAAGCGGCGAAAAAAAAAAAAAATGTTGCCCAAAATGTTCAGACTCCCACACTTTCCCAAAGGGGGTTCTCTAGTCCCCAACTTCTTGAGTGATTACCTCCTATGCGCTTCATTTAAAAAAATGATTTTTGGGTAATTTTGTGCCTATCTTAGATCAAAAAAGACTTTTTGGAAAGAAAAAAAAAAGTGAAAATATCACTTAATCTATTTGAGAACTAATTTGTCAAAAATACCTCCTTGAATTCAAATATATGACCTTTTCAAGTTAAAATTTAATTGTAAAATTTGTACAGTTCTTTATTTTTGTGTGCTTATAGTAAAACAAATTAGTCTTTTTGGACAATTTAATTTCATCATAATGATGTAGGGGCTCCTAGAGTTTGTTTAGTGGACCCCATCTTTTTCCAAGGCAAAATGAAAAATTTACTGGAAACGGGAAAAAAATTGTTTATGTGTTTTTTAGGGGAAATCAGTACGTGGTAATCATTGTGCCATATTATTATTTGTGAAGGTATTTCTGACAAATAGATTTGTTTGCTAATTTTTCTAAATCATCAAAGTGTTCAATGCTATATTAAATTTAAATGTCACCCTTTTTTAACCAGGTTAGGGGTTATTTCTTTTATTTTTTGAAAAAAGAGCCATCACCCTAGTTGGAATCGAACCCACCACATTAGGCACGAAGTTAAACGCCATATTAACAAATAAAAATATGTTCTTCTTACATTATAATGTTAGTTAATTATTACAACAACAAGTAAATCTGAAAATAAATGTTTAATATAGAGAGGCTTCACTTGTATAACATACCTCGTAGTACCATGATGTGTTGAGCTGTAGAGATTCGACGAAACTCTGGTGGCTGTAGCTGTGCGACTTGAAACGTTTCATGTCACTAATAGGCATTTTGTTACAGTAACAACACCATCTAGACATATCCAAAAAAAAAAAAGAAAAAGAAAATGATAAGTCGTAATTATCTTTTTGGATGATTTTAAGAAACGTGTCAAGCGATTTTTGTTTTAGCGTCATGCCCATCTTTTTATTAGCAGAAAAGATATAATGCACTAGAATACTTCATTTGAAACTAACGACTTAATTTTGATATCTGAATACTTCATTTGAAGTTCGTTATGACTAGAGCCCGGAAGATAGGCATTTATTTTTGGTTAAAATAGGCAGGCAAAAAGGCACTTGAAATACTGAAAATAGGCAGTATTGTAATTAAAATAGGCATTTATTAGGAGTGAAGTCAAAGAGGAATCTCACTCATTATTAATGAAAATATGTATTTTAAATACTCATTCATTTCTTTATTATCAATGTATCACAGAATTAGTGTACTTACTCTTACTTTCCCTTCTTACAAGCAACAACAAGATGCTTTTTCAAAGTATCAACTCTCATAGACCTTCTAAGAAAATTTAAATTCCTAGTTAATAATAAATGGACGTTAAAATTTAAATAAAATTATCATTTCGAAATCCGGAATACCAGGTAACTACACCATTGTCACAGCAAAAGGGGTGTGAGGAAGGAGACGTACTTCTCTCATCCTCTCTCTTTCCTCCTATTCATTATGCCTGTGCATTCCGTTATTTACAGAGGGTCAATCCACGGGTTGGGAAAATAAGCTTTCGAATTGATATTTGTGACGGTAAAATGTAATTTAATTTGTGAAACCATTTTTGTTTTCGACGAACTGAAATTCGAAATGTGCTTTTTAAAATGTTTGAATCGCAGAAAAAAATTGCATAACGAGCAAAAAAGGCTTTAAATCTTAAAATAGCCAAAATAGGCAAAATAAAAATTGTCTCTACACTTCCTAAATGCACGGAAACATATTTATTTCTATCTGATTCTTCAATATATCCATTCAGATAAAAAAGGCATTTTGCCTAACTTCCGGGCTCTAGTTATGACACTAGATTCATCCACTGGAGACTGTTTCGGTACGAAAATTGTGCAAATAAAAACGATTTGGCGTTCAAAGTATACCCCTTTAGTACAAACCTTTTAAAACTTGAATACAATTTTACAGTGGAATCAGGACAACTTGAAAAAAAAAAAAAAAAAAAAAAAAAGTTTGGGTATTCAAAAACGACGGAGGGAGTTGGGCGATTTTCCTTGGTTAATTTTGGAATTGAGGAAGTATTAAAAAAAGAATTATACTAACAGAAATGATCTGATGAGATTTGTCAACTATGTTTTTATATATCTCGAACATATAGTGGTACATGGAAGTATGAAAATGTCATATCGGTGAGGGCCTCCAGAGATTGCATTAAGGGTAGCACAAAGGTGTAACGGAAATTACGTCATTGGGCACGTGCCCAAAAAAAGTATTTAGGCAGGAAATTTTGTGGGAAATGAAATTCGTAATTGGGCGGGAATTGATTCCTAATCATTGTCGATTATTACTGATGTAAAAGAGTAATGTTAATTATTAGACATATGCAATGAATTTATTATTTTAAAGTCCGTCACGCAGGAGCTGCATAACTAAGCACTTTCCTGAGAATTTGGGTAGTGTAGACTGCTTTCCAGAACAATTTGCTTAAAATATCCTACATAAATAAAATAAAAACGTGAATAGTTCTCTTTTAATTTTGTAATGAGTAACTGATCAATTATTAATTTGCTTCCAGAGTTATGTTTACACATGGTACCTACTACACTACGTAATAAATACAAAAAACCTCATATTATCGTATTTTGATCTAACGCAGGAACAGGATACAGTCACTCTAGTGTTAGAAAGCGCTCCTTGCGGCGGCTTGTTGAACCTACGTCTGACGGGCTTTTCTATTGAAATATATTACAAATTAAACCCCCGCTTTCCGATTGACCGATTCAGCTCATTTTTACAACACTTCTTTCTCAAGAGTTACCCACGACGTATACCGCGTTTCGTTACAATACAGCAGAAATTACGACCGGTATGAGTATATTAGGAATTTGGGTCCGGACTAAACCCCCCCTTCTAATGAACCGATTTAGTTTATTTTTACAACACATATTTACCTGTAGATTACTACTACGAATACCGAGTTTCGTCGAAATATACCAAAAATCACGGCTGGTAGTGGCGAATTGGTATTGTGGGTCCGGAGTAAACCCCCCCTCCTAATGAACCGATTTAGTTTATTTTTACAACACATATTTACCTGTGGATTAGCACTACGAATGCCGAGTTTCGTCGAAATATACCAAAAATCACGGCTGGTAGTGGCGAATTGGTATTGTGGGTCCGGAGTAAACCCCCCCTTCTAATGAACCGATGTAGTTCATTTTTATATCTCACTTTTCTCTCTATTTTACCACTACGAATACCAAGTTTCGTTGAAATATAACAAATATTACGGCTGACATAGTCAAATTAGTGTTTTGGGTTCGGGGTAAACCCCCTCTTCAGATGGACCGACATTGGTGGTTAACGAACTCGTTCAATCGTTTGCTAATTGAATGCTATATACCAAGTTTCGTGACGAAAAAACAAAAACTCTGGCCGCTATCGTGTTAACAGACATATATATATATATATATATATATATATATATATATATATATATATGCATATATATATATATATATATATATATATATATATAGATATATATAAATTTTAACGGGGGTCATTTTCGGTGTCTACTAGGTAGGATCGATAAAGATTTGAAGAAATTTTTCAAAAATTCCGTCATGAGTCCAACCTCAATAGCTACTTTCCTTCGGAGGAAAGTGCTAATATGATGGTGACTCTATTATTCACTATGTATTTAATGTGGCAGAACTACATACTACTACCTTAGAGAACCTTCCGCTGGTAGGGCCTCGTCTAGACTGGCAAGATTGGCTTTATGACAGCTGTGATTCAGTTTAGACGTGGCCTTAGCTGCAGAGTGTTCTCTATGGTGAGAGTTATGATTTGTATATTTAGCTCTTCTGAAGAGACGTGAAACAAATTGAGTAAAATATAAGATTATTGAAGAATAGTGTGCGTTTAATGAAGTTGGACCTTCTGCCATATAAAATACATTAATAAATGCATAATGTATTAAGAAAAATTAATAGATGGTTTTTATTTTCTTTCCAAATGAAATGTTCGTGATCAAAGTGATTTTCCTTTTAGGTGGAAATCACTGGAAGTTATACCGGAAATCATAATCCTTGGGATTGCTGGAATATTTTTTTAGCCCACGTAGAGTTTATGCAAATTGATAAGTTGGACATTTCAACTTATGTGTGTATACCGTAATTAAAAATGTTTTTTTAATGTCCATCGTTACTCCCTGGCATTAAAGATATTCATTGCGAATCTATTAATGTTTTTTAATGCATCTTGAATATTAAATTTCATCGTGGTTACCAGCATTGTATTTAATTATTTCTATGTATATATATATATATATATATATATATATATATATATATATATATATATATATATAAATCACCTGTCTGTTTGTGGGTTTGTTCCTTATACAAATCCACACCTTTTGACCAAACTTGGCACACAGGTACTTATTGGTCCGGGAAGTCTCGTAGGCTAGGTAAAAAAAAATCTACCAGCTGTCTGTCTGTATGTTTGATCCTTATACAAATCCACACCGTTAAACCGATTTTGACCAAACTTGGCTCACAGGTAGATCTTGATCCGTGGAGTGTCGTAGACTGAGTCAAAAACATCTACCAGCTATCTGTCTGTGTTTAGTTCCCTATACAAATCCACATCGTTCAACCGATTGTCTTCTAACTTTGCACACAGGTAGGTCTTGATAAGGTGACTGTCATAAGATAGGAAAAAAACGTCTATCAACTGTTTGTCTGTCTGTTTGTCTCATAAAAATCAACACCGTTTGACCAAACTTGGCACACATGTAGGTCTTGATCCTGGGAGTGTCATAGGCTAGGTTAAAATCATCTAGGAATAACAATTCCGAGGTCACGGATTCGTAACTTTGAACCCGAACAGTTTCAGAGTTGTGTAATTAGATTTTAATATTACTTATTTGGTTTCTAATTTATTTGGGCTTTTCTAGACGCAGAAAGTAGGTGTAGCGTAGCACGGCGGGTAACAGCTAGTAATATATAAATGTATACCTAGTCCATGTTGTTTGGATACTCGCAGCCTACTGCTGTTCTCCTGATCATACGGTACGTACTGAGTCGTCTCACGGCGAGCCACACGGGGACCTGCGTGGACTCCATCCAGTCTCTCTCGGAAAGGGTCGATCTCAGTACACTCTCGTCGTTCTGTCCGGGCAGGGCTAAAGTACTGTATGCATATTAGAAGGTATTAGCTTTAAAAAAAGTCAGTCACGCTGGAGCTACATAACTAAGCACATTCGTCAGAAACGTTGCTGGCTTAAGCCTTATTCCTGCTTGCTTCATGTTTTAAGCAATATTATCTCTCATATAGACTCTCTAAACCTATATAAATACAAAAAAAATATAAATATTTTTGCTCTTTTACATTTGCAATGCCGAGACCCGGTCGCTGTGAGTGTTAAGGCTTCAGGACTCCGTGCCTTAGGTCGTGGGCTCAATTTCCAGTTTGGGTGATGCCTTTAATAAAACAAAAAATATTATAAGATGGCAAGGCCTCCGTTAAGTAATTCCTAAGTATAGTTCACATAATTATTATTAAGAACAGCCAATGGATAACTTCTAAATTCACTATTTCTAATGTATAAACTAGTTATTAAATATTGTCAGTCCTAAAATATCTAGCCCCAGTAAGTGCCAATGTACCTTAGACAATAGGTAAACTTTCCTCTTCGTTCTATTACAAACGTATTTAATTTTCTTTTCAGAGAAATTTCTGTTTTTAATAATTTAGGGGGGGGGGTAAAGGGACTCGTAACGTTATTTGGACAGGGGTCCGTAATTCCTCTCGGATGCTTTAAGATGGTGACCCAATATTTTACAACGTATTTTATGTTGCAAAAGGTTTTAACCTCATTTGAGGTTGTTTACTTTAGGACTCGGGGGTTGAAATTATTTCATTGAGTAAATGTTTGTAAACATATATATTTCTTTTATACTAAAAATTAACATAACAAACAATAAAACCGATTCTACATATCATTCCAAAAAAATAACAATCCTGCGCATTCATAAATTAAGTGAGTACTCACAATACTATCATTGGTGCACCATAATTAATAATTACGTTACCAGCAGGCCTGCATTTACTATTTAGGGTCTAAATCAACAGACACGCACTTTCACAACTGACACCACGTGTTTTTATCTACCCCTCTTTGGCGCCAAGACTCAGATTATTGGGGCTATCCAAAGAGGTAGGGAGTTAGGAGTTGCGATTATTTACCAATCCAGCTGTAGCGTCGCTACAGGACTCCCCCCAAATAATCGCGTCCAAGAAGCGAACGTTGGGTTTGATGACTCTACCCGATCTGGTCTTGAGGATGGGAAGTGGCCCTGGTGCTCTTCCATCGGTGGGTGTATCTCCAGACTGCCTAGGTGGTACTAGCTCAGGAGATTTGAGGCTACTTGAAGGTGTAGTTCGAGAGACTTCTGCTGGTGCCTCAGGATCAGCTAGGAGAAACGCAGGCTTGACCCTGTCTAACGAAACGGTGAGCTCTCGGTTGGGTAATTTCAAGGTGCAGAGCTTGTCGGTTCTACTCACTACGGGGTATGGTCCACTGTAAGGCGGAGAAAGAGATTTTTTTATTTTGTCCTCCCTAAGAAACATATGGGTGCATGTCCGAAGAGATTTGTGAAGGAAAATACTTCTGTTGCTCTGGCGGAATTCTGCTGGACGTAAATTGGACATGAACTCCTTCAGCTCACGAACCATCCCTGGCAAGTCGGTGACAGTCTGTCGGGAACTGAGGAATTCGCCAGGGAGGCGCAAGGACTGGCCATAGACGGCTTCTGCTGCACTTAGGTTGACTTCCTCCCGGATGGCCACTCTAAGTCCTAACAGAACTGTTGGTAAGATACGAGACCAGTTATTAGCGTCAAGATGGGCAATTAGCGCAGTTTTCAGTGATCTGTGCCATCTCTCTACGCAGCCATTCCCTTGAGGATGATAGGGGGTGGTTCGAATCTTCTCTACGCCTAGGAATTTGGTGAGACATTGAAACAGGTCACTTTCAAACTGTCTCCCTTGATCAGTTGTCAGCCTACTAGGAACTCCAAACCTGGAAATCCACCCATCGTAGAACACTGTTGCTACCACATCAGCAGTGATTTCTTCAATCGCTATTGCTTCTGGCCATCTTGTAAAGCGATCTATGATTGTGACGCAGTATCTTTTGCCCTGGGAAGGTGGCAAGGGGCCAATTATATCAATGTGTACATGGTCAAATCGTCCGGCTTGTTCAAATTTTCCTGGCTGAGTTACTGTGTGTCTTGTAACCTTCGCTACCTGGCAGGACGTGCAACTTTTTGCCCATTCAGCTACTTCTTTTTTCATCTTTGGCCAAAAATATTTCTGGGCCATCAACTTCCTAGTAGCCCTAGCTCCAGGATGACTCAGTCCGTGCACTGCATCGAACATCTTCCTTCTGATATCTTTGGGTAAGTATATGCGAGCAGTCGTGGTTGAGGTTTCACACCAAATAGTTTGGGAAGATCCCGGAAGGTTTATCAGCTTTAAGCTAAGGTTAGGTTGACCTATAAGGATTTTTATTTCCGGATCTGCCTTCTGCAGAGCAGCTAATTTATCGAGGTCATTCGTAAGGCCCAACTCCTCCACTCGAGATAGGGCGTCGGCAACTTGATTCTGGTGCCCTTCTACGTGCCTGATGTCTGTTGAAAATTGGCTTATAAAATTAAGCCATCGTATTCTAATAGGCGAAGCAGAAGAAGGCTTCTGAAACATGGCATACACTAACGGTTTATGGTCCGTCCATATGGAGAATGTTCTTCCTTCGATGACTGGTCTGAAATGGCGGACCGCTGAGAATATGGCTAAGAGCTCCCTGTCGTATGCCGAATATGTTCGCTGGGCATCCGATAAGGCCTTGGAATAGAAACCTAAAGGAACCCAGGCTCCACCATCCCGTTGTTGAAGTACAGCGCCCATCGTATGGTTTGAAGCGTCGCACGCCAGTGCAAGGTCAGCTTCCAGCTTTGGGTGAGCTAATAAAGCGGCATCCCTTAAGTGTTCTTTACAAGAATCAAAGGCTGCACTACTCTCCTCGTCCCATTCGATCACTGTACGGTCGTTCTTCTTGCTGCCGTGTAAATACCTGTTGAGGGGCGCTTGCGTGGCAGCTGCTTGGGGAACACAAGGCCTATAAAAATTTAACATCCCTAAGAAGCGTCTGAGGGATCTGACGTCGTTGGGTTTAGGGTATTCTATAATTGCCTGGACTTTTAACATCTGTGGTCGGATGCCATCTGGACTAATATGATATCCGAGGAAATCAATTTTGTCTAGCCCAAATTCGCACTTATCGGAATTCAGCGTCAGTCCATTCTCATTTAGACGTTTGAAAATCTCTTCTAGATGGGTTAGATGTTCCTCAATATTGTTGGAAGCGATCAACATATCATCTAGCATGATGAAACAGAATGGCAGGTCTCTGAATTTGCTATCCATAAATCTTTGGAAAGTCTGGGCCGCATTGCGCAAACCGAAACACATTACCAAAAATTCATATAGGCCAAAGGGTGTAGCAATCGCGGTCTTTGGAATGTCTTCTTTCTTGATGGGTATATGATAGTACGCTCTTACCAGGTCAAGCCTTGAAAATATTCTCTTCCCGTACAAGTTGTTACGGAAGTCCATAATATTAGGAACCCCATAACGATCGGGAACTGTTTGAGCATTTAACTGCCTATAATCCCCACAGGGTCTTACTGTACCATCTTTCTTCGTAACGACGTGTAGAGGACTGCTCCACTGGCTGCTGGATGGTTGGCATATGCCCTGCTCTACCATTCGTTGGAATTCCTCTTTCACCAGGAGATACTTCTCTGGAGGAAGTCTTCGTGCTTTTGCATGGACTGGTCTTCCAGTGGTTTCTATCACGTGTTCCGTATTATGCTTAATTGGTTTCTTAGTTGAAGAGGGCCTAATAATGTCCGGATACTTCCGCAGTAAATTGGCAAATGGGTGTGTCTCCGGGACGGCTGAAATGCTAAATGGAATTTCGTCTGCGATTTTACCTTTTGATGATAAGTGAGTGGTCTTATCAATAAGTTGTTGGCCTTTAAGATCAACCAGCAGATTAAAATTGTACATGAAATCGGCACCTATAATTGGCTTAGGTACATCGGCCATAACAAAGTCCCAAATGAACGTTCTTCGAAGTCCGAAGTCCAACTTGAGCTGACGGATCCCATAAGTGCTTATCTTCGTCGAGTTGGCGGCATAAAGTATGAAATCCTGTGGTTCTGGTTTCAACATTTTATTCGGAGGAATTACCGATATGGAAGCTCCTGTATCTATCAAAAAAATTCGTCCCGACCGCTGATCTGTGACGAATAAGCGGCGTTGGGTAATCGCGAGACCGGTTAACGCCATTTCCGGGTCGCTTGCTAGTTTCCCGTACTAGTATCTTTGTTGGTCTTCTCCCAGGCACACGGTTGTACGCATTTCCGAGCATTCTGTTTAAACTTGTAATGGTAGAAACAAAGCCAGTCTTCGGAATGAGTCTTGCGTTGTCTACTGGCAGATCGTTGTCTAAATCGTCGATCTCCGCTTTTACTGCGACCTCGTGAAGCACCCCCAGCTACCAGAGAGGCGACTTGTTCCGCAAGCCACTCAACCTTTTCTTCGAGAGTAGAACGGCTGCCCGATGGAGTAGCAATAGATGAAACCATTAAGGGAGGATCGACCTCATGGATTTTATCAGCTACACTAGCAAGTAAGTCGACGTCGGTGTGAGTTGTGGATAGTAGAATAGCCTGTGTATGTGCTGGAAGGGAACGCATCCAGAGAGTTTTGATGACATCACCAGAAACAGCATCGCCCGCTAAATTCTTCATTGCGCGGAGAAACTGAGAAGGTTTTTCATCCCCAATTTGTTTACCCTCTAATAAGCGCTGAATTCTTCGATTTTCAGACTCGGAGTATACATTAATAAGCCTATTTTTAACATCTTCGTAAGGGGTAGTAGAAGGTCGTTTTACTAGATCCGACACTTGCTTAATAACGTCCAAATCCAGGAGTGGGATAATTACTTCAAATTTAGTTACGCTGTTAGTAATTTTAGCTCGCGAAAATACGGCCTCAACCCTAATAAACCATAATTCTGGCTCAGATTTCCAAAAGGGTGGAATTTTCTTCTCGGTAGAGATAGATTCCGTGACTTCAGCCTTAGTTTCATCCTCCGACATCTTGGATTTCGTGTAAAGCTAGGAAAAATGCACAAATACAGTATTTACTCAGTGAAATAATGTAGAATAATATAATCGACGCGACTTTATAAAACTAAAAAATATCGCTCTGAAATTATAAATAAAATGTTACTAATTTCGTCTATCACAAGTCGGGGTCACCACTTTAACCTCATTTGAGGTTGTTTACTTTAGGACTCGGGGGTTGAAATTATTTCATTGAGTAAATGTTTGTAAACATATATATTTCTTTTATACTAAAAATTAACATAACAAACAATAAAACCGATTCTACATATCATTCCAAAAAAATAACAATCCTGCGCATTCATAAATTAAGTGAGTACTCACAATACTATCATTGGTGCACCATAATTAATAATTACGTTACCAGCAGGCCTGCATTTACTATTTAGGGTCTAAATCAACAGACACGCACTTTCACAACTGACACCACGTGTTTTTATCTACCCCTCTTTGGCGCCAAGACTCAGATTATTGGGGCTATCCAAAGAGGTAGGGAGTTAGGAGTTGCGATTATTTACCAATCCAGCTGTAGCGTCGCTACAAGGTCATTTTTCATTAATTAGACGTTTTTTTTTAAAATGACCATTTATTTCGCTGGGAGAGATAAATAAGACTTATTTTGGTAAATAGAAGAATTCCCTAAAGCAATCCATTTCAACAGCTGATCAACAGTAGCTATGATTGATCTTGTCAGTCTAGACGTGGCCCTGCCTGCGGTAGGCTCTCTGAGGTAGAGGCTGTGATTAGTATTTTAAGTGCATCTGAAGAGGCGTCAAGTGGACGTGAAACATGTACAGCCAAATAAAGGGTTATTAAAGAATGAAGTGTAATTAATGCAATTCGAAATGCATGGCTAGAAAAGGCTGGTTACCTGTAGATGACTCGTCCCAAAAATCTATGATGTCTATTTTAATTATTTTTAATGTGGTGTGTTTTTATTTAATAATTTTCTGTTGGGAACCCTAATTTATAGTTGACCAGTTTCGTATATCTACCGAGATCCGTTGCCAGGAAGTACAAATAACGGCCGGGGAAGGCAAACTAATAATTTGGTTCCGGAGAAAACCCGGATCTTAGTTTTTATGAATGTTCGAAAAGCATAAAACGTTTCAAGTCAGTGCTACATTTTCGAGCATCCACCAAGAGGATATGACTTAAGTATTTTTTTTTTTTCATATGAACCAAATTTCGACTTTGTTGCAGGCGGCTATGGAGGTTATCACCACCATCACGTATCTTACGTGAACGACGAAGCTGTGAAAGGTCTGTTGGTACCCCTAGTGGGCGTTGCACTTCTAGGTGCTGCTGCTCTGGCTGCTGCCAATCCAGTACTCCTGCAGATAGGTGTCATCGGCGGCAGTGTCGGCAAGAAGAGGAAGAGGAGGGCTCTACCGAGGTTCGACGATATAAGGGTTCTAGAGAAGTTTCTACAGGAGGTAACAACTTGTCATAAAGAGATGAATCTTTAAAAATAACAGTATTACTAACATTTACCTCTAATATATACAAGGAGGGTTCAGAGCACAACTAGGCCAAGTCCTTGAAGAGTATTACTAATTACTAAAATGGCTCATTTCAGTGCTACAGGAGACTAAGTCCTAACTTCATTATTTTGCCACTTGTAGCAGTTCTTGCTGCACATCTGGAAGTCATTCTCGTTTGTTTTCAGAGCACAAGTAAGCCAAGTCCAAGTAGTAACTATTTTATGAACAAGGCTATACATAAATAACGTCAATAATATTTAAAATGAAGATAATGTTTACGTTCAAATCTTTGTAAGACTTGTATACTGGTCAATAGGATTTACCCAACGTCTCTGCAATTAAAACGCACAATAATCATTTTATCAAAACTGTATAACATGGAGTTTGTCTAGTTGTGCTCTGAACCCTCCATATATATATATATATATATATATATATATATATATATATATATATATATTGTTTGCTCTTTTCCTAGTAACTTTGGTATATAACGTTTAAAACTAATCAACACCAGTGAAATTGGTTTATTAGAAGTGTTAATTTGCTTAAAATTTTTTAAATAAATTAGATTTTGACGACGATTAGGACTACGAAATTATGTCTAGTTCTAAAATGACTCATGGCAAGTCGATCGCTAGTGCTTTTTGAGTCGATCCCGAGAATAAATTCCCGATATAGAACTATTCACAGATTTAATAGTTACCTGGCTATTAAATCTGTGAATAGTTCAAAATGCCTATTAAATCAAAATGTAATGAATAAACACCAAATTATTCTGGCATTCATTCATAATTATGCCAGAATAACCCCTTCGCGGTCTCCCCGGTGTCTAGTGGCTAACGCCTTAGACTCTAATCCGGGAGATGGGGGTTGGAGTCCCACCTGCGGAAGGGGTTTTTCTCCTAATTTCAGGGCTTGTTGAGAAAATTCCTGGCTGCATGGATGTCTGCTCTAATGGCTCAGTTGTCTGTGCACCTTAAGAAAAAAAAAAAAAAAGAAAAAAAGAAAAAAAAAAAAAAAAAAAAAAAAAAAAAAAAAAAAAAAAACCGTCATATTTTATTGTAATATCGTTTTTGCTGCTATCGGCATAATGCAGCTATATCAAAGGAACACGCGATACTTATAAAAAAAAAAACTGCGTTTTTAATTTCCCTCGATTTTCGAAAAGCTTTGGGCGGAGTGTTTGGTGGGAACGTTGAAGGCTTGGTTCGCCCTTGCATTGCCATGCTTCAACTCTTAAGTCACTCTTTAGTTAAGTTTATACTCTAGAACTCCGTACAAGATAATCCTGGAACGCATAAGCAGAGAGTGGATCGATCGTAGTCCAATAATATTGAGGCAGATTGCCTTCAGTTCACGTTTGAGCACATCTGCTCTAATGACATTTTAATGGCGTCAGTAGCCAAAAAATTCGCATTCCTGATTTTTTTGCGAAGACCCTACAAAATGAGTTTCTTTTCAAACCATTAAATTGTCTATTCGAAGAAAGAAATTCCATTGCTGAAAAGGAAAAGTGTATTAGTTTCTGTGTGCAGTGAGCGTGTCAGAGACAATGCCTGTGTTTTGCAGCATCTCGTACGCAATACGCCTTGATGACATTGTCTGTTCGCATTAGTAGCACGCAGGTTTCACCTGCAGGAAAGCATAGCTCATTTATTGGTTACGGTTTCAAGTATTGCCTTATCTTTCATCTCGCCACTGAGCTGGGTGGAAGACTGCAGTCCAAGTTAATTATTCAATGGTGTATTACTTGCTCCAGCTATACTCAATTTGCGGCCCGTTGGGCTTTTTTGGTGTTGCTTTATTATAAAACATTTTGAATTCGTAAATTGAGAGTCCGCCGAGTAAATAAATCCTACATACCTGTAACCCTATCGCGCCACGGTGTGCAGTCCTATTATTGATAAGGCAATTTGCCGTAGTATACGGCAATTTATTCAATTTTTTTTTTTTTAATTTACAGCAGGGCGAATTACCTTCGTTGCGGGTACTCACAAATCTATATGTATATATATGTATATATATATATATATATATATATATATATATATATATATATATATATGTATGTATATATGTATAAATAAATAAGCTGTTTGTCTGTCTGTTTGTTCCTTGACCGATTTTGACCAAACTTAGCACACAGGTAGATGTTGATCCGGAGAGTCCACTAGGCTAAGTCAAAAACGTCTACCAGCCGTCTGTCTTTATGGTTGTTCCATATACAAATCCACACCGTTTGACCAAACTTGACATACAAGTTGGTCTTGATTCGGGGTGTGTGATAGGCTACGTCAAAATCGTTATCAGCTGTTGGTCTGTCTGTTTTTTCCTTATACAAATCCACACCGTTTGACCGATTTTGACCAAACTTGGCACTCAGGTAGGCCTTGGTCGGGGGAGTGTCATAGGCCTGGTCAAAATCGTCTAGGACTCGCAGTTCGGAGGTCACGGATTCGATACTGTGAACCCGAACAGTTACTGATTTGCGTTATTAGATTTTAATATTACTTGTTTGGTTTCTAATTTATTTTTGCTTTTCTAGTCTAAAGACCTATTCCTATGAAATCTCAAAGAAAAGCAAGATTTTCAACAAGGCACAGAAAACAGTATTCTAAGCGGGAATTACTCCCTCAGCCTACTCTAGGAAAACAGTGTTTCTTATTTTCTTACCTTGTTTTACTGAAATACACATTTTACTGTTATATGCAATTAAAAAAAAAGAAAAAACAGACAATTAAAAACTAAGTTCAACAGACCAACAAACTAAGTCCTGATAGATGACAGGTAGATCCAATACCTATACCTGGGTAAATGAGTCCCCAGCCATTTCAACATTAGCTCCAGGACCAACGTTACCACAAAGTTTCTGACTTTTCTTGTCTTGTTTTACTATAATACTAACAGATAAATGCAATTTAAAAAAAAAAAACAACAAATTAAAAAGTGAGTTAAACAACGACAAAAACCCCTTCAAAAGAACAAAACAAACACATTTGAAGTTTTAAGCACTTATTTCTTCGATTGACATCGCCTAATCAAAAATTGCTTCAGAACTTTTTTTTTATTGAGAATTTAGTAAGCTTTCAAATGGTAATTTTCCACTTACCACAATTTCCCAACCGTTTGCGAAATATTTACAAAAATATGATCCCAAAACTCTTCCTATCTATTTTTAAAATATATATTTTTAAATAGTTAAGTCCAAATGTAACCAAAATTTAGACATCTTCGTTTAGACGGAATTCATACATGGACAAAATATTTCAATTGAATCCCAGGATTCTATGTATTTTTTGTTACACGCATAATTGTTCGTTTTTTTTTTGGTTATCAATCGATTTTCCAGGTTGTGGGCTTTAATAATTGAATTAATTCAATAATTTATTATTATTATATATAATAATAAATTATTAAATGTATATTTAAATATACTCTGCTGTAAATTGTTAGCCTAGTTGAATATATTTATTATCAAGTTATTTAATTAAATTTTGTAATTTAATTCTAGTTACCTAAACCATTGGTGATGGCAGAAGAAAAAAAGCTACAAGCAAGTTATTTGGAGTGCTCTGGAGTTGTTGGTAAAAATAATCAATGCTTCGAAAGAGTTACTTGTGAAATAGGCAGCCCGAGTCGAAATTCTACATCTTTTGAAAAACAAGTATTAGATATGTACGTATCATTGTGGTATATAACTGCTTTATTATTTCTTGTTTCTTTCACTTTTATTAAGCCTATATTTATAGTTGTCTAATGCAGAACCTATAATTAAACATTTACGGATTGACTGCCTGAGACAACAAAATTTTAATATCCTGAATGATATGCAGAAACTTTTAGGCAATGATAGCAAGTGCATAAACACTATACTGACCTACCTCCAAAAATACAGGAGTATATAATCTTATTTGATGGCTATAAACACTGTTGATTTAAAAAAAATACTTCTATAGATACTAATATCTACAATTCATCAGTGAACTGTTCATCTAAATTCTTTCATAGTTACAATTTTATCTCTAACTACTTTAATCTCACTTATTTACTAGAATATCTGGTTCAAAAGATACTCTTCTTTGTGCTAATTGCCAAATTTGGAACATACAAATCAATAATAATAATAAATGGCAGGGTGCGACTGACTTGGGGCTTTAGGTCCCTCCCTTCTGGAATAACATTACACCGCACTCACAACACATTACACTAAACACTGACATAAGGTCACCTACAGTACACGCCCCAGGATCACCTTCCCTGGGTGCTCTACCTGGCAGTAGGTATAAAATGAATTACCCTCACAAACTGGTGTAACGAAAGTTCATTCTAGCCTTGCATGAATCAGTGTATTACCTGGTCAACAAAAGTGGACTTGACAACTTCGAACTGTCCAGATGGATGCAGCGAGAATTGTATGATACTTCTTAAATATCCAGTAAACATATGTATATGTACATGTATAAAGTATTTATTTTGGTTGGTTATGAATCCCCCCACTTAAATTGAATCCTATGGAAATGGGGAAAACCAGTCCCCTTAATAATAATAAACAATTATTCGAAGGTAGGGATTGTCAGGGTTCGGTCGTTATTTCTTAATAAAACTACATTTTACATGTGAAAATGTTTGCCAACGTTTTGGCTTGAAATGATCCCGCATCCATGAGGCATAGTTCTCAGTCTTCTCATCGCCCTGATGAAGGCATGAATTTCAAGCCGAAACTTTGGCAAACAATAAAACCATTTTCACATTTAAAATGTAGTTTTATTAAGAAATAACGACCGAACCCTGACAATCCTTACCTTCGCATCATCAACGATCAACAATCTCCTCTCAATAAACAATTGTTGTTTCCACTACATTATTTAATGGAGGCATGCTTATAGCAGTTTTGATCAGACATATTTCACTTAGTACATACTGACAACTGCACAACCACCATCTGATACAAGAAATAACAAAATTGAGATAAAAACAAAATGACTAATGACTTTTCTTTGAGTATTCTTAGTAAATTTATGCAAAAACAGTAAATTAAGATTAACTCCTGACACATATCAGAAGAAAAAAACTTTTATATTTGCCTCGTTCAAAGCAATTTTGTTTATTTTACCTATAAACAATTTTTATGTTACATTAAGTTTGCCAATAATTTTAAATTGAACTAATAATATTCCCCAATACCCCAATCTGATGAGGTTTGATATTTTTTCCACCTCGACAAGCAACTTACCTGGAAAACACACATAAAACAGATGAGACAAGAACTGAACAAACACTTTGGACTTCTCCTATGACTAAATCAAAACATGACACTAAAAAAGAAATGACAATGTACAAGGGCGTAATAAGACCATTATGGACACAAGGATAGAACTATGGGGATCAGTTAAACTATCGCACGTAAACATTATCCCACATTCCCAATCAAAAGTCCTCCATAAAATCTTCAATGCCTCTTTCTACATTTCCAACTTGATTATTCATCGAGACTCTGAAATACATTTTTTTCCACAATTTACCTAAATTTCGATTTCTGGCCTTTTCCTCTAAACTCCGAGCTCACCCCAATCATCTTGGCAGATCCCTCTCTTCCGATATAATTCCAGATAATCCTTCTCACCGCCTTCGCCTACATTGGCCAGTAAACATCTTTAATCAACTTTTCTGTCCCATGAAATTGTGTAAATATTGTTAAAAGTGTATATAGTGCACCAAGTATCCAATCGTATTTGAATTATAAGCAATGTTGATTTAGATAATTAAGTATATTTTTTCCCATTCAAAATCATTGAGGGTCTCCGGAATAACAAACAGCAAATTTAAAGCAAAATTCAGAATGAGATATATCTTTTGCAAGACATGCTCAACTTTGGGCAAACATTGTAGTGTAATCTAAAGGTACCTTCAGGATACAATACTCTGTATGCCGTCACATACTTCCAGGACAACTTTCAGAAACAGCACACATTCACCTCAAAGTTCAAACAATGTTTAAGTCAAGGGAAGCAGTGTTGGAGAACAAGATGTTCCCAAGCCGAGTGGACAGATATTGTTACAACAACAGATCAACCGGCGCTAATGGCCAATTTGTAGATGCGCCGTAAAAAAAAAAAAAAAAAAAAAAAAACAGATCAAAAAGTGAATTTGGTGTGTGGAGAGACCCACGCACAGTTTCGCTATATCACAGGGAATGTATGCTACAGTGTTTCAAGCTGAAATCATAGCTAAGGTGCTTGCGCAGACTTCATGATCTGCGGATATCCTAAGGACAAGTGCTTTACCATATTCTTGTACAGTCAAGCTACAATTAGAGCTCTATCCATGAATAGAATAAAGTAAAAAGTTGTGTAGGAGTGTAAGTACAGCCTAAATATACTGTGAGTTAAAAATAGGATCAATCTAGAGTGGGTTCTGGGACATTTTGGCATCCAGGGGAATGGAAAAGCAGCTGAGTTGGCTAATATTGGGGCATCTACAGTACCTATTTCATCAAACCCCTATGTGGCACTAGCTGAATACCCGTGCTTTGTCACAGCAGATAAGTAGTCATTATATTGTGTTAAATAATGTATTGGCAAAATTAACGCTACTACATATTTTTGTGCTTTTTAATATAGCATGGTTCCCGTCATACTATATGTTGTTCATCAATTGTCAAGTAATCAAAGTATAATGTTTCTTGCCATTGGGGCGATATGGACACTAGTCCATATCTTGACACTAGTCAAGAAACAGATAACGTGGAGATAAACTGTTATCTATAGGTTAGAAGTAACAGCAGTTTAACCAGTCAGGTTAAAATTCGTTGACAATAATAAATGTATGTTAAAATTTAAAAATGTATGTTTCCAAGATATCATTTGGATACACTCATTATATTTGCAAGCATTGCCAAGAAAACTAAAAATTCAAACCCCTCTAAAAATACTTAAAAATTTGAATATCAAAAAACATTTCTTACCGAGTGTTTACATCCCAAAGGGAGTGTTCATGCAAAATTTTCTGTTAAGTGTTTTGGACTGGGCGATGATAGGTCAGTGAGTGAGTGAGTGGCATTTGACAAATATATAGTAGATAGCACCAGAAGGGTCAGTCTAAGTATTAGGACATAATGGAAACCACCACTTTTGCTCGAGACACCGGTGCAAAATATGGGCATTCTCAGGACAAATCTGAGAAAGATGTTAATTACTTGCTTAGCATGTTCAGCGCCCATGACACCCCCTCATGGCCACCATGACATACCATGGAAAGTGTGTCGGGGGCCCCCGACATCCGGTGGAGGATTTCCATGATGGACATGCCCAGCATGTCATGGACACTGAATGTTTTAAGCAGTAATGAACAACTTTCTCACATTTGCCCTCAATATCCTTCAAGAGTGCTCATATTTTGTACTAATGTTCCAAGTTTAAGTGGTTATTCCCATCCAACCACCAGCTATTTTATACTATGACGAAGAAATGCATGACTTTAGTTTAAGATTTATAAGTCCCCAGGTGCCTATGACATGTCTGGTGAAGAAGAGTGCTTATTGTCATTGGGCTCAGGAGTCAGGTTAAGTTTTCCCAATGAGCCCTCCTAACACAAGGCAGCACCAGTCAAAGTGATTGTAGACGAGAGGGAAAGCCAGCAGCTGATGCACAGGAGAAGGAAACAGATGGCGGGAATAATTAAAGAGTTTAAGCCTGAATATGGAGTGATGCGTGATTAGAGATTAGTAGTCTTCATAGAAAATATTTGGCCAAAAATGATGCTGAATTTCTCGGCAGGGGAGACATATTGAATAGAACAGTAGTCAATGATATCCCATGAATATCGCAGTGAAATTTTCCACATTCATCTTCAGTTTATTGGCCTAAGCCCTAGTATTTATTCTGCCTCAATGTTCTTGTTTCTACATTATTACCTTGATTCGCTCTGAGTGAGAGAATGGTAGATTAGGGAATCATCAGTATTCACATGGAAATTGTTGAAAAAGATAGTTCCAGAGATAGGATCCCTGATTGACTCCACTATTCTCAGAAAGGAGTTAGGAATGACGTTTATTGGGAATGCCAAGATATTTTACCAGATGCCTAATTCAAATGTAATCAATATTCTTGAATACTACCCTGTATAGTAATCATTTATTTATTTATTGTAGTGGCAGATATATTATAATTTAAACTTTGTTCCTTTTTTAGAGTTTTATCTGACATAATGAGGAATGAATTCTTACCCATAGAAATGAAACAAAGGATCACTAATGCACGGAAAACAGGACTTCAATACGGAGATTGCTCACAGTATTACTGTAGAGAAATTGAAGGAGATCTGTCTAAATAAATAAACAATTTAATATCTAAATGGTAAGTGAGAACAATATTTACCAAACTAAGGAAAAAATTAAAACAAGAAATAATCTAGTTACATTTGACTTTTTCTGAAATATTATTACGTATGTTTTTAATAATACGATTGATTGTGGGGTTAACCTGAGTAACCTAAATATATATATGTATATACATGTATATTTAGTTTTATGCGTGTATTTTAAGGGAAGTAAATAAAAAACACAAAATATGAAAAAATTGACATTGGCCCTTTTAGAACCGAGCCACAGATATATATATATATATATATATATATATATATATATATATATATATATATATATATATACACACACACACACACACATACATACACACACATATGAATACGTATAAACACATGCATAAATCAGTCCTATAATGAGGCATGGTTGCCCAATGGTGCAAACACTGTAGAGTTATCTGATTTTTATGCAAAGGGGACACAAGGTAGATATTGTGGTCACTACTGTGCTCTGACCGCCTCACTTTTCCATATGCCGATACCCTTAAACCCTTTTATAATGCCAACAGCAAATGGTCGGTCACCCATTCAGGTACTGGCCACGCCCGAGGTTGCTTAACTTTATGATTTAGGGGAATTGGTGCATTCAACGTGGATATGGCCATTGGCGCTTATCCTTTCTCCTTATTAAATAAAAGCATTTATAAAATGAATGACCAATCCTAATCCTAAGACAAGTCCAGCCCTTGACAAGGGTCTTATATTAATTTTGGTCCATGCCTATTTCTCTTGCCAGTTGTCCAGACAGTATGTGTGTGCTGTGTTAAACAAGACTAGTGAAATCAAGTAATTGTCTACTTCTTGTTTTGTTGTCATACATTTTTTTCTTGGCTAGGAACTAATTTTTTCAAGCTGAGGTAGGTATACCAGTGCAGTTTTCAAGCTGAGGTAGGTATACCAGTGCAATTTTCAAGCTGAGGTAGGTATACCAGTGCAGTTTTGTGGCTCTGCAGTCAGGGAATATTGCTACAGATGCTATATACATAAATTTATAGCGTGTAATTCAGCAGAATATTTTATTTAAAAAAAAATAATAAAAAAATGGAACCTCGGTAATAAGAAGCTATGTTTTGTCATGAGTCCTGAAAAGAGTTAATTGACATTTATTCTTATTTTATGGGTTTTTTGTTTGAATAATTACAATGCTATAATTTAATTTCTAACAAAAATGATGATTATTAGTATATGGATTTATTAAGCTAAGAATTTTTGTTGTATCTTTTTAAAAAAAAAAAAAAACAATTGTGAAATGAAACTTAATTTATGTTAAAATTCCTTTCCAGCCATTGCGAAAGCCATTGAAAAATTCCATTTCACCATGACTTCATCATCATCTGCTGTCATAGCTTCGGGATTGGATACGCCTCACTTATCACATCGGCCAGCATAAGTTTTATTTATTAATAAGCATTAAATTATTTTGTTCAATGTAACAGGATGAAAGTTATATGTAAGGATGTTCCACACAAATATAAAGCTCTTAAAAAGAAGGCTTTATTTTTATCCACCTGATATTAAAGACCTCAGCTCATTAAATGTAAAGGAAATGAAAACTACAACTTGCAATGATTCCTGTGAAATAGTTTTATAACTAACTAAAAGTTTGGAATCAGCTTCACTTCCTTCTCCGATTTTTCAAAAAGGGGGTTCAGGGACACCTGTAACCTGTGAAGGTTATTTAGGGAAATGAAACGGCAAACCTTCAATGTTTGAAATATTTTATGTCACGCTACATATGCGCTTCCAAGACAACCACAGTCTCTGTAGACTGCGCATGGAACATTTAAACTAGTCTAAAAATTTAAAGTAAATATAAAAAGAAAATTTTACTTAAAATTTTAAAACCCATTGATATTTTCCTTGGAGCTCTCAATATCAGGTTTTATTTCAGTATCCTTAGTTGGTCCATCATTCTTCCCTGGTTCAGTCTATAATAACGGTGGTTCAAATTTGTATATATATATATATATATATATATATATATATATATATATATATATATATATATATATATATATATATATATATATATATATTTGTCTGTTTGCACTTACCTGGCCTCAATAATGGTCCGATTTTGATAAAATTAGGAACAAAAATCTTTTGTCTAATTTGAAAGGACAAGTTCGTTAACCAGCAGAATCCGTCCACCGGAACATGGTTTTGGAGTGAAATTTGTGCGAAAAAAAATATTTACGCTTACACCATATGCTTGTAAGTAATCGTTTTATAGGCTTCTTGGGCTAGTAAAATGAATGGAACCATTTTTAAGGCGATAGCATTAACCATTTCCAAGAAAATCGGAAAAATATTTGTTAAATCAAGTTTTGGGTTTGGTTACTTAGAATCAAGGGATTAATAAGCTCTTATTAGATCATGAAAGTCTTGACAATGTGGGGGATAAAAAAAGAAAATGATGGTGTTCTGGGATTTGGAAGGAGCATAGAAAATTTGAAGAATGGTTTTAATAATTGCAATTGCCAGGATGTCAAGGCCGGTACTGAAAAAGTTTTTAAAAAAAGAGGCTGCTGGAAATTAGAAATTGAAAATGGCCTGAAGGCCGAAACGTTAAATGTATAAATAAATAAAGGATTTAAGGTCTGAGGAATAGATCACACCAATTTAACCTTGAAATAAGACTGACCTCAGAATTCTTTCCTTTTTTGGGGAAAAAAAGGATAGTTAAAAAAAAAAAAAGAAAGAATATTCACTTATACGAAACATTTTCCGTTCCCCTCACATTCGTATAAGTGAGACTCCACTGTATTTATTTTAGACTAGTTTTATTTGTCATGTTCTGTCTACTGGCACTGAGGATGAGATTTTGTCTCAAAAGCGATTTGGTAGCACAAAATAAAATATTTCAAATAGAAAAGTTTGCCATCTTATGCCCTGAACTTTCATTTACCACAGCTCGTAACACCTGTGATGTGAAGGTCTTTTCATAACCGGGGGGAACATGGATTTCAGCCTCTGTGGACATGGGTTTCCTGAATTGTATTAATGAATTTTAACCAATTTGCTACTAAAACATATTTGTGCACTGGGCCGATGTACTCCTGGTGCTACTAACACAGATCTGTGCGCTTGGCCGGTATGTCTCCAGTGACACTAACTCAAATATGTGATTCTGAATAACTGCTGCTGTCATATATTTGTGTGCCTCAGAACCGGTATCTAGTGATATCTAAATAAACCAGTAGATAGTGTAGGCACCTCCTTACTAAGTGTAAGACTGTTAGCCCTCAAACCTTTTGTAATTGTAATTTGGTAAAAAGAGCTCAGCACCGTGTGGTTGTTGAGGCATCAGGCCTATAGCACCCAGTCTGGGTGAAGCCTTGCACTGCTCAGCAGCAAATGGGTGAATACATTCCTATAGCCTGTTCAGTTAGATGGAATAGTTCTAATCCCGCATGCTCGAAATTCTAAGGGAAATATTCCCGACAGTTCCGCCATTTGCATTTCCATTACAATGAACAACACGCTACTTTAAACTCAATAAAAACAGATTGTCTTCTTTAGGACCAGGGAAGGCTTTGAGAGGTCAGGCAAGGGAGATAGTGCTTAATATTTATCAATACTTAGCCAAAGCTAAGGCTTAAAACAATTTAAGCTATAGCCTAAATAGATGGTTTAGTTGGGGGGAAAAGAGCGTGGCCTATATTCTGCAAATGAATATACTACATACTGAAATTGGCAGTAAAAATTCTCTCTATTATAACCTTAACACTAGGAGGTTTAAAACGTTTTTAGTCTTAGCTTTGTATTGATAAATATTAGACACTATTTCCTTTGTCTGACCTCTCAAAGCCTTCCCTAATCTTAAAAGAGATATAATCAGTTTTTATGTTTCACATATCGTGTTGTTCCTTGAAATGGGAGTTTGTAAATGGTGGAACCGTCGGGAATATTTCTCTGAAAATTTCGCGCAAGCAGACTTGAACTTTTCTGTCTATCTGAACAGGCTATAATTATGTTTATGGGAAGGATTGGTTGGGAAACATTGTTCCACCGTGCATCACTCTTCCTGCGAGCAAAGCCAACACAAAAGGGACTCGGCGCAGACAAAACAAAAAATTATTCCTATAAAAAAAAAAAAAATAAAGTATAAAGGTGGATGGTTTAAATCAAACACAATTTATGACATCAACCAAACAATCTTTAATCCGCCAACTGCAAGTTACATGAATTTAATAATAATATAACTTGAGTGGAGAAGATCTCAACACACACAGACATTGACATCGCATTAACAGTCAAATAACCAAATTTCTTAAAACTAATATTTTTCTTAATTAGTAAAGACAGTTTGATATACGGAAAAAAGAAGGTAAAGCATTCAATGCAGCATACCTTTCATCTTAACTTAAAACCGAGATAAATGCATAACTCATAGTTTATAAATAAAACTTATTTAATAAGTGTTCTACCATTTAAAGCAACATGTAATAAGACATTTGCAGCTAGACCATAGTTCTTACTCATTAAAAGTTTCTTTATTTTTCTTCATATATATGGTACAAAAAAATTGAAACGACAAATATAGTAAATTTGGCACATACATTTTTTTAAATATTTTTAAAATGACACGGTCATTCTTTATTAACATTATTATCGAATTAAGAGATACTAGATAAAGAAAACTCGCTACGAGTGTGGCCGAAATCTAATAAACTATAACATAATTTATTATTGTCCAATTTAATAAGAGTTAAAAATTACAATAATGTTCTAGTTTTAAAAAGAACATTGCAATTGGACAGTCTTAATTTTAGGCATATACAAATATAAATTTAAAGAAATGAACTTTTCCTGAGACAGTTCCTGTTCCTATGGTCTTAGTTAGCATGCTTTCTTTTTCTTTTAATGATTGAAAGGAAACAAATTTAAAAAAAAAAAAAAAAAAAAAAAAAAATGAGTATATTTTTTAATATATATCTATATATATGTACAAATAATGGAAAATAGAAAAGTAAACAGAACAAAAACAAACTTAAACAGAACGATTAGAGTGTTCTGCAATGATAACAAATTAGAAACAAATACAGAACTATATTGAGCCAACTATGTACTAAGATTAACACTAAAATACATTAATCTCTAATTTCCATAATAGCATAATGATAACCTTTTGTAAAAACGTCTATAGAGTTACGAATATTAAACAACAAAAAACAGATTATAAAAAATTATACACGAGCTAAACGACATGAGGTGAAACCCAATCAACCAGAAATACTGAGGTAATACTGTAAACAACTGGATAGAATGTATATTTATGCTGAATTACATTTACTAATTTATTTTCATTTATTTGTACTTTGTGAAGGCAGCTTAAATTCCGGCTGGGGTCTGGTAGGGCACTATTACGCAACTCGTATCATTGTTACTACAAAATTACATTTATCTTTTCTATAAAGAATAAATTTATTAGAGACATTTTTGGAAAATATATATATTTTATTACCAGACGTTGTACTCCCTCTCAAAGGCCTAACATCCAAATTGATTCAGATTGTCTAATAAACAACTTGTCTTTGTTCCAGCGTTTATTATAACCATATCATCAGATTTTTTTGAAATACTTGCTCAGTTTCTATTAATTTTTTTTATATGTCTACGACTCGGAATGACCATCTTTAATACCAAGTAGGCACCGACTGTCTGGTTGCTCTACCAAAACCCCTGCCATTGTATCATCGTATATAATATATTCATATATTATATAAAATGGTCACTGTCAATCAAACTTGACATCAAAATAAAAAAAATAAATAAATAAAAAAAAAAAAAACAAACAAACAAGAAGAAAAACGAATCGATGTAACAACTTGGCCTGGCTTCAGAGGTAAAACAGCGAAAGCTTCGACACATATACACAATATACTTAAATAATATGTTGTAACAATGGTTAAAACAGTTAATGGCATGAATAAATATATATATTTACTATCTGTATGTTTATGCAGTCTGTGGAATACCCGAGTCAAATTAAACCTGTCGCTGAAGGAAAGATTGTTTTTCAGAATCTGTGTATACAAAATGCGATACAGGCTAGGTTGAGCAATATTATCTATATATGGTATAAACAATTAAAAATATAAATGATCTATGAACAGAGAAAGTATCTATTATAATAATAAAGCTTTGTGGGTTTGTAAGTGCTGTAAAACAGTCTCTCCTCAAGTAATTAACAACTGTAGTAATAACAAGCATATAGTTCATCTCTATTGTTATAAGTACAAAAATAATCAAATCTAACCTGATCTATTGTAATCCTGACAATCATATTGCCCTCAACGATTATAATTACTATAACTATATAGACTATTATGATATATTATCCCATACATATCTACAACTTAATGCCAAGTTGTTACAAAGCATCGTATCACGAATACTATGAAAGAAATATATTTAACAAAATACATTAATTTTGTACAGTTAACTATTTATTTATCTATATTTAACCTTTACCCCTGATTATGCATAATGTACTCATTTATTATATTATTTATACATTAATAAGTGATGATTTGTTACATGATATGGACTGGGACATCAAGAGGTATTACACGGTGGCTGCTTTATTATAGAATTAAAAAAAAAAATGCTAAAAATGAGAAAGGACTAAAAATAAATGTATGAACAGCCTTAAATGTGAAACGAATAAATTTAAAGTTAGCATTAGGCATGGCTTATGCAATGGATGCGATAATTATCAATATTCACAAACATATCTATAAGATAAAAATTAACACGGAGAAGCCAAATAATAAATTAAAGAATGGAATGATCAAATCATACTCAAAACAACTCATATAACTAATTTATACACAAAAATGATCACATATTATTAACCAAAAATCACATTTCAATATCTTCTTGCTAACAATATTGCCACGACTTTTACAACACTACTTTTAAAAAATGGTGTCTTAAAGATAGTTCCCTCCTAGTGGCACGAAAATTTGTTTCCATAATGTCTAGCAAGATGTTCATAAATAAAAAATATATATATAAAACAAAAAATCACATTTTTTTTTTTTCATATACCAGTACGATGCAGACAAACATAAAACCTCCCTGTTTTAATTTTGCATTACAAATGACACATTCTAAAATATAAAAATTATAAATGGAATTTATTTCATCAAAATATAAATATAATCTAGATTTTTCAGTCATTTGTACTTCTTTGGTTTAAAAATCTTAATTTTTTTATCATTTTTTTGCCAGAGAAATAGAATGTACACTATCTAGAGAGAAATCTTAATTTTAACACAGCACACTTTTCCAAATGAATTTTGTTTCCTCTATTTAAAAGATTAACAGTGAAAATAAAGGCATTTGCACTTTGATGGAACGGTTAGGCCAGTGTTTCTGATAAAGTCTGCATTAAGTACTTTTTTTTTCAGTATTAGACCTTATCCCCATCAAGAACAAATATTTGAATATCATACGAAAGTATGTTATGAGACAACACAGTGAAAAGAATTTTTAACCTAACACCAAATTTTTTGAATGACTTTTAATAACAATGTTACACAAATAACAAACACTGATAATAAGATTTTGAAACTAGAACTGGTTAATTAATTTAGAACCAGATACTAATATTTAAATAACGGGCTTATTATAAATATATATATACACATTGGCACATTTATATTTCATATAAGATATGTTTTAATCAAAATATTTTTTTTTTTATTTTTTACATTTTACCTAAATATTTCACACCTACAATTTTACATCTATATTTTTTTTTTGTATTTTTAATCTTTTATTTTCTTGACTTGGCCTCTTTCAAAAACTTCTGAAATATAATTTCGCGACCCATCCACACGCCCCCAGGAATAACAACTAAACATTAATTAAATAACATCACATTTTTCTTAAATGTAACAAATAAAATTAAAACAACTTCTAATCCGAATTAACATAAATAAAGTTTAGTAAGAATAAAGAAATCTTAAATAAAAATGCTAACGTCCTAGGGACAGATATGTACATTAATAATCCCATTTAAATGGTATATAAAAAATAAGCACATCACAATGTTGAATGACGGCTAAACAGTGTGCATGCAGCTGGCCAAGTCAGGAGACATTCAAAAGTTTGACAAAGTTAGTCTATAATATTTGTCTTTATTTGTACTGGTATTCTTTTACACATTTTCAATGGTAAGAAAGTGGCCTTCTTAGAAAGATTGTAATCACATGGAAATTACTAACCTCAAAAGCTACAACATTGACGAATACATATCGTTCCATTCATTTTATTTTTTTTGTAATTTTCTATAATTTATAAATGTAAACTTTATTACACTCAGGGAAGAGACAATCTTTCTGAGAAAAGAAACACCACCGAAAGAGGTTCTGATCCTTATGAGAAAACTACATGACAATGCTGAAATACAATATTATAAAATAGAATTTTACGTCCAAAAGTGACAACGAACAAAGAACACTGTGAGCTTTTTACAACATTGAACTACATATCAACATGATTTATTTAAAATTTTATTTCTAATCATCATAATATTCTTATATTATATTTTCTTATATCTTCCCCCTTAAACACCTTTCAAGACTAAATATTTTTCTTCTTTTTTTTTTCCTCTTCTTTTAATTCGCATCCATGTAACCATTTTTCTAAGCATCAAATGACCTCCGAAGAATTGGGAATCTTCAAAGAACAGTGCAGTAAATTTGGGGTACGCTAATAGAACCCGTAAGGAGGGAGGGTTTTACATTACCATTTCCTACTAAGGCATATTGATGTCATTTTCTCTAATCGAAAAAAAAGTCAGTAAATAAAAAAATATTAATAAGAAAAATGCCGTGAAAAATCTATAACCATTATATTTTGAAACTACTTCTCAGTCAGTACAATTACAAATCTCTTATTTTTGTTTTTGTTTCTTTTTTTGCATACCATCCAGTATTCTAAATTACTGTGGAAGAGCATATTATAGTCGTATATATATATATTTTATATTGGCTCTTTTGTACTTGGGAAAATTAACCTAAAGAACACACAAGAATAAATATTTCTTTCTTTTTTTTTCTTTTCTTTTTACATATAAAAATCCTCTTCCAAAACCTGAGGTAGACGGTTAAGCCACATTTAGAAAAAGAGTTGTACTTTTAGGTGACTAAGAGTTAATTTCTGCTATGCATCTTTGATATGGATGGAAGATAGTTTACACATCATTCGCACCATCTTATATTTTAACATTTATATTTAGTTACACTAAAATAATTACTTAGTGTTAATTTCATGAACGCGATATATTAAAGTGTATCTCGAGTGTGCAAATATTTTTTTTAATCGAAGAAATGCTTGGACTAGTAATTTTACTTTATGCAAGGTAATACATATCAAAAAGATTAAAGGGTTAAACAATTACTATCGGGTAATAAAATTTTAAGCTAGGGCATGTAAAGATATTTGAAACGAAAGGTCAAAGGGAAAGACTTCATGATTTTCAAATAACACAAACCTTTTACGTGCAGTATAAAATTCAAATTTCCAGATGGCAAGAAACTCATTGCTTTTGACATCAACTGATGCATTTACTAAATGTCTGTTCTAATACTGCAGTGCACTAAATTTAAGGCCTGATAAAAATGAAGCTCAGATAAAAAATCTTTTTTCAGACTTAATTATCAATATATTATAACACGAATTTCATTAATATATTTACCAGGTACACAGAAATTGTGCCTTTGATTGCTGAAGTATATAAAGATAATGAAGAGTCATTAAAAAAAACTTGGAAAACATTTTGTACCAGTTAAGTTTAGAATTTTTTTTGTTTTCTGACAAAAATTTATTTATAAAATGGGACTTGCCCCAATAGACAGCCTAAGAATGCTGTGGTCCTAACATACTCTGTTAATACACATTTAGCATAATTTAGGTACATATAAAAATAATCATTGAATATTAATATGATGCTAAATTCTGGAATGTAAAGTATTACACAAAGGGAATAATTTTTTGAATCCTAACTAGAGAAGATATTTATAATAATTTTTACTTTGATTTACTTTCTAATCCATCTTGGACATTGGGTAGGTAATGATTTGAGCATTTCTTGTTCTTGTAATAGGATTTTGGGAGAGGGGTGAAAGAGACTTGTATAAAAAGAGATAGATAGACAAAGAGAGAAAAAGAGGGCGAGTGAGGGGGAGAGGGGGGAGTTTGTGGAAACTTGTTCACAAAAAAATCGAGTGCTAGTAGGATGCCCACGAAGACATGACGTCCCCTAGTTATAGGGGCGGCTGGCCGAATGCGGCCGAAGTCTTGAGGAGTCGTTTCAGCATTCCCGAAGTCCCTCGATGCTGGAGGGACTTGTGGGTCGTGAGCGAGTTCTTGGTCCTGTACCGGCGATGGCAGAACTCGCAAACGTAGAGCGTATCCGACCGCTCGTGCTTGTCCTGGAAGTGCCTCTTGAGAGAGTAATAGCAGGAGAATGTTCGCCGGCAGTATGGACAGTCCTGTGGCTCATTGATTCCTCCACTTAGTGGAGGGGGCATCGCTAGCACTGAAACAAAAATAAAAAAATAGTTAAGTGAAGTTTTAAAACAAAAAGCCCCAAATAATTGCGAGTAAGTAATAACCATGCCTAAAATAATAATTTATATCTGTAAACAAAAGTTGCTATACCATAAAAAGAAACTTTTGAGGTGCGACACTGGCCGAACTACAAATTTTGCTGGATTAATAATTATAGCAAAAACAAGTATACTTTGATTCTTTATAATTTTCGTAATATTATAGGAAATGTGGTTCTCTGTAGGTAACCAATCAAAAAAAAATAAAAATAAATAAATAAAAAAAAAAAAAATAAAAAACACAAAAAAACTGTCATTGATAATGATGTGTTAAAATTAGGCCCGATAGACGTGAGAGTTTAGTTGTTAACACGTCGAACCTAGGATTGTGGCTCCATGTCCAATACAGGTAGATACGGCTAGAAAAGCTACCCTGTAGGTGACTCATTCCAAAAAATTGTTGACATTAATAAATTAAAATAAACCAATTTATGGAATATGTAGTTTTTCACATAAATTGTCATGGCAGCAACCATTGTTTACAAAATCAAAAATAAATTCTATACTCTAAATAGTAATTTGAAATGTTTTAATGACAATAAGCTTATAAACATAGAAATATGTTGGAGGCTAATATACACCACTTACATTGCAGACATAATTTTAATAAATGAAAAACAAAAAATGAGAGGATTTATGCAATTGACGTGTTTGAGACTATTTATGTAATAATAATATTAATTGCATTATAGAACAAGGATTCAGGAACAAATAATGTAATTCTGTCAGTCCAAATACTGTACAATAATTCTGTCAGTACAATGTTAAGTGCCTTGAAATCTATTGGAGTTATTTTAAAAATGAGTAATCGTATACAAGATTTAAGACAGTATATCGTGTATTTTATTTATTTGTAGATGTTCTGCTTTACGTAAAGTTACACTTCACTGCATTAGTGTAACGAGTATTTCTGTACTTGGGTTTTAGGAAACATGTAGATTATAGTAGGGAATATTTTGCATTTATGCAAAAAATTAGTTTACATTTCCCCCCACAAAATTTGACTTATTTACAATTTTGGATTAAATTTTAAAAAGAATTTCTGAGTTAAATGAAAATAATGTTCATTATTTTTAGGTAAACTAAGACAAACTTGATTTTTATAATAATAATGGCAATACCAGAGATTTTATTTATTAGATTTGAAAAGAGAAACCATTGAGAATATACAAAAGGAAGGCACTAATAATAATAAGTATCAATCAGTTGCTGTATTTCTGAGATACTTACGCCCACAAAGGCCCGGTGGCCGTGAGTGTTAAGGCGTGATCATTAAACTCTCTGTGCCAAGGGTCATGGGTTCGATTTCCATTTGGGGTGGTTGCTATTCTTTAGAAAAAACAAAAGGCATCAACCCTAGCCTGACTAGAAAAGGGTGGTGACCTATAGATAACCTGCCCTAAAATTCGAAGTTAATTATACTGGACATTAAAATTTAAACAAATACCTAAGATAGCAAAGATAGATAATGTAGCAAGAAGAACTATTATGGAACCGAAGGACAAATTAAGTTATAAGAGGTTATCTATATAGCCTGAAGCACAGCACTTTCTTTGAAAGTGATACAAGTAAACATTTTAAGCAAATCTATGAAACTCAAAATTCTAAAACCTGATATTTTTTACCCTTAAATTAATAACATTTGTGGAGAATAAATGCTAATAATTGGTGGTTATAGTCATGGATCCATGGACTCCATACCACAGCAGGAATTATCATGTTTTATAAAAAAAATTAAAAAATGGGCAACTAACACATTTAGTCTTCTTTATAAAACATGGAATTTTTTATTTAAAATTGTATCTCAATTATGAAAAAAAAATATAATGAAAATACTTCTTTATAGAAATTGTTAATTTTACACGAGAGTTATGCTGAGAGCAGAAAGAGAAAGTCACCCCTGATAATGAATTAGCAATGAGAAATTTCCGCAGCAACAAACACAAAATGTTTATAAAAAGTTCAATAATCCCCTTTGTCTGCTAACTAATTGGTGCCTGAACATTCAAATATCTAATGAATAAGATAGATATCCAAGAGAATTAAATTATGCCAAATATACTGCTAAATTGAATAAAGGGCATCTAATTTTGGTAATTTGTTTACATATTCAAAAATCCACATCTGGTGACACTCCAGAGCCCCTGAGTCACCAAGAACTAATCTGCACTAAGAATTGTAATGCTTTACGCACCATACTGAAAGGGTACAGCAATTTATTTCAAACCACATCTGTCACCTAAAAGCTTTTCTTTTTTTTTTTTTATTTGCTTTGTCTTGTAACATTACCGTAAAATGGGGTCACATTAGTACAGTGTGGTGAAATTAGTACAAAACAATACTGCTTATATATTTGTCTGGGAGCGAACAGACAAATATATACGTGTCTGTTTGCATTTTTTGGGCAAAGTTTGACCCTTTGGCATCAGTTAAATGAAAATATCCTAGCAGTATTGGTTTGTACCAATTTCACGACTCTGTACTAATGTGACCCCATTTTACAGTAACAAAGAATATTTATGCTATTGGAAGGATAAATGAATTTGATGAAGCTTGTTGGGAGTCGGGTGAAATATTACACCAACCTACAGGAGACCGTTGGGGGGAGAAACCACAATATGGATAAAAGAAGATTGTGTTTATGTACTGGCTGTAGTCTTTTAAAACTGTTCACATCATTACCATTACACCATCTTGTCTAATATTTATCTGAATATTTGTATGGACTAGAGTACCATATTCTATGTAAAATGCAGGGCTACTGTATGAGTCATCCATATTTTCAAATTCATCCAAGAGAAGTTATAATAAAGGAAGGAACCAGTCAGCTTTCACATTCAATGAACAATAAAAAAAATACTGATCCTGTGTGGGTAATTCAATGAAGAAATAAAATAAATAATAATAATAATAATAAAAAAAACATGGCACAGTCACATAAATCCCCTCATTTATGAATGTAAAAATCTCTCTCTGATTCTAGGGATGTTTGTGATTAATATGAGTACGTAGGTTTGTACCTGATATTGGGTTCTAAAATTTGACATCTGTTGGCGGAGTGTGGTGGTAGTAATCGGTGGCCGGCGGTGGCCGCTGAGTCTTGTGGTACGTGTAGATGTGGGTCATGAGTGAGTTCCTCGAGCAGTAGACTCGCTCGCAAATGGCACAGCGATACTCTTCGTGCCGAGAAGCATGCTTGTCTGCCACATGCCGCTTGAGGCTCGCCTTCGAGCACAGCACTTTTTTGCAAGCGACGCAAGTGAACATTTTACGCAAACCTAAGAAACGCGAAATTCGAAAAAACTGATAATAATTTACGAACTTCTTCAAATTAATAACATCCATGAAGATTGAATGTTTAATAAATTGGCAGATATAGTAATGGGCCAATGGATTCCGTGCCATAAAAATTAAATTTATTTATTTAAAAGTCGATCTCAATTATGACAAACAAATAATGACAACAATACTTTTGAAGTAAGTTAACATTTTTGGAAAAAATAAAAGGCTTAGGAATACAAAACATACTCGTTTCAAATATCACAAATCGACAAGAACATTGTTACAGCTAAAATTTTAAACTTTCTCGGAAATCACAAATTTAAATCTCGAATTACTTTAAAGAGGATAATTAGCTTCCAGAGCTTTGAGTAAGGTTTATTGTCGGTTCTTCTGGTTCATGGAGAAATTATTTTTAAAGTATTTTTTATTTATTTAAAAAGGGCCAATGGCTGTGAGTACTATGATGTGAGCTCTCTTTGCCTAAGGTCGTGAATTTGATTCCCACTAGGGAGTGGTGACAGTTCTTTTGAAAATAGGAGTCATCAGAAAAGTGAGAAAACATATAGGTAAAAATCTATATTGTTAATAAATGGGTGCTGAAAATTTAAAATAATTTTTAATAAGTAAATTTTGAGCGTTATAGAATTTGATTTAATTTTTTTTTTTTTTTTTTTTTTTTTTTTTTTTTTTTTTTTTTTTTTTTAGTGCCAACGGCCATAGCCACGTTGAATACACCGGTTCCCGTAGATCACCGAAGTTAAGCAACGTCGGGCGTGGTCAGTACCTGAATGGGTGACCGACCACGTGCTGTTGGCATTAGAAAAGGGTGGCAACCTGTAGATAGCCCGGCACTAATGGCCAAGATGTAGATGCGCCGTTAAAAAAAAAAAATTTTTAGTTGTACCTTCAAGATTTGAGCTATGACGGTATTACGGTTTCATGTAACTATGTTTTTAAATAAAATAACAAGCAAGATGAGTGTCATAAATCAAAATATAGCAGTGTTGAGTAGCCTCAAAAAAAGACATCCACACCAAACCATTGGTGGTTTAAACCAATGAATTTGTGACACTTATCTTGGATGTTAGCACTTAGTAATTGTCGAAAGGAGCTTATTTATTATATAAGTTAGTGAGATTAATACAAAATTGACTAATTTGAAATGTGACAGTGTTCTTGCGATATATTAAAATAAAATAAATAAATACTTCTTTTTTTTTTTTTTTTTAAAGTGAGTTGTAAAAGATTTATAAAATATTAGGGCAGGATAATCTCCTTTTTTTTTCATACCATTGGCCCAATGCTATACCTCCTGTTATAATTCATCTTTAGAAACGACTTTACTGCAAACAAAAAAAATTTAACAAAGAACAAATAAAAAAAAAAAAAAAAAAAAATTAGACCTATAAATTCGGTCAATTACTCTCCTTAAATTTTTATCGATGATACAAATCTTAAGGACTATGGACAGAAATATACACACCCGAGCCACCACCAAGTTAAGTTTCACAGCCGTAAACCCAAATATATATTCATGCTTTAGTTCTGGATGAAGAAGAAACTCATTTGTATAAAATATAATATAAACACATTAATGAAAGTTAATAAGACAACATTAAAGAGCAGCATTATCAGTATAAATGTGTTATCATATGCATGTACACCAATTACTACACAAATGGGTAAAGAGGGAAAACTGGAGTGGTTGAGAAAGCAGTTAGCTACCTGTGAAAGTATTTTGGTGTTAACGGCCGTGGAAACCTAAACGGATCTAGCACTGTCCATTGTCTACGCTTCTAATAATATCGTAAAATACACCGAATTTCCCGGCCGTTAAAATATTCTTATTTAATTTGAACAGATAGGCGTGGTTTTAGTTCCCTAATGTTTTAACCGCCTAAATCTGTAATTTACTTCACCACATTATAAAGTAAATTAAACAAAAAAAAATATATAAAATTAAAAAAAAAAAAAAAAAAATAGAATTCAAATTTGTGTATTATACAACACCTACACTCCTGTGCCATGTTTTCGTTAGATTAAAGTTTTAAAAATATGTCTGCAACGTAAGTAAGTTATCTTGGAGCTCATACCAGCCTCTTATGACGTATCTCTCTTGATTGTAGACTATGGACAATGCCAGAATTAACTTAGTGATGGGATAGCATAATATTTCTAATTATAAAAAAAAAGCAAGAAGAAGTAAACAGCTTGCTATCCAAGCGTAGCATGGACTATATGTTCTAATGATAAATAATAAGTACTAAAACTACGTTCTCTAGGTAGAAATTTAGAATAAACCTTGAATGAAATGAAGCTAAGAAGCTGCTTACTTCTCCAGCAAGGCACTAATAATTCATAGAGTGTGGAAAAAAAAAAAAAAATTTGAATAATACTTTCATCAGTTATTTCGTATTTGTTGAACAGTTATTCTTTTTAATATGCAGAATAAGAATAATATGAAAAATCACTGGGAAATTCATCAAAAAGTGGCTTCTATCCTGCATGAGATTCCTTGGGTTTCTATATTAATTGTAGCCTGAAATTCCTGTGCGAAATTCTGAGGGAAATATTCCCGAAGGTTCTGCCTCTTGCATTTCTATTAGCATGAACAACACGCTACTTTAAAATCAATAAAAACTGATTATGATTCGTTTAGGAGCAGGGAAGGCTTTGAGAGGTCAGGCAAGAGAGAAGGGTGTTTAATATTTAGCTATACTTAGCTAACGCTAAGGCTAAAAACAATTTAAGCTATAGCCTGTTCAAATAGATTATTTACTTGGAGGGAAAAGGGCGTGGCCTGTATTTCCCATGCAAAACATTGGCGGTAAAAATTCTCCCTGTTACATTATAACGTTATCACAAGGAGGTTTAAAATGTTTTTAATCTAAGATTTGACTAGTAATTGACAAATATTAGACACTATTTTCTTTGTCTAACCTCTCAAAGCCTTCCCTAGTCTTAAACGAGACATAATCACTTTTTATAATGTTTTACGTATCGTCTTGTTCCTTGAAACGGGAGACGATGGTGGAACCGTCGGAAACATTTCTTTCAAAATTTCGTGCATGCGGAATGGAACTTTTACCTCTATCTGAATAGGCTATAAATTTTAAACATCTTCCAGCAAATTGAATACAACTTAGTTGCAAAGCCTGTATTGACAGGACATCAAAAGCAAGACAAACTACAGATTTTTATGATCAATGCTCAATTTCAAGTTTCTTTAGGAGCATAAACATCAGCCAAGGAATCCAACTTAACCCATTAGACACAATCAGATGCAAGGATCCCTACTGCTAATTTTACTGCACTCCACTAGACTCCAAAACATGAAGCAAATGTATTCCCAACATAAGAACAAATATAACAAATTTCTGTGACAGTCGAGGCAGTTAATACATGATCCAGGAACCCGTCCCTTGCAGCTGATGTGAAATTAGTGGGTCCCATCAGCTGAATGTTATCCAACCAGCAATAAGGAATGTTATGCATTGCATACATACACATACAATATTATAGTTTGTATAACGGCCTACAAAATTTATCGCTGGATGTTATTAGAAATTGTACATTAAACACACTTTAATACAAATGATACGAATTAAGGCAATCAAAACAGTACTTTTAATTAGTAAATTTTGTAAGCCAATTTTCAGAAGTATTGTTTGACCATGATATAGAACTTAGAAATTTACAAACAAGGCAGACTTCATTTGATGGATTGGGCAAACATGAGCAAGCAAAATAATTTATATAAATGAGCCGGCAAGAATGATATTGGACTAAGTCGAACATTTGCAAAATTTGAATTATTCACACATTTTTTTTTTTTTTTTTAATCACTACTCTTTTAATAAATTTTGTGAATTAAGCTAAAAGTTGCCAGAAAAAATACTGTTGAAAAAGAAAGTGGCATGCATGAATAAGTGATAAAAACTAAACTTTTCTTTACTCTGTTGGTATTATGATCTAATCTGTTCACAACTTTTAAATACATTTGTTTCTCATTCAGATACAATCTTCTCCTTATAGATTAAAGTTATTCGTTGGAAAACATTAAATTTAAATATCATTAATGATAAACTTAAAAGGTTTTCAATAACAGTGAATTTTTTTATTCATTGTTGTGGGAAATTAGTGAAAAGAAACAATGTAAACGAATATTAGAGAGTCTAATTACTATTCATTCGGAGTCTAGTGATGATGACAGTATAAGAGAATTTTGCCATAAAAAACTTATTTTTTTTAAACTTGAAGCGTTGTTGCCTACAATCGAAATATGCACCATTTTTACTTGCATACATAATTTTTAATAAAGAAATTTACTAATCATTCATTTTAACAAAATAAAGGACACTCGATTAGCTCCACTATCATTCTCAATAAGTTTGAATCATAATCATGGTTGATTATGAAATTCATGTAATTGAGTTGAGCACGTTGAAACGAACTAATAAATAAATATTAACATTAGAGGTGCAAAAGGTATAAATGTCGCACAGTGGGGCTGAATTGCCAAAAAGTGGAAAAAATTCACTATCTCGAGAAAGGATTAACATAGAAACCTGGGGTCAGTCTCATTCGACTCAGAAAAAAACTACATCAAGGTCAACTGTTTGTATCGTAACTTTGAAGACAATTAAAGATCTAATGAGGAAATGACCGTTGGCACGATACAAATTTCTGAAATTTTCGGAATAGGTTGTACTCTTCAAAACAAGTTGCAACAAGTATTTTGAGTGTATATTTAATGGTGATTTTGTTGAAGGAATATGCCAAAGTTTGTACCACCCCACAAGCACTCACACAAATCGCGGTATTTAATTTTGATAGAGCACATGACTAGACAACGTTAGCAACTAGACTGAACTTGAATTAAATATGTTCTGACATGCGGGTAAGTATTATCTCAGCCAATTGGGTAAATTAGATAATGCAACAAACAAAAGTGTACTTTAATCCTTTCCTTTCTTTGCGGCGTTATGATTGGATAGGCAGATAAAGGCAGATGATTTTTGTTTTAATATTTATTTTAACACGTCTACGTGGAAAACTGAGCTTCCACATCTTGTAGGAAGCCAGAGATTTTTGTAATCATAGCTCTTCTCAATGCTTATTTAAAATTCGTAACTTATAACGTTGTAAAGTGCTCTAATTTTATTTTTTTTTTGCCCAGTTTGACTTATGTGTGGCTTAGTTGACCATCGTAGGGCAGGTAAAAATTTGATAATATTTGTTTCCTTCTTTTACAATTATGTATCACTAATTTAGAGTAGTGTGTAATTTGACCGAACTGTAATTATTCTTAACGTGGGCCTAAATTAATGGGAATTCCCTTGAAACAAGGGAAAAAATCATTCTGTTCCTAGATCATGAGGTACAGGATCTAGGAACAGAATGATTTTTTCATTGTGCGTGAAAATCATAAACTAGATAATCGAAATCAGCGTTTTAAAAAATAATTTTTTTTCCGATCTGGAACCACTGTGGGTTGGTGTGCCGTAAAAATAAATCAATACAAAAAATTACATAGGGAAATAAATTTTTTAAAATATCGTTGGCTAGAATTGGAAAATTTTATGTAATTTTTAATAATAAAAAAAATAAATTACAAAACATTTGTATTTTTGAAGTAAAGGAAACTTGATTCTCAACAGCACGGATGCTCAATGCCACAATTCGTTTTTTTTAAGTATTATAAACATTTGGGAACAGAAAAAAAAGCTAGCATTTTATGCCATTTATTGCAGAATTATTATCATGTCACCAGAATAAAATTTCAGTACAATTATAATAACTAATGTAATAAAATATATATTTACATACAAATTTCACTATCTCAGAGTGTGATTTGCTTTAATGTTTAGCGATTGGATGAGAGTGTTTATTAACTTATCATTTAATTAACATAAGATTTTTTATATATTTAATTACAAAATTAATATGTATTTAGAAAGATCACAATTAAGATAAATTACAATAAAAAATTATTTTCATATAAATTAACAAAAATATTATGAGCTTCATTAATAAGTCTCTATAAGTCAATCAACAAGGGAAACAGTCAATAGTTAACAAATAAATAAAATTCAGTTATTTAAAAAATAACAATTGATAATTCATTAAAAAGTATTATAGTTTTTAGTCAAAACAAAAGAGCAATATATTTACACTAAATCGTCTTTGAATGGCTTATTGGCCGTAATGATAGTTAGGAGGAGGGTTGGAGTAATTAGGGGGCTGTTGTTGCTGGTGCTGTGCTGTGAACCGCTTATCGTGCTGAGGTCTGTTCTGCCGGTGGTAAACGCTTTTATGGTTCCTGAGGCTACTAATCGTTCGGTAGCGCTTGTGGCAAATGTCGCACGTGTAACCATGGTCATTGTTGGGGCGATGACAAGCAACCGGGCGACCCGGCCTCTGCCAAACCCCTGCAACATTGACCCAATACTTTAGTACGACATTTACCCCAACATACTACCGTTTATATTAAAAATCCCTAATTATTCTTAATTTAATTGAAAATTAAAATTACTTTAAACTTCATTATATAATTTTTTGTTATTGGTATGACTTTTGTCTCCAGCAGTAGTTCTTTGTGGAGTTATACATTACATATGGAACTACTGCTGGAGACAAAAACCATACCAGTAACTAAAATACTCCCCAGCGAAGAAACCTTAAGCAGAATTTATGATATAAATGAAATTTCAACTGGTTATAAGGTAAAATTTTATTTTGGTGACTGATTATTCATTAAATTTGTAAAAATGTTTCAGATTTTTTTTTTTTTTAACAACAATACAAAACTGATGAAAGATTTCATTCAAAAAAGGGAACATGCAAGAAAAACACAGATACATAAATATAAATTACAAAACAGACAGGAAGAAATTATGAAAGAAAAAAAATATAACATAAATTATTAAACACATAAAACATTCATAGTTACAAAACAAATAAATTACTTTTACATACGATTATTAAAAAAAAGAAAAAAAAACATACCTTGTGATGAAGTCCCAGCAAGTCCATCTGAATTTCCTAGTCCGTGTGCTTGATTATTTAAACCTGAAAAATTAACATTTGCTGAAATAACACCTTCAAAACTGGCAAAGACACATGCACATGTGTATATAGGTTAAATTTCATTGTTGATAACTTAGAATAATACATCTTTAGCTTATTAATTCGCTTTATGATTATTTAGGAATGGCGGCTAACTGACCAGTGAATTTAATAATAATAATAATAATATATCTGAAGGCTCGGTGGTTGTGAGTGCTAAGGTGTATGCACTCCATGCCTAAGGTCATGGGTTCGATTCCCACTACGGGTGGTGGCTTTTCTTTAAAAAAAAGAAAATGCATTAGCCCTATCCTGCTTAGAAAAGGATGGTAAAACTATAGATAACCGTTCCTAAAATTCATTCTCAATAATAAATGGATGCTAAAATTTAAACTTAAATAAATAATAATATATCTCATCTTTTGTCATTTATTTAAATTTTAATACCCATTTATAAGTAAAAACAATTTCTTGGACGGGTTATCAATGGGTTACCACGTTTTTGTAGGCTGGATATGGCTGATAACTTTTCTTAATTCAAAAGAAAAGCCACCACACCAATTTGTATTGAACCAACAGCCTTACATCTTAGCATTCACAGCAATGGGCCTCCTTATTTTTAGAAAATATAACCAGTAAGGTTGGGAAGCAAGTTATTTCAATCAAAGATGTGCCTCAAGGGTTTGTGACGTCTTGAACATTTTCCCATTTGCATTTAAGAGAGATAGAGAATATAATAGGTGAAAGTCAAGCAGTTGTTGATTTGTTCTCAATCATTTAATATAAATTTAAATTGTTCTTCTATCTACTCCGGAATGAAATGGTATACAATATAAATATATTAGTTAGTAAAAATAGCCCATTCAGATAGACGGAAAACGGTAAAATGAAAGACGTCACAACAAATTTTATTTTTCACGCTAAGTGCATTCTGCAGCTCCTGCTACCATCCTCAGAGCTGTAATATTATGCCACTTTTCGACACCAGCAGTAGTTTGTTGAGCCATGTTTCAAAGTACGAGGTTGCTGGGATAGAAGGAAGATCTACAATAAAATGAATGACGATTCATTTTACCGAAGATCTTCCATCTCTTCCTGCAACCTCGTACGTTAATAGACAGAAAAGTTCGATTGTAAATCTACAAACTTCTGAAGGGAATTTTCCTTTCATTCTCCCTTCTGTTTGGCCATTTGCAGAGCCCTTTAAAGAACTAAACTTTATATGAATCATTATAAAAACTGATTGTTTTGTTTAGAAGCAATTAGGCAAGGCTTTGTGAGACCAAGCAAGGGATGTAGTGTTTAAAATTATCAATACTTAGTGGGAGCTAAGGCTGAAGACAATTTAAACTGTAGTTTGATCAAGTAGATGTTGTAGTAGTAGGGAAAAGGGTGTGGCCTACGTATATTCCTACGAAAAATCTCCTCTCTTATAACCTTTTCGCTGGGAAGGTTTTCACTCCTTGTTTACTACACTATATACTTATTTTCCATTATGGTTTAATATGAAGTATCACATTTTAGTATGCAAATAAATGATTTTTGAATTTAATTTAAATTTTCCCTAGAAACAGTTAATTTATATTCAAGACACAAAAATAAATACAGAAAAAAAGGGAGCATCCTGGAAAGAAAAATGCATATTAAAAATATCCATATTTAATGTTTAATTGATGTAGGTGGAATTTTGACTTGGTTCCTTACAGGAATCATGTTTATTTATTGTATGACTGTTTTAGTGTAACTAGAGTAATGAACAGGACATGATTGCCTGAGGATGGACCTGTGTGTCCGAAACGTTGTGATGGAGCAATAAATGGAAAGTTTGAAAACATTTTTGAAGGGTTATTCTTCACCTGTTTGGTATTATTAATTAATACCCTTCATTTAGTAATCGTTATTATCCATGTTACGATAAAGTTTAAATTTTTTTTTTGTAATAAATATTGCTCAAAATTGTTTAATGGATTGTTGTTGATGGAAATTACTTAAATGTGTTTTCTTAAAAACAAATAAAACTTTTCAAGAATGGTAGCCTATCTGTTCAGCTATAGTTTTTATATTTTTGAATTTACCAGAACCATTTTGTTTATAACCAGATTTTTTTCGATCATCATAAAAAGATTACCATCATTTTCTAGCTAGGATAAGGGCGATGCCTTTCCTTTCTTCAAAAGAAAAGCCACTATGTTTTAGCAGCCATGATTTAGCCACAGTGGGTGGTAGTTTGTTTGGACGAATGCAATTTAAGAAGAATGTAATCGAAGTTTTTCCATAGAGGGCCGAAAAAATTGCAAATGTACAAATCAGGAAAATTTTTAAATTCTTGAATAAGCTCCTCTAGATTCATATTTTTTTATTTATTTATTTTTTATATAATGGCGCATCTGCATCTAGGCCATTAGCCTATGACTAGATTCATAGTCGCCATTTTTCTCATAATTCTTCTGGGAAAAAAAATTTTCAAAAAATAAAAGAGAATCCCAACCGTACTACATTCAGGACTTTAAACAACTTGCCCCGCAGCCATACAATCAATTCACTGCACGCCCAGAGTCAAATTTACAGCAGAATCAGAGACGGATGGGTCTGGGGCATGTACCCGAACAGTGTGAACAACACTAGCTATTTACACCTAATCTAAACGGTGAACCCATGTTGAGTATGATATCTACCTGCAAGAGAGTCTGCGGCAAGAGCAGCTGCCATGCTAAACTGGAAGCCTGCGCCTGCAGCAAACAGCTTCGAATCCAGGTAGCTGTGTGCGCTCTGCATTGAGTCATCATGTTCTGGCAGCTGTGGTGGGAGGTGTGGCGGCCCTGGTTCAAGTTCCCCTCCGGAGTCGCCAGAATCGTCTTTCTCATTACCAATGTGCGGTGTCAGTTCAATCGGTTCCGGTTTTATATCTGATCCCGAGCCGTCATTCTTTTCCCTGCTGTTATTGTTGTTGTTATTGTTATTATTGTTGTTGTTGCCAGAGGTCGTTGAAAAGTCCATTGGTGGTTCTTCTATGTCAGCCATTGGGGGAGATCGTTCTGGATAACTGTTTTCATTTTTAGGTCTCTTCATCGGATTGTTGTCCTGAAACAACAAAAGAAAATTATTTTGTGTTTCAAAACCTTACATTTATTAAACTTGCCATGATTGAGAACAACTTTTTTTTATTTAAAAAAAAAAAAATTATTTTTTCTATCAATGGATTTTTCAGGAACTTACTATAACTCAGTCTTTTAAGTCTTGACTTTACTTGAAATTAAACAGTACTCCTACTATTTAAATATTTTTATTTAACGTTTTAAACTTAAACTTTTTCTTTAATCAAAATAAGATTTCACCAAAATGGTAAATTTTAATATAAAATAAAAATGGAATATAATTCATTAAAAAATACAAGCTTCCTTTTTTACGTGTAGTATCCAGAAAGGATGGCATACGTAATTCAATAAACTCCCACGCTGGAGGGATACTCAAACGTGGAAAATATGACATGAAAGCTTCCTTTTTTACTCAATCAATAAGGCTGAATTTATAAGTAAATATTACACAAAGCATCAGCGGCAATATGTATGAGTTTTCGTATGTATGTTAATTGTAATATATATTTTTTACAGCATTATATAAGTATATATAAATTTGTTACTGTATTTTATAATTTACTGTATTATATATTTTATTTATTATATATTTTTACTGTATTGTATATTTTATGGTTATTTACTGCATTTTTTATTTTTTACTGCATTATATATTTTACTTTTTACTATATTATATATTTTTACTGTATTTTATATTTTACGATTATTTATATTTTTGACTGTATTATGTATGTTACTGTATTGTATATTTTTTACTTTATTATATATTTTAATATATTATATATTTTTTACTTTTTTATTTACGTTACTGTATTATATATTTTACAGATATTTATATTTTTGACTGTATTATATATGTTACTGATAATGATCTATAGTAAACTAATATGTTTTAAAGAGAAAATAGTATAGCTTAATTAATTTTTTTGGATAATATTAGTAAAACGGTTTATATATTATTTTAATCGTTTTGCTATTTTTTTATTTATTTAGAATATGGAGCTTGGATAATTAAAAGAATTTAATTTATTAGCGAGCTCAGTTTAGGAACTATAACTTTATCATTTTATTAATTCATTTACTAATTAACTTAAAATAAACAAGAAAAATATATGTTGAGACTGTGTTTACAGGAGACGTTGCAAGATGCTTTCACCAGTCCATTCACTACAAGGCCTAGAATTGGAAGAATAATTGAATGTGTAAGCATTATGTTAAATGTCAGACGACTCGGCTAATCTGATTTTGCTAACAAAGTAATAAAAGTAAGAATGGAGTCTTATTTTATAGTAAATAAATAAATAAAATATATTTAATTTTTAAAATTTAGTTTATAAATGAATGAAAACTATGACATTTCTTAGTCATTAATTAAAATAAGAATATTAAATTATACATTTAGAATATACTTTAAGGGAACTTATTTTAAGGTACGAAAATTTAACTTATTTTTTGATTGGTTTACCATTTCATGAAGTCAAAAGTTTTTAATTTTCAAATTGTATAATTGAACAAAATTTTAAAGACTATTTAAAGTTTTTTTTTTAATTGACTATATTTTGTATTCAACTCATTAGGGAGAAAGCTGATTTTTTTTTTATTTATAATTTTGGACTTATTGAATTTTAAATTAAAAATTAAATTAGGAAAATTCATTATGGGACTATTTTTAAAGTTATTTTCAGGTAACCTTTAAGTACTTCAGGTAACATTTAAGTACTGAAAACAAACTGATCATTTACAAATCACTACTGCAACCCATTTGGACATACGGTTCAGAACGATGGGGAACTGCGAAAACATCGAACATCAGACGCATTCAAACATTCCAATCCAAGGTCCTAAGAACAATAGTCGATGCTCCTTTTTATGTTTCCAACCTCAACCTCCATAAAGACCTCAACATCCCACTCGTTAATGATGTTGTATTATCCAGATTCCAAAGTTTCCATCCTAAACTTTCCGCTCATCAAAATCCTGAAGTCCTCTCCCTATCAAGTGCCACCCACCCCCTCTCACCACCTAGGCGACTCAAAAGACATTGGCCTAGAGATCTGCTGCAGTGACCAAGTGAAGTGTTAGCAATGGCTTTCTCTTTGGTCAAGTGCGACAATTTTCTGTGGCTCACCGATCTCTCTTTGACTCCAGCCACTGGTCGGAGCAGAAGGGAGCTTGTGTAGGCACCTCTCAACGTCATCTGAGCGTCTTTCTGGCGTTAATCGAGGATGAAGTTGGAAGGCCTTGAGCGCAGAACCTCCATATTGTATCATTCATCATATTACCAGATGTATTTATATATAGCATGTAATAATCAATAAAGAAATATTATTAAAGTTAAAAAAAAAAAAAAAAAAAAATTTAGGTAACCAGATTCATTTCAGTGTTTTATGTACCGATTAATGTCAACATTTCTAATATTTGTTTTAAAACTTATATCTAATGAAATACTTCTCTATTATATATATATATATATATATATATATATATATATATATATATATATATATATATATATATATATATATATATATACACACACACACACACTAAGTTATTTAAAATTATTTATAAGAATACAATTTATGAATATCTTTCAAAACTAGACCTATATTTTAGACTGTTATTGAACATTTTGGGTCTCTAATCCAAAAGTACTTTAGAAGAAATAATGAATAAATCTTTCTAATCCTCTATAAAGCTGAGAGAGTTATTCATTTGTCAACATAAATTTAATTACCTAACTAAATTATCAGTTGGCTAAACTATTCATTTTAAATTTTATTGAAAACAATTATTAATTTTTTTTAATGAAAATATTTTATGTCGTTTTTTTATAAGTAATCCTTTACTGATATAAAGGATGCATTTTTGAGTAATTAATCTTGACTAATATAACTATTAATTTATTCTATTTTTGTTTAATGTGTCGATTATCAAGACTACTGGCTCCATGTAACTATTGTTTTTTTATAAATTTCACATAGATTACAAGGTTAATTTAATTTAAACTGATATAGCTAATCTTATATAGCTGATCTTTGAAATAATTTTTTTATAATTTTTTTTAATAATAATTTTTAATACAATTTTATACAGAAAGAGAAAAAGAGGAAAATAAATCCGCACTTTTTTTCAGCGGGACATTTTGTTATTCTTCTTGCATTAATAATAAATTATTTTTGGCCGTTCTTTAATTTAATCATTATTAGTACTAAAATCACTTTTTGCAGAATGAATGGCTCACAGTTATAAAATTATAGTAGCTGAAAACACTTCAAAAAGATACGAAAATTCTCAGAGTAGTATTTCCTCTCGATAAATTTTTCCTCTTTATGAAACTTTTAAAAATTGTTTGAAGACGTTTGTAATCTTTCATGAAAATATCACAAATTTTGTTGCCGATATAGTGGTTTGATGTCTCATTTAAGTTAATTTCTATTTCATTTGGAAATTTGTATTACAAAAATTATACAACAACAAACATTTGTATTCTAATAAGCAAAAAAAACAAAAAAAAAACAAAAAAAGAAACAAAATGTAAATTGTATAGAAATATAAAACTTCTGAATAAGGAAGATATATATATATATATATATTTGTGTGTGTTTGTTTGTATAAATATACACACTTAAGTATGGCAATGCTTAATAATAAAAAATAAAATGATGTTCAACAATTTTAAGTAAATTTTTATGTTCTGTAAATAAGAGAACCTTGTTTTTTCTTTAATTATAATAAAATTACAAAATTTTATTTATAATTTCATAAAGTTTAATAATATTACAAAATGGCATATTGTGAGCACAATGGCAAACTATGTCTTCAAATTACCAAGATAATTTATTTATTTTAAAAATAAAGTATTTAGAATATTATAAGAATCAAAAAATTGGGTAAAAATAACATATACAAAAATTAACCAACTAAATAAATGCTCACAAAATAGATTAAATGATTTATATTAAAGAGCTTTTGGAGCTCTTGAATATATATATATTTATTTTTTTTATTGTTTACTATATTGTGAAACATTGAATTCACAAAACAAAAGCAACTTCATCCTATTTTTAGTAGGTCATGGGAGGGGTTTAATTCTTTTTCTAATCCCCATGTTTTACATATCAAATGATAAATAATTTTAATATTAGAAATGCTTACTTTCTGTTTTTTTTTTCATTTTTTTTTAAAAAAGATGTCATTCTTATCTTAGAATATAAAGAATATAAAATGTTGAATTTATTTTTTAGAGTAAGAAATAGAGAGGTAAGAGTTTATAATCAATTTGCTATAAATAGATCGAAAAAATAAAGCTGAAAATATGACAACACTTTTTAGTAATATTTTTTTTTCTCCTTTGCTTTAATAAAGATAGAAATTTGGATATTATTTCTCAAAAATATTCAGTTTTGAAACATTGTTTCCTTGGCAACATTTAATTTATTTTATTTACTATGGGAAATAATTATTCAAATATTGAAGTATACTTCAATTTAATTAGGATAATCAAATTATTCTCTAAAGGTTATTCACACTTTAAAAAAAAAAAATAATCAATTAAATGAGTTTTAACAAAGTTATCATTAAAAAAAAATGAAACATTGACAACTGAACTAATTGAATAATCTACTCAAATATAACTAATTTGGAGTAATTGAATTGGTGAAATAAATTAAATCAATTATAAATATTTATTTCTTTAGTTGAGCACCACAATAAGGGCGATCAGCTCTTTTAATTTCAAGAAACATTAACAGATATAAAAAATGCGCAAAAAAAAAGCGACAAAAGAGTTGGAAAAATTACTTTGGAAATCCGAAAAATAAAAGGAAAAGTTAAAATTAAGAAATTGAATGTTTCTGGGGTAAAAATTCAGGGCTATAAAATAAACTAAATTAAAATGAAAGTTTAATACTTTAATTTATGGTATTAAAATTATTTTTGATAAATAAAAAAATGACTGAGTTAACTATGCAATGCAGATACAATATGAAAATACCAATGAATTGTTTACCTGGCTTTCAGTGTTTTCAGGCGTAGAAACAGGTCTGTCTCTGTGTTTGTGTTGTGGTTTTCTTGGATGATGTGGAGAGCCTCGACCATCTGCCAGGCCTGCGCCTTTGTCTAGACCCATCGAAACAGCCTGGAAGCAGTGGAAAAAATCATAAAGCGTGCCTATTTTCTTCCGGAATAAACTTTTCACTTATCACTGACACTTACTCCTGACTGCTGAGTGAGTCCGCTCACTCTGAGCACCTCGGCTGTCTTCAAGAATGACGACAATGACCTTTGTCTCACATTTACTTCTCCGTGGTAAATAAATTCAACCAGGGCGTGTAAGTCTTCAAACATAACATCTTGCAGCACAATTACAGGGTGTTTACACGGCGTACTCTGTAGAAACAGAGAAAAGATTTTTTTTTTTTTTTTAAATATTATTATTTTATGATGTTTACTAGTTCAAAAAATTGAAGAGACTTACTTTGAGTAACTCCCTGAAATATGGGCTGCATGCAGATAGTACGACTCTATGAGCTTTCAAACTTTTCCCATCGCATGCTAGTGTCACGTCTACAAAGTCTTCATCATCACGTAAATTTTCAAAAGCAGATGTAATACTTGACTGGTAATTATTCCACCGCAGGCAGAAGTGTTGCATATCACCCATTGTCCCTACAAAATAAAAAAAAAAAAATAAAAATCTTACTCAATAATAAAATTATAAAAATATTTATTAGTAAACATATTGCTGTACATATATTGTTAAGAAAGTATCACAAGGCAATTATTCACTTTATTGCAGATAAAATGGTACATCTTGAAGACATTTTATGAATGATTGAGCATGATAAGACCAATTTTCTGAGAAATTACTACCTAATGCAATAATGAGCACATAGAAATATTTTATTAATTATCACCTACTAGCTCAAATATCTCTATTAAGATTACAGTTTTTTTTTATGCTTTTATCTAATAAGCTCCTCTGCTATAGAAAAAGATAACAGAGATAATAGACTATATAAATAAATATTGGCAACTAAAATGCTTATCCTCAATGCAAAATTATTTATTGGAAAATATTCACAACACTCAAATCGAGAAGCTAGTTGTCAAATTTTTTTGGAAAATGTTTATTAAAATAGTGTAAGAGGAATTCCATTTTAATCTTTCTATTAATTTTAAAAAATAACAAAAACATAGAGTACTAATAAATATTTTGAAACCAATTTTTCCATTAGTGGAATTATAATAATTATAAACACAAATATTTACAAACCCATTCATGCGAATATTGCAAAATTTACTGAAACTTAACACTTAATTTTACACTGTTTAATATTGCAAAATTAACTGAAACTTAACACTTAATTTTACACTGTTTAATTATAATTAAAAAACACTGACACAATTATTAAATGAATTTTTATTCTGCTAATGTTAAGGAAATAAGAAAATATTTTTTTGTAGCAATTCTACCAATATTACAAATTGTAATGACAGATCGTTTTAAAACCATGTTATTTATAGTTATTACCATGTTATTTATATTTTTATGAAATGGTGAAAATCAAATAATTTAGATATTATTAAATTTTCCATTAACGAAATTATTAAAATCACAAAACTAAAAAATAATGTTATCATTATTCCCTGAGGTTATCTATTAATCAGTGTTTACATGAAACAAGCGAAAAATTGTCTAGGTATCGAGTTGAATTTGCCGGGCTGCGAGGTGGGGGGGGGGGGGGGGGGGGGGTGTTTACAAACTGAAGGGACATGCAAAAAAAAAAAAAGATGAAGGAAAGTGAAAGTACTCCTAGCGTACGTTACCTCTCATTGATTCTGCCTTTTTCTTTAAACACGTCACTACTTCTTCCTCTGATATGACTAGAATAAAAAAATAAATAATACTACTAATTTTCTCTTGTATTTCTCTTTTTTTTTTATTTGTTTTTCTTTAATTTTATAGATCACAGAAATTCTTTCTTGGCCATTGTTGTTTTTTGTATGGTCGACTCGAGGGGGCACGCATCAGCTGATGATCTTCGACGGTGTGAAGTGTTGTGTTGATGATGTTAATATGTTCTCACATGGCACCGACAGCTGTACTCCGCCCGCCCCTCGGCACTCGACTGGCTCTCCGAGATGTTGGGCATCCACACCGCGCAGCCTTCTACTAGCTCTAAACCCTACGGCAGCTAGCCATAAACTATACACCGCTCCGGGGGAGGAGAGACACAGAGTAAAATTGCATATTCGTACACTTTAATGAGACTGATTTCCTCCCCTCGATTCGCAGGGTGCCCCCCCACCACCACCGCCGCACAACTCTCTCCCCACTCCCCCACCCCCTACAGAAGAGAGGGGAACAGAAAAAAATCATTAAATTCGTCCTCAAGCCCGCAAACTCTAAAACAGCGCATGCCCAACGCTGAAAAATTTAATTCCTTTTAACCAACTACAGTAAATAGTGAACAATGTTATTCATGCCACCATCTTTTTTTTTTCTTTTTTTTTAAATTTTTTCTTCTCTTCTTCTCCACCTTCCCGTGCCGGTTTTTGGAGTAGTCCCTCCCTATCCCTAGCGTGGCCCTAGCGACCAATGTAATTTGCCAAGTAAAATCAATACGGACGGAATGAAAGTGTAAAACGAAAAACGACTCGAGATTATTACTACATTAGTGTGCGTGTAGCCCCTCCCACCTCAACCCTCCCCACCTCTACCTCCTGTCTCTCTCTTCTCTCATTCACTATCCTCTATGTTGTCTTCGTTTGTTCCTTTCACTCAGAACGACCGCCCACGAGTTTTTTTTTTCTTTTCTTCACACTCTGTTATGTTACTAAATTTCTTTTACTAAATGTGACGATGTGATGGGTTTCTTTACTAACTGGACCCTAATAACATTGATTAATTAGTTGTAAATAAAAAAAACGAAAGTTGCCACTTCTGTGCTCTGATTGCTGTTATTTTCTCAGTATTGCTGCTTTCAGTTCCGCCTAGTAAATTCTTCCACTTTAATATTCTTCATTAATTAATTTGTGCTCATTAACTGTCATGGGCGTATATAGGAAATAATATCGGAGGGGGCTGGGAAAATTTCGGGGGGGGGGGCTGAGACCATTTCCGGTGTATGGAATACTAACTATTTAGATCTTGGAAGAGTTTTAGCCAACTAAAACGCTATTTCACTCAAAATAGAATATTTTTTATGAACTAAATGATCTTATTTAATTTATTTTTAAGGGTTTTATAAAATGTTTACCGATCAAATCAAAATTTCGGGGGGGGGGGGCGCAGCCCCCCCTTATATATGCCCTTGTTCACTGTAGATAATTTCGCTTGCTGCAGATATTAGGAAATAATTTTTATTTATCGTCTCTTATTCTAAAATTTACAATTTCTTGATATATTCCAAGCGTTGGAACGCCTGAAGCAGATTCTTATCAATGACAAACGTTTGTTTGACAAGTTTTATTTTTTTAGCCTTTGCGGTCTGACTCTTGATTTCATGAATGACCATAGTGTCCCGTACCGACTTGGGACTGGCATAAACAACCCCACACATTTCTCCCTGTCCTTTTGTTTACCTCATGCCCTGATGGTCCGTGCAGCATTTTACAGATTCGCATATTTTTTTAGTGGTCAGAAAAATAATAAAAAAATGCGTATTGTTTTTCTTATGGGTTGTTCTTAGGGCCCCATTTTCAATTCCCTGTGATACAACAGAACACATTTAAAAATTATTATAATTAAAGTTTTAAATTCAATGGTGTTAAAGTTATTAATTTTTTGAAATTATTACTTTTCATTGGTGAAACTCCGCATCTAAGGAGAATATCATTTAATTCCTATTCCTAGTAAGCTAATGCAGGCGCTCCGTTTAACGATATCACTCCAAAATAAATTAAAAACATACATTAAATAATTGTCGGTTACAACATAATTTGGACGTTCCTCAAGACCTCACGGGGATATACTTCCTGAAGGCAGTCATCATATTGACACAGCTTTGACTATCATGTACGAGAAAATATAAAAATTGTACAATAACATAAGAATCAATTTCACCTTTTTTAGCGCGGTTCCTCCCTCCCCCATAGGGAGGAACCGCGCTTATAGGGTTGATACAATGAAACAATCCGGAAGTGCCGACAAGAAAATTTCGCGTTTCAGAACCCCTAGAGACCGAAAATAACGGTGGTTCAAATTTGTATATATATATATATATATATATATATATATATATATATATATATATATATATATATTTATTTGAATACCGTTTTTGGTTTGGGTACTTAGAATCATGGGATTCAGTTGAAACATTATCTGCATGTTCTACTTTCATTAAAACTAATATGTTGAAATTTTTGTTACGTTTAGAGTAAAGGAAGGGTTTCAAATAAAAAGTTTTGGTAACTTTGTATACTTTCCTTAATATCTCGAAAAAGGTTGAGTATCTTGGGAAACGGAAGAATACCATTAAAAAGCTTACTAAATGCTCTACAAAAAAGGTTCTGCTGAAAGTTTTGATTAGACGATGTCAATCAGAGAAATAAGTGCTTAAAACTTTAAAGTAATTGATTTCCCTTATTAGAACTGTTCTTTTTGTCTGTTTTTATTCCTTGTTATTTTTTAACTGCTTATAGTTGGATAATGTATTTGATAACAAATCAGGTTAAGAAAACTAAGAAAAACAATTTAATCTTAGAGATATGGATTTCCAAGATAATATAGCTTTTCAAATTCCTAGCGGAGTCCTTCCTAGGGCGGGGACCCACCCAGGTAAGATCGTAAATAACACCTTTCTTGAGAGTAAAGATGGAACTGTCAACTTTGGTCCTCCTCTACCTCCCGGCACTTTCATTGCTGACGAAGGCTACCACTGACTAGCCAAAACGTCCTAAATATAGATTTTTTAACAAAAATCGTATTGAGGTTTATTTAGCCGAATCCCAACCATTCCATCTTTCCTTATCACTTCGACGGCTAACTATCTAATCTTCATGCTTTCTAGAAATGTGGACCCAAAATAATAACATCTTCTATTTTAATCATTTTAAATGAGTCTAGAGATAAGAACGGAACCGCGCTAAGATGATGCAGTTCCTGCGAGTCGGACTTTTTGCAATAACGATAAAAAATATTTCACTCAATTAATTAAATAATTAACTTTAATTTTACTCATTACTTTATTTATTTAATTTTTGTTATCTTTACTATCCATTCCTCAAATATCGCAATACTCACTCGACTGTTTGTGCTAACTGAAATAGTAGAGTTTAAAATTTGAATTAAACACTTAATTCATTAACTCCTAATTACTTGTATGACTTCCAATGGCATCTAACTAGTTTGTCACCATCTATTTTTTATTGTAGAAATGTATGAGCCTTGTATGCGGTCGCCCTTGTTGCGGCGCTCCAATAAATAGACAAATAAAAAATAAATTGAATAATGTTAAATAAAGTTTTTTCAACTAAAAAAAATAGAATCTCAGTTAAAAGTATACTTTTTTGCCGTAAATATTAATAGTTTTATGATGTGTAAGGATTGTTGCAATATGTTGACTGCTGTCTGTATGTAACTCACACATGTTATGTAGGTAAGTCTAGATTTTGGCGATGCCTGGCATTCTGTCAGTGTGTGTTTCACGGTTAGTTTAATGTTACTTATTTTACATTTAGGCTGTTCTTCTTTAGTCATTAATTACTCGTGAGTTATCCCGCCAAAACGGAACACTGCCGGATGGCCTTCCGGGCATAGACAAAATAGAAGAGAAGCATAAAAACAAAATCGGACAAGAACACAATATTTCAAAAAATAGGAATTATTTAATATTTTATTAATATAACAAATTTAAAATATATGTTCCAAAATACATATCCTATAGCTAAAAATGTCCTGAGGTTAACCCCTTAATGTCTGCTAGGAACCCTAAACTAGGCACTAGGGAGAAAGTCAGTGGTGCAGGTGGATTGGTGGTCAGGTCTAGGAAGAACCTGCTATAGGGAGGGGTCTAGGGAACATACACCTGACAAATATTTTGTCTAGGAGGGGGCTCTCAGTTTTTTTTATCACTTTTTTGCCCTATTCAAGTCCTTGAACCCTTCATGTCTGACAATGTAAGATTCTTTTAATTGCTACAGAAGAATTTTTGTTGTTGTTGAGAATTCGTACAAATAATTTTATCAATATCTTTATAGTTGTATAAGTTTATTGTTTGATTAATTTACGTCTTGCCTTTTTTTTAAATTTAATATTTTATTTTTATTCTAGCATTATTACTAATAGATTAATAGATATATGGCGGCATCGATTCTACGCCTTAGCTTTCCATCCGTTTAATTGTTTTATACATGTTTTGAAGTATGACCAATATTTTTAAAGTATCGATAAGTTATTGCATGTTTGAAATAATTTTACAATAATAATCATAATAAATGGTACATACCTTTTAGGCATTATATTAAATAACTCTGTTTAAAGCATTAATGAAATTAACATAATTTATAATTCATATTATCTCTAGTTAAAATAATATCTAGTAGATATGAACAGCAATTTATAATAATATATTATTAAACATAGTGATGGTTATGGTCAAAACAAACAATTTTAAGCCCATATTGCCTTATTCAAAAGTTACCGGCTTTCAAGATATTTTTTTTTTAATTTTTATAGTTACTGTTGCTTAGGTTTTGGGTATTTATTTTTAAAAGACAACGGATGTTACGACCCAATAACTAAAATTTACATTATTTTTTCCCTAAAAGCTGTAACTTCAACTCTATCTCTCTTTAAAAAAAAAAAAAAAAATATATTAGTAGCTATTCTTGCAAGTTCTACTAAAAACATTCCTGTTTATTAAGCTACACAAAAATGTAAAATAGTCAGGTAAAATGTTTATAAGTATTATAAAAAAAGTGTGACAAATAGATAAGCGGGAGGTAATTTTAATTGCACAACCCAACAAATGTCCTTTATGTTATTGCCGACACATTATTTGCGGTTTATTGGGTTACAATCCGTTCTCTTGTAAAAATTTGATAGTTTTGCCTAATTAATAGTTTATTCTGAATGTCTTAAATATAAAAACAATGAAAACATTCAGCTCAAATGCTAGAAATTAAAAAAAAATAATAAAAAAGTAAAGGTGCCAATGACCAAAGCAGTCGAGGCACCCAAATAATAAAAAAATAAAAAATAAAAAAGTAAGCAAAGGTGACTCTTCTTTAAAAAAAGCCAAAAATATTAAATATCTTGAAAATGTGTAACTTTTGGATAAGGAAATATGGGGTTAATTTTTTTTCTAGCCAGAATAGGCATCAGCCCTGGCTAGAAAACGTTGGTAACCTGTAGATTAACGGTTTAAAACATTTATTTTATGATCGCTAAAATTTAAATAAATAACATGTGGAATCCTAAGTTATTTTTTTTTGTATTTATTTATTGTTTAACGCTGAAAGGCGATAACACAATTAAAATGTTCTTTAAAGGCAATAAAAAAAAAAAAAAAAAAAAAACAATAATAAAATCAGTCGTGATGAATTAAGAATTTGTAAAGTGTATCTGTACTGTTTATGTTAAAATTTAGTTTTACATGTAGTCAGTGAGTTCGAGTAGTATATGATTGTATAAATCTTAATAGTATATATTACTCAATCCTAAGTTATAATTTAAAAGGCAATCTCAGTCTTCCTCCATCCGGTTATTGTTTCTTCGGTAAAATTTATATAACCTAAGAGTTTTCAGCTGTAACTCAATTGCCTGAGTTCACACCAATTTTTATACTTTATTTTAATTCGTTTTGAGTTATATCTATTTTTTTCCATTTCTCCTACAAACAAGTAGTTTGTTAAAAATTGAAAAATTTTCTGCAATATATTCATTAGCCATTTTGGGAGTGATAATATGTATATTAACTTTTTCGCGTAAAGATATAAATAAAAATATGATTAAAAAAATGATATCTTTGGATTTCGTATCAGGGATGATTTCCACCGAATAAACAGATTTCAAAAAGAAGTCATAAGTAAACTCGCTAGAGTCATATCCTCACTAGAAAATGGAACGAGGTTTTCTCGATTACACATTTAAATAAATCGCTTACAAGCTACTTCAAAACTGAGCAAGCGAAGAAAGAAGATGACACCGCAGGATTCTCTGAGCTACATAGAAAATATTATTTTTTTTTACTAACTTCCTCTGGATTTTCTTAACTTTAATTTTGTCTTCACTTTTCCAGTCCTTCAAATATTGATTTTACTGTTTTCTATTTAAAATTTATTTTAAATTACATTACTTGGGTTAGTTATACATATTTTACTGGTGAGAAATGCTCAAAAAAAAAAAAAAAATAAAAAAAAAAAAAAAAATAAGTACTTCTCTGTATAATTAAATATATTATTAAATGTTTCAACGTTCCTAAAAACTAAAATAAAAATAAATGAAATCTAAGAAAAAAATGGGTTTGAGTAAAAAGAAAATAGTAATATATACTTGTAAACGTTTTGACTGAAAATTTTTGATCCAAAAACATTTAATTATACAACAGATGTACATTTGTTTTGAACATTTGAATTTTTATGAATAAAAAGAACATTTTTTTCTGGGAAAAAATATAAATGAAAAAATATTTTTGACTTTTCAGAGATTTTTATATTTTCTAAAAATATATATGTATGTTTTTAATTTAATTAATTGAAACAATTTATTCACATGATCTTGATGAACGAGCTGACTGAATAGGCTGAGTAAAAATTAATTTTATTTGTTTGTGAATATGAAAAGGTGAGTTTTGTGTTGTAATTAGGCTTTTTTTTACAATTTTTGTTGTAGTAGTATTGTAGTTATGTCTCTTTTAGAGTATAATAGAGTTGCTCGAAAAGATTGAAAAAATAAATTATTTTTATAAAAAAAAATCAACATTTTGATGTGGTAAAAAGAAGAAAAAAACGAAAAAAGTGAGGCCTATATGGCTAATTTATGGCTGTTTTTATTTATTAATTATGCAAGGACTGTTGACAACTAAGTGTAAGATTATAAACTTGTAAATACTACGAATAGTGAGACACTTATAGTGAAATAGTGACTAACCTCCTGGAGGGATGTGGGTTTAGAATTGTGAATGAAGAGAGAGACACTATGACTGAACGACCTACCTACAAGGCAAACTATAGTTTCTTTCAAGAATCGCTCTGACATAGTTTTGTGAGATTTTAGCTGACTCTTCATTGACAGTTGAGTAACATCCCGTAGTGTTGACCAAGATCCGCGGGCTCTGTTTATCCACCTCCCCGTTCATACTTCCACTTGCCGGGAACCCATTCAGAAGTTCGGATCGTTTCATTGAGCGAAAATTAATGAATGGTTAAGAGAGCTCAGTGGGTTTCTTGGTTCAATGACCTTAAGATGGGAGGTTTATTTTAGAAGTTATTGAATCGGATATTTCGTTTGGCCGATTTTACCCATGGAAAGGTTTTTCCTCGTTTGATACTTGTAAAAATAATTGTCGATTGGGCTTCGTTAGGTCTTAGTTCAACTGAGTTCGAAAACCGTGTTTCACAAACAAAAACTCAATGGATAGCCGGGATTCGTCCAGCGAAAAACAAATATTTCTAGAAAAATCTATTTTGGGCGTTTCGGAATGTTATTTGGCAGCCTACATAAACAGTAAAAGAAGCCAAAGGTTGGGGGTTTCGGCTTCCTCTTTGGCAGCCTTCTTCAACAATAAATGCCTGGCTGAGGGAGGAAGACCACAATAACATATCCATTTTTAAGTGACCCCTTATCCGTAATCACTTGAAAGCTATCTTTTATTTTCCCATCACCATTTATTGCTAAAGAAGGTTGTCAAAGAGCATGCCAAAAGTTTCAAAATATAGATTTTTCTGAAAGTTTCTCAAGGGCTAACCATCTTTATTTTTAAACGTAATTTAAAAACGTCAAGTGAGCATGAGGTAAATCTAATAAAAAAAATTAAAAAAAAAATGTATCATTGCTCACAGCCTCCTAGTTTCACTGCTGAAGAATGCTGCCAAGAGCAAACAAAAACGCCCAGAATAGATTTTTAAAGAGATCTAGGTTTTTCGCTGATAAAGCATTTCATTTAATAAAAAAAAATAATTTGTATATGTACCGACGTTCCGGCACAATTTTCAAGTCTTATTCAGGGACTTAAAAGTAAAATAGGCCAAATAAGTAATAACAACTTGTAAATATAAATAGTTGATGACATAATAAATAAATCTATAAAATTACGAAGTGGAATTAATTCTACGTTTTAAGTGAACATACCGGATAATTTGTAACTTCCTATTATTAACTATGTTTTTTTCTATATGAGGTAATTTTAAAAACATTTTATTTTATTTTTATACAAACACATATTCGATTCCAAGAATTTAACTTTCAGGGGGGACCCTCCCCCCTCCCAAAGACCCTTTTTGGGATCAATCAGTAGAAGCCCTGAGGAAGTTGGCTCACCACATCGATATGATTATGTTGGATAAAATTTATGCTTCAAAAGTAAATGCTTTTTTTTTTTTTTTTTGAAATTTCAATCTAACGGAATAGATTTTAAATGAGTTTTCTTATATACGAATTTCGAATAAAAACGAGGAAAAGCTGTAGGTTTGCTAGCTGAGGAGGTCAATTCTCTCCCCCCCCCCCACAATCTTCTAAATTAGTTTCATAAAATGCTCCAAATTCAGCCGATGAAAATATCGCTATGATGAAGAGAGATTTGCAGCCGGCGAAAATTGCTCCGCCACGATTGCACGAGAGAGAAACAATATTTCTACATTATTGGAGTCGACAAACAATAACTTGTATTACTGATTGATGTAATGTTCCTATAAATGTATTAGATATTTACTGGGGAAAATGTTCATATAAAGTAATATTGTCACAGAAGAAAAAAAAAAAAAAAAAAGAAAAAAGTAATTTATTCGTCATAAATACATTTATGCATTACAAGCAATTTTTGAAAACAAGTTTTGACCTACTAGTTAACAAAATATGTTCTATCTGTTTCTCAATAAAAGCGATCCTTATGAATCCCTCTCTCGTTATATATATATATATATATATATATATATATATATATATATATATATATATATATATATAAAGAGCTCAATTCTAGAAAATAAAGAATGAGAAATTTGGGAAAACACTTTATTTTTGACTTTGCTGGGTAAACAAAAATGAAGCTTATGAACAGGTTTGAGGTAATTTATAAAGTTTATATATATATATATATATATATATATATATATATATATATATATATACAGTACTACTGATTAATTTAAAAAAATAAAAATAAAGCAAATGGAATTTTATGTGAGCAATTTTTCTTTTATGCATACAACGTTTCTGCAACGGAATTATGATTGTTATAAAAAATGTTTACCACAATAAGTAACTATAATCACAATCTCGCTGATTAGATAATCGGGCCAGCGGAAGTATCAGTGATTGACGAAATCCGAAACAGCAACATTTATAATGCTTTTATGATAAACTCCAATAAAATGTATTGACTCAAAGAAATATCTTCCCTTGAAAGAAAAAAAGTGTAATGTCCGAATACAATATTTATTTTTGCTTAATGATTTTATCTTGGTCATTATATACTTTATGTTGTGTTAGTAGAATCTTATGCTAAATATCTGTAACTTAAAATTTAGACTAGAAAGAGGTAAAAAACGAAAAATATACTTATGTCTAGCAGTTGAAATCTTCGTTTAGTGTTGCATAAAGAATATGTGTGAACATAATTTTTATACTCCCAGCGTTTTCGAATGGACAAGTCACATAGGTGCAAGGGAAGAACTCATGTTAAATAATTTCAAAGCCCTGAGCGAACCAAATCATAAAATGGAGAGTCTGTTATCAAATCTTTCGCATAATAAAGTAAAAGGTGTAATATCTTAGGTAATCAATGAAAATACTAATTAAATTAATAAACATAAACACATTAAACATCTTCTTACAAAAAATTAAAAGTATTTCTTATATATGATAATGATATATCAATCAGTTTTTTATTATTAAAGAAAACAGAAAATATCACAGAAGCAAATACAAAAACTTCAATTTTTCAGGAGAGTAATAAAAACTATTTGGAGTTGTAAAAAACATACAATTGAAAAGGGTCTAAGTGATAAAAAATAATGGTGTATTGAGTGTGTATAGAATATATTTGATACTAAATAGAGTGGTGTTTCATCATTGGTTTCCAGTCGTTAACTCTGTATTATTAATTTCGGCACTTATGCCTCTCTGTTTCTAGGCTCCTTAATTATAATTGAGAAAATCTCGGCTGTGTCAGTGAGGATCATGGTGAAAGATTTCACCAGAACATAAAGGAAATGGAAGGACACTAACAGGGAAAGTGGAATATAAATATGACAGCTGATTATTTCTGGTAGCTAAAAAGAGATTTATCAAATTTTTTCTATAGGAGGAACTCCACAAAACGTTCATTTCAAGGCAGTATTTTAAAAACAGCTCAAATTTTCAAATTTAAGTTATGACGTTTTATTTATTTATTTCATTGTGAGCTTCGCAACTTTAGCGATAAGCTCATGATCAGGAAAATCTCTGTCCACTCAAGAAGAAAAAATAACAAACAAAAACAAAAAAAAAAAAACAAAACAAAAAAAGATAACAAAACATCGGGAAGAAACCAAAACGAACACAAGAACAACCAGAATAAGTTAATTTGAGTGACTTTTCACTCATGTGTGCAAATATTCGCACATACATATTGGTGATGTGAAACATTAGTTAGTTTTGAAGAGTGTCGTTTTGAAATTTATGGGTTTGATAACTTATATTTAATAATATAATATAAATTAAATAGAAGCTAGTATTATAATGTATATTTTGCTATTTCCTTTATTGTGAAAAGTTGGTACATGACGGAGAAAAACTAAGTTCATATTCTGATTCAGCAAACTCAAATTAGGGATAATGACATGCTAAAATAGACACCTCAGACACAAAGTTGAATTTTGCAGACCAGTGTTATTGTTATATGGGTTGATCCGAAGATATTCCCGCAAAAAATAGCTTGCTTTCTCTCAACATTCATGTAGCCAACGGCCATAGCCACGTTGACTGCACCGGTTCCCGTTGACCACCGAAGTTAAGCAACGTCGGGCGTGGTCAGTACCTGAATGGGCGACCGACCACGTGCTGTTGTTGGCATTATAAAAGGGCGGCAACCTATAGATAGCCCTGCGTTAATAGCCCAAATGATACGCCGTTAAACCTTAAAAAAAAAGAAAAAAATCCATGTATGGCTAGGTATCTATAGATGCGCACTGGCCTAATATGTTAGTTAATCTTGATGTAGAATATAAATTCTGTATATACCTTATTTTGGACTCTAAATCTTAAATTCATCGGTCTCTTTCTCCCTCCCTCTCACTCACTCTCTTCTCGCTCTCTCTCTTTCCCTCTATCTGTTTCTTCTTCTTGCAATATTTATAAGTTCTTCGGAATATATGACAAGATCAATTTATGATAATCCCAAACCCCCTTTCGCATGAAATGTGGGTGTTTTGAAATCCCTCGAACGGGCTTTTAGTAAGTGAATATAAATTTTTATTCTCAAATAGATGGAGGATCATTGATTTTGTCAGTTAATATACGGTGCTCATGCGTGATCAGGCATTTCCTTTGTTTGTTTTACCCGTCCCCTTTTTCCCTCTTCATATTATATTCCCCTTTTTATTCCTGTTCGAATCATACTTTCTGTTTTTTAATTTTATTTCTTTATTTTTTTGTTGCTATATTATTCCCGTTGTTCTATTTCCCCCGCATTATGGCCAGTTCTTCATAAAATTAACCTCGGACATATTTATTTTTTCTTTATTTGACCTCTTTTATTTCCTAACGATATTATTCATTGAATTTATTAAACGAGTATTTTTCATTACCTATTCTACTTATTCTATAAATATTTCATGCTAATAAATAAAAGTGAGGGATTATCATTGTTATTCTAAAGAATCATTTTAGGTAAAATAACAATTTTTTCCTAAGTTGATTTAATCCGCCGGATGAAGAAAACTCTAAGTTCTAACGAAAAATGTCGGACCACGTCCAATTACTTATAAAACATAAATGGCATAAAACGTTTACCTGGAAGCCTTATGCAAAGACGTAAGCGTTACGATTTTTTCGCGCGAATTTCGCCCATGTTTCGGTGTACGGATTCTCCAGGTTAAAGAACTCTTCTGAGCCAGCTACAGAGCTGACAGACAAAAATTCGTATATATATATATATATATATATATATATATACACATATAGACGTTTTTTCACTCTACAATACCGATTCGGCAGTCTGCAAGATTTTTTTTTTAGAAGAGTAGTGATTTTCGAAAAGTTCTCGCCAACCAGAATCTTTTATTAATTTCTACTTTTTGAATTGATATTACGGTTTGAATGAGATAATTGAGAACATTGAATGGATATTACTCTTAAAGAAGATTTACTGCTGATTTCAAAAATGTGATGAATCGTAGAAACAAAATGTGTACAAGCAGAGAAAATTGGAGTTGTACTACAAAAACCACGTTTTTTTTTCTGAAGAATCTTTAGAGCGGCATATGTTTAAGACGGAGTGAGATAGAAATGTTTGGTTGGTGGTGTTGAAGTACATTTTTTTGTCTGTACCCTGTATATATATATATATATATATATATATATATATATGTATATACACTTTAAGAGGTCAACCTAAACTCAGAAAAACAGTGCTTGAAGAGTTAGTTTCGTTTAATTTAATTTGAGATATTAAAGAGTTTTTATTCAAGGTTTTCTAGATCACACGGGATATAAACATTGAGATGAAAGAACATATAAATTTTATGACTAGATTATGGAATGAAGCTTTTAGTGGCAGGATTATTTTTATGGACTTTAACAGCTGCTATAGCTGACAAGCTTGCCTAGCTTATCAGCTAGATAGATAGCGCGGACATTACGCTCGGTACTTTCTGCTTAAAATATCACAGTGAATCATCAATTGATGATTTTTAGTGATGCACTATTTGTCATCATTGGTCATATATTTTTATCAAAATCAGTTTTATAATATTTTTTGTTTTTTTCGATAATTTAAAGAAAAAACAATTTCTTTTTTTCATTTGTCTACTTAATTTGTTATTAGCTCGTTTGGTGCATAATTATTAGAAGCCATTTCTTACGCCATTCTGTTTTTTAAGGAATTTCTTCTCTCTAAAAAAAATGGCGTTTTCTCCGGATATTTCTTCCCTGAAAAATTAGTTATCATTTCAATTTTACCACAAAACATTTAATATTCAGTTAGAAAGTACCTATTATAAGTTTTCCAAATCCCAACATCGATAAACAAGTTATGGAAACCGTATAAAATAACGCCATGCCTTTTATCTTGACAGTTTATAAAAAAAAAAAAAAAAAAGTAAAGAACCATCCCGTTTCTTCTAATCAACCATAACCGAGCCCAAGAGATCTGTTATTTAATGCAATATATCCCATATCTTCTATATTGAGATGAGAGGATTGCTAGCGTGCAGGACTCCCATCTAGGAGATCTGTGTTCGAATCTCGCTTGTGGCAGGTTAAAGTTTTTTAAGTCGATGGGCTCGCTGGACAAATTTTCTGCCACTCTCTGGATGCTTAAAGAAGGTGGCAAACTGTATTACGGAACTAATGAAGAAAGAAGAGTAAAGTCTTAATATGTGTGTATATATATATATATATATATATATATATATATATATATATATATATATAAAATCAGTCCCGTAACAGGCCCCGAGGGGCAGATACTATAGAGGTATCTGATTCATGACCATACGGCACACTAGGGAGATAGTGTGGTCAGTACTCCTTGGCACACTTGGGAGATAGTGTGGTCTCCGGCCGCCTGATTTTCCCCTTGGCTGCTTCGACTGCTAGAGTCATTAGCACCCAAGGTACCCATTATTAAATTAATTAAAAACTGGGTTGGCCTACGGACGGCCAGGGAGGCTGAATTCAACCCATGTACGAAGCCACTAGAAGAAAAAATCTTTAGTGTTTGCTCGGGATTTGAACTCAGGTCCTCCAACTTATTAGTCCAGTGCTCTACCACTGAGCTAACCTCGCCCCTATATATATATATATATATATATATATATATATATATATATATATATATATGTATATATATATATATATATGTATATGTATATATATATATATATATATGTATATATATATATATATATATATATATATATATATATATATACATCAAATAAACTCGGACAACTTTACCAAATCGTCTGCTGAGCTTTCAGTTGATATTTCTAAAACAAACCCCAAGTAGACGTCAGATAGTTTTTCTAATCTGATACTAGAATAATTCTAGCATTTATTCCTCGCTAACTAAATGTCGTAAACTCTTCGAATTTTTCGAGTGCTAATATAAAAACAAGAGCTCTCTTAAATTTATATTGAGATTAAGTGCAAGGACATAGACATGAAACGTAGACCGCTGATAAAAATCGATCGCAAGGCCAATTGCAGTTAATCACGATTTTCAGAGAGATCTTTACATGTGACTATGTGTTTTCTTCTAGCAAAAACGTACAGGGGGCCTTGAGGATGTTCAATGGAAATAGCTTGGATTCCAGCCTGAAAAGAGTCTAATTCAATGATGGGATCGTTGATGGACGCCCCTACTTTACTGAGGGGTAATTCATATGCTCAGTAAAAAAAAAAAAAAAAGAAAAAAAGATATTGGCAACTCATGCCTCGAGGCGAGGATATGATAGACTAAGGATTGACTCATTACAATTAAGCTGTATTAATAGCATAGTGAGTATTAGAGCTCCTGAAGAGGCACTTAAAGTGGTTTGAAACATGTAGGGTAGATTTTTATAAATTAATTGACAATGTAATTCTATTTTTATTGACCTCCCGCATGGCATATAAAAAATTGTGGACCGACTAGTGTACCCTTAACTGCAAAGTAAGTAAACAATTATCTCATCTCTTTATTTACCTGGAATTATTTTCCTAAAATAAGTTATCATCAACAGGGGTCTAAAGACTAAGAAACCTGATAGATAAATTAAGCCAACAATTTTCTTAGATGTTTCTAAGGGATAATTACTTTCTGCTTTTAATAAAGCACAATAAAGCGTCTTTACTCTGAAGAAAGTCTTAAAATAATCAAATTACTAGATAAAAGATACGTTCAACCACAGATGTCTAGTGTACGATCTGTACAGCTGATCATCATCTCAGCTAAAAGGCATCTATAGCTAGGAAATTATCTAAACTGGTGATCATCGAGGTAAGTAAAGGACAAACATATGTAACGAAGGATCTGAACTGGTGATCATCAATGTAGGTAAAGGACAAACATATGTAAGGAATAATCAGGACAGCTGATCATCAAGGTAGATCAAGGACAAACATTTATAAGGAATGGTCTGGACAGCTGATCATCAAGGCAGGTAAAGGACAAACATATGTAAGGAATGATCTGGACAGGTAAACATCAAGGTAGGTAAAGGACAAATATATGTAAGGAATGATCTGGACAGCTGATCATCAAAGTGGGTAAAGGAAAAACGTATGTAAGGAATGATCTGGACAGGTAAACATCAAGGTAGGTAAAGGACAAATATATGTAAGGAATGATCTGGACAGCTGATCATCAAAGTGGGTAAAGGACAAACATATGTAAGGAATGATCTGGACTGGTAAACATCAAGGTAGGTAAAGGACAAATATATGTAAGGAATGATCTGGACAGCTGATCATCAAAGTGGGTAAAGGAAAAACGTATGTAAGGAATGATCTGGACAGGTAAACATCAAGGTAGGTAAAGGACAAATATATGTAAGGAATGATCTGGACAGCTGATCATCAAAGTGGGTAAAGGACAAACATATGTAAGGAATGATCTGGAAAGGTAAACATCAAGGTAGGTAAAGGACAAATATAAATACGTAAGGAATGATCTGGACAGCTGATCATCAAAGTGGGTAAAGGACAAACATATGTAAGGAAAGATCTGGACAGGTAAACATCAAGGTAGGTAAAGAACAAATATATGTAGGGAATGATCTGGAAAGCTGATCATCAAAGTGGGTAAATGACAACCATATTTAGGGATAGATCTGAATAGCTAATTATCAAGACGGTTAAATGATAAACTTATCTAGGGAAAAATGTGCACAGCTGAACTTGAAAGTGACTAAAGGGCAACCCTATCTAGTAAATGAACTGGACAGCTAAACATCAAGTTCCAAGCTTTCAGGGTCCAGCTGGAATTTTATTTCTAACATTCCATGTTTACTTGTAGAGAAAAATGAATAAGGGTTGGTAGCGCATACTTTATAGTTGTATTAGCTACGTAAGATTATGAAAAAATAGCGTGCTCAGCATTTATAATAAAAACTATGGCAACATGTTTCGCCACCACTTGTAATTATTGATTTAAATTATAAACGGCCTCGTTAGTCCTTCCAAGCCAAGGAAAACACGAGAACAGTCGTTAGACCTGTTGTTTTCGATACAGTATGAAGTCAAAAAATAATCACCGGGCGGAAAGTGAAAATGGAATATGAAAAAGGGTGCTACCTAAATAATAATAATAAACGGAGAAGGGTCTGGTCATTGAGATTCCTCCGATGCGAGTGAGCGATGCCCACTATGCGCCCATACCTCGAATTCATAGTGAAATATTAAAAGAGAAAAGAAGGCGGCGATTTTTCACGTGGGTAAAAAGAGGAAATAGAAGCATGCAGGGTTGGAAGAGAGGGGAGTCGGAAATTGCGAGGCATCCCCACCCCAAGCTCAACCCAACCCCTCCTATTATTTTTGGTATTGATCCGATATGTACATGAAGGGCCTCCTCTCCCTCACAGCTAGGGCCTACTGCCTTTTTGTAGGATCTCTCGCTCTCCCTTCGTCACGTGGTCTAGGCCGTACAAGCAGCACTACGATATCCTTGTCCTAGCGGCCACAGCCGGCCACTGAGCTTCGGACCGGTGGTGGGGGTTTGGTCTTGTGGTGGGGGGAGGTAAACACTGCCCCTCCTCCTCTGCTCGAATCTCCGCTCCGATTAAGGGGATGAGTTTTTTTTCTCATCTCCTACTTGTCTGCAGTGGTTCTTTACCCAATTATTCTACAGAGCGTGAGACTTTTTTTTCAGTTCAAAAATGCATCGCAAAGAATTAGCTTAAGATCATATTTACCGAACTGGACTCCAGAAGTGGATTACGTTTTCTGCGGAAATATTTATTATTTTTTATTCTCTCAGACGGCACTTAGTGTTTAGACGTTAACAATCCTTGCTTTTGTGGGTTCGACTCCTACCAATTGTGGTGGATTTTCAGCAGAAAAAAAAGGAAAGACAGCGTCAATCCTGGTTGGAAAATTATGTAGATATACCTTTCCCAAAAAAATAAGTTATTAATCAAAGGACATTAAAAATAAAACAATGTTGATTCTCAGTTATTTCCAGAGAAGAAATAACAACTACCATGGGGCCTCCCCGTGGTCATAATTTCAGAACCCGTTAAAGGGTTAACCCATGGTTAATGGGTTAATGACGATAATGTCGACGCGCCGGAAAAAAATAAAACAAAAACTCCCATGAACAGTAGACGAAGCTGCCGATTCATGCACCACTTTAATAATCTTGCATAATCAACCCTTGTAGTCTACATGTTAAGATTTTAAAGTATGACAGAAGTTGATAATTACCGATTTTTCTATTTAATACTACATATATTGCACTAAAAATGATGCTTTGAATCCTATTACCGTATAACCTTAAGCGCTAAAATTTGTTTCGTTCGGAGCGCGAATAATATATATACAAATTCAAAGGAATTTCCACAAGATGGAAAGAGTCCAAAGGTACCAGTTAAGTGACCATGATGTAAATGTGAGTAAGCCATAAAGAACATGCCTAAGCGTCCAATTTTCTGGGACCAATGGCTTATGAGACGCAAACATTTCAAGATTTTGGCATCGGGTCCTGCCTATAGAAGCCGGGTTTTCGTTCTATATGTTTTGTGGAAATGTCCTAAAAGAAGAACTTGAAATGTTCGCAGGAGCTTGTTCCTGGAATACGTTTAGTTCTTCGCAGCCTAACATTTTAATTACTAACTTAGTATGAGAAAATGCAATCACATTTACACCAAATCTGGTTTCCTAGTCATATCACGTTGTTACACCTCGATAATTAAGCCAATTCTCGATCCAGGATAAGACAACTTAATTAATGGCGCAAAAAGAAAGCAGGCGGACCTTCAATTTTCAGTTCTTCATTTGATTTTCATGAAATCCAGGAATGGCAAAACGAGTTAGTTAGTGGCTCCTTTCGTCGTTTAAATTCCTAAGTTGTTAGTCTACATGATATTATTCCCAATAACCCAAAAAATACTTTAAAAAAAATAATATTTCTGATACGAACTGGATCCCGTAACAGTAGCTTGTTTTTCTCAGTAATTACACTCAATTCCTGGCACAAGCTAATATTTAGGTTATGTAATATCATAGATGACAAATATCTTCATGATAATTATATATCATGAATTGAGATCAACGAAACCCTTATGTTAATCATATTTTGTTCCGACATGGTTGGTGGTCCGTGAAGATTCGGCAGTAAATAATGAAATTTAGATTATTTAATAAGAAAGAATAGTACCCAGGGCCAGAAACTACTTTTTTCTACCTATTTTAGTAACTTAACTTCTAGTTAAGATAAAAAGTAAAGCGTATGGATACTAAGTATTGACGAAATGTTAAATATATTACAATTTATTATTTCTCGAGGAGTTTAGTGTAAAATTTGTGTTTGCCCGGACACTTATGAAGAAGCGAAAAACGTTTTTGTTAAAAGTAATTGTTACATAAAATGTTTGAATTGCACATTTCGATAGCACAATAAAAATACTTTACGATGATATATTTTAGTTTCCATTTTGGTCCCTTTTTATATTACTTGAGCACAAAATTACCTTTGCACACAACTGTATATATATGATACTTGATTCATACGGAACATTTTTATTCATTTAGAAAATCTTGTGCAAAATGTGTTCCAAACGCAATAATTATAGAAGACAGTCGCCGAAACTAGTATACCCAGTGGCAATGAAACCTAATTATTTCTCCACCTGTCATAAAATTTACCAATATAATGATCATTTCATTGATTTCATTAGAAATTGTTTAAAATAATTGTTTGTACTTGAAGCATTGTTGATGATGTAAACTAGTAAAGCATTTAGAAGCTTTGAAGCATAACAATTCCGTTAAAATATTCATAATCCGCTTTTAGCATATTTATAAAAATTCTTTTTTTAAAAAGCTACATTCCTTAAAAAAAAAAAAAAATGAAAAGGAAATGGGAATTAATTGTTGCCCTCTATTATTACAATAAGTTATCCTTTGTAAATTCAGAAGGGCCAACTAGAATGACAGCAATAAAAAAATATTCCAATTAAATATGTGACAGATTACAATAACAGGAACAGGTAGTAACTGAACGGAGAGAAAAAAATAACTGAATCCGAAATGAATGGTATGTGCATAGAGGGAGCCACTTCCCACGTCAGAGCGACAGGTAGGTTGGGTAACGGAGTGGAGACGTGTAACCACCCCCTCTTCTGCTCATTGTCTATTTCACCCCTTATCCAGGAAGGGTTGTCCTGAACGGGAAGAAAAAAAAAAAAACTCGATCCCTTATCACAATCTTATCAATAGGCCGTTGGTTGGGGGTGCACTCTGAACCGATATCGGTTCCGTGTATTGTCAATTGTCATGGTGAAGGATTTTTCACCCGAAAAATTAACGCAAAAAAAAAAAATCAATTTATGAAAATGAATTCCAAATTTTGCGTTGTTTGAGTTAAAAAAAATATAGAAATTTTAAATTAAATAAACTTTATGAAAGTTGTGAACTCCTCAGGAAGATGATTTCAGACATTTTTTAAAATTTAAATTATTTATTTAAATGTTAACGTCCATTATTATTAACGAAGAATTTTAGAACCGGTTATCTATAGTTGACTACCCATTTCTATCCAGGATAGGGTTGATAGCTTTTCTTTTTTCTAAAGATAAGCCACCACCCCATAGTGGGAAACGAACCCACGACCCTTGGCACGGAGTGTTATGTGCTCACGCCTTAACACCCACGGCCACCGGGCCTCCTTAATTTAAATTAAAAGTCATAAGAAATAACAACAAATTGAGTTGTTTTATATATATATATATATATATATATATATATATATATATATATATATATATATAGTTATTTGCACTCCATGCAAAGCATTTACAGCGTACATATACAATACATATAGTTAAGGTTTTATGACACCCACCAAGATATTTAGTTGACAAATTATTCTAATTTCATAAATTAGTAAATTAAGCTTTCATTTTAACTGTTTATTTTATAGCGCTCAATCTTCATCTTTAAACCACTTCATTCATTAACTTAATTTTGCACGATTTCCTAAGTCATCTAACTAGGTTGTCACCACCAATGTTTTCAATGTTTTGACTGTTAATGGTAGTTCTTGAAAAATGTAAGAGCATATCGCCCTTCTACATACCACAAAACAACAATAAACTCATTACATTCCTATGCATACCTGTACAAGAACATATTAAATTCGCCAAAGTTTCGGAACTCTAATAAAGAAAAGATCCTGAGTAAGATCATGAATTAATAAAGAGTTATTCTCAAAATGATGAGAATAAATAAATAAATATTTAAAATAAATAAACATATATAACATCATATTTTATTTCAATTAAATAATAATAGAGAAGTTTTGTTATATTAATCCTCTGAATTCTTTACTATCTGCTAATTTTTTTATTAAAGTCGAGGTTTCTCCTATAGTTAGTTTTAGTAATTCCTTTTAATATTTAATTATTATTTTGTTATTTTTTTTTGTTTAAGAAGTTCTCGTTGCCAATAATTTGTTTTTAATGAGGTTGATTTTATTTTGGATTTATTTATCTTCAACTGAGAAATATATTTAAGTTCATGCGTTTGCCGTTCTTGATTTAGAACTCATGATACAAATTGAGACTTTAATTTCTTTTCAGCGCCTTTGAAGATTGGCGGACGGGTGGTTACTGACAGGAATAATTTTCTGATTATCGGACTTCCTTCAGTATAAAAGGGATAAGGATGTAATTTAAAAAATAATCTACTTAGGGGGACTTCGAAATGAGATGAGATTTGTATATAATATTTTTTAAACCCATCAGGCACAGGTATATTTTCGATAAAATCAAACAATATATTCTGTATCTGCTCTAATACAGGGAATAAAGATGGGATTTTAAAATATATTGTTTATGTCCTTTGCGAAGAACCTGCCCCTCCCCAAGAATTGCTTCATTATATAAGCAAGCTTCTTGTGTTAACAATATTATCATCTGTTCTAATTGTTTTCCACAAAAAAGTCTTTGTAATCGTACTATGAATCGTAATGATTTATATATTTATATTTATATATATATATATATATTAGTACAGTGTGGTGAAATTGGTGCAAACCGATACTGCTAGGATATTTTTATTTGACTGATACCAAAGGGTCTAACTTTGCCCAAAGAGTGCGAATAGAAAAATATCTTATATACCAATATATTTGTGTGTTCGCTCTCAGAAAAATATATAAGCAATAAAGGTTTCTACCACTTTGACCCCACTGTACTAATGTGATCCAATTTTACGGTATAAAATACAAGGGCGTTTCTAGTCCCCTTAATGATATTAGAGAACACTAAATGAAAAGAAATAGAAAAACGAAACGTCAAATTATAATAATTATAATTTCACGTTTCAATTTTCATTCTTATAGGCAATTATTTTTAATGATATATTCTGTAAAGGCCTTTTAATATAACTACACAATCATTTTCTTCATATGTTATGATCTCATAAGTACCGTGGACGGGCAAACAGAACTATTTTTTCTCCCGTATAAACAATCTTGTTTTTCCATCATTACAGCACCAATATTATAGTGTAGTGATCTGTAGGTGCAATATTTTAAGTAATATGTATTTTAATCTGTTAATATTTTTTTTCAATAAAAAAAAATAAATGATAATCTCATAAGTTTACTTAAAAAAGTAATTTTATTATAGCAGTATGACCGAAACCCAACTATTAATATTTTGTGCTATATACTTGTATTAGCGATACAAAGCTGATTATTAACTTTTCCTTTTCTATTTATTATTATTTTTTTTTAATCACTAAAATTATATAAATTCTACCTCCTTTTAAAGACCATATAAAAAGTGTTAAGTATCAATCAGCTAAATTCTCCAATAAAGATTAAAGATTTTGAAGTGTTTAAGAGGCTTTTTGAATAATTTAGGTCACATTAAAATTAATAAAAATGTAAGTTGGTGCACTAGAAAAACTGACAACCCTTCAGATATGACAATGGCCTACCGAGTGACCTATTTCCACTTCTAAGCCGGTTTTATCTATTGTTTTTGAATTTTTAATATTTTTCCAGGGGGGTTTTATTCATGCGCTATGTCGAGAATCTTTGTTGTACACTTTTTTGGGGAAACGTTATTTGTTCTAGAAATTTTAAATTCACAATTATTGTTTCTTCAATGTATGATTGTATTATAATGATAATCGTGAACTTTCTTTTCTCAGAGAATGGAACAGAAGATAACATATTTATCGTTCTGAATTAACGACTTTATTTTGCTTCAGAATCCCGTCAAATGGACTTTTTCCTTGAAGTCCTAATTTCAAAATTAGTAGAGGTTTTGGTTTGGGAAAACATCAATGTGAATCTTATTGTATTGCAATAACAAATAATTGTAGGGGTTAATTCCTAAAATTAGGAAGTTTTTTTAGTTTTCCCAAATTTTAAAAAAGTGCAATTGACGGGTTTTTGAAATAAACGATTCAATTATCAATAATCTATAAATTATAAACTTTATAAAAATAAGACATCAACAAAATAAATAAATAAAACTATGAAATATACAACAATGTTGGCTACATCCCTTAAGCGTATAAAGCTATGGAGAGAATCATAGAGCTTAAATAAAGGAGAGATATATTTGTACCTTGAGATTATCAAAAAATAATTTTTTTTCAACAATTAGATAAATTGTTTAGACTTTTATGAATATTTATATAGCCGGAAACTTCTTCTTTCGAAATAGTACCTCAATATTTCACTCAACCGATTTTTTTTTTACAGTTTAAAGTTCATATTCTTACTAATATTATTAAGAATATAAACATTTTTTTTTCTCCTTTTTGGCGAGTTATAAATTGTTATCTAAAAATTGAGATAGAACTTAGAAGCAGTTCTACACACAAAACAAATTAAAAACGTTTCATATTTTATAACGTACAATTGGATATTATAAGGAATATATTTTATATGTTCCTATATATAAAATATGGTTTACCTTAATTCAACGATTTTTAATTAATAAAGACACTATTTTTGTTTATATACTTTAATCCTCAATGTATTAACAATATAGGCATATAAACAAGAGATAGTTTCGAGAATGAAATGGATAAGTGTTAAAAATATTTTTGAATGTATAACCAATTTAGCTTGCACACAAAAATCAATTTTTTAAAACCTTGAGCTGGCGCATGAATTTATGAAGATTCAAAAAGTGTTTACAAGACACTGTTTACTATAACACATCATTAATTACTCTGATTCTATTTATTTCTCTGAAGAAAATGATAGTGAAATTTCAAAAGTGTTGCTTCGTTTTATTCTATGATTGTATAAATATTTTTTTTTGTTAATCCAATCCCTTGTTGTACGATTAATTTTTCCGTCCATCGTAAAAATAAACGTAAAGAAGAAGCGTTCTGTTCGAAAACACGCTAAGTTGACACAGTTTGATCCTCTAACCGCCTGTGACGTGGAAACCGCTTTGTGATTATCTTATATGATATAAATAAATAAATACACTCCTTAGAAACGCCTAATTTATATAACAAAATCTAATAAATACCTAAATAATAAAATTACTAAATCATTTGAGCTTATGAATGTTTTTTTTTTTTTTTTTTTTTTTTTTAATAACTTATAATTCTGCCCTTATGATTACATTATTTTCAATATTTAAAAAAAATAATTTTAAAACGTATTTTTATAAATGAAATATGCCTTTAATAGTAGTAGGGGTCATTAATTTAAGTTCATTGGTCCAAGTTGTAGATTTTACTGTATTTCTGGAATAAATATTTTTATCTATCACCATATAAAATAAAATAGCTAATTAATATATTTTAATTATTGTTAATTTCAAAAGCCTACGTCTAGCAAATTGTAGACAAAGCTAGTTCAAAGCACCTGAAAATACTACTAACCATCATGTCGAAATACTTATTTAGAATATTTTAAAACCTTACAGTATTGCCTTTTCCGCGCCAGCTTTAAGGACCAGAGTTCCACTACTGCACTGAAGATATGACTAGAACTGGTATGAGGTTGACTAGGAACTGATCTACGTCCTGCCCTTCCGATTCACCAAGTCGTTTGTATTTCGGAGGGTGGGAGGGGGCGAGAAGTAGAAGAGGAAGGAAAGAAAAAAAAAATCTTTGCACCTCGCCCTGGGCCAAAGGGGGTTACGGCAACGGTCTCCAGGACATCCGAGTGCAAAAAATTGTCCGGGGAGTCTAGTCCTGGAGAGGGGGCGGCTGGTCATCGTCTAGTCCAGGGAGGGATGTCTCGGAATTATTAATCATGGGGTCGATCCTTCCTATTCGGGAAATGGTAATTTTTTCCATCTGAGCCATAACGGATCGCTAGTCGTACAAAAGAAATGGTTTTGTAAGGTCTTGTTGGTTTTTAGGACGTCCAACGGATTTCCTCCCTGGGATTGTTCAATGTGTTGGGAAATAAATAATGAATATTATTTAAAGGGCAAATGTTCGAAGCAGAACACTCTTGAAGTTACGCTTCCTAGAAGCAACGCTTGAGGATCTCGGAAGAAAGTTAAGGACATTTTGAGGTCATTTGTTACAACCAACATACTTTGGCGAATAGCATCTTTTTCCTATTTTTGAGTTGACGCAGATGCTGCATTAAGCGATGCCACTCCGAAAACACATCTTAAGTAAGTATATATATAAACTCAGTTTAATTTTTTTTCTCTAGTAGTCCATGTTGATATAAAGAAATAAATTTAAAAATAAATAACAAAATGAAGTTAAATAAAAATAGATAGTAAATTTATAAATAAATAAAAAATTAAATTTACTAACAAAATTATGATTACAATAAAAAAAAAATTGTTATAGAAACTAATGTGGAAATCGTTCTATGAAGATGTGAACTCGTTGTAAAAAGAAGTGGAATGTACTGTTTATAAATTATGTTCCAACGACATTAAACAGAAATACACCACAAAGTTCAGTATGGAACAATCTTCGAAAAATAACAATAGGAAATATACAAATACTTAATTCTGACTCTAAAACATAGCAAATACTTTAGCAAAACATTATATATTATATTAGATTATAATATAATAACGTTTGTTAATTCGTACAACAATTATTACAAATCAATTACTAGTCAAGACGAAGTAAAAAAAAAAAACTTGGCACCATCTTAGCTTGTTAAAAAATAATTGGTTTCTTTGGGAGGAGATCGTTGACCGATAGAATTGCGAGAGTAAATATCGTTGATACAAATGCGAAGTAACGAATGTGAAAAAACGGATTTTTCTTTTTCAATCTATACTGATTGCAGTTGGTCTGACTCCGTGTTTTTTTATTTTATTTTTATTTTTTTGATGAGGTATTTTTACTATAACAATAGATAAAATAACACAGCTGTTAAGTTTTGTTACACTTATGTTAAACTAGCTGAATACCCGTGCTTCACCACGGCCGATAAGTATTTTTTATATTGAGTTAAATAAGATTTGATAAAAAAAAAAAAAAAAAAAAAAAATAGAACAACCGCTTAATAAGTTAGGTAAACAGAGACGAATACACGTTGAAAAGCATAAAACTAACAAATTTGAAGTTTTAAGCACTTATCACTTCGTTTGACATTGCCCCACCGAACATTACAACAGAATCTTATTGTAGAGAATTTAGTAACCTTTCGAATAGCCGCCTTCCACTTACTACGATTTCCCAACCGTTTTCGAGATATTTTAGAAAATATACTGAGATCCGAAAACTTTGTATCACCATTCATACAATTTTTTTCACTTCGTTTCTGAATACCCAAACAGAAAATTAGTTTTGAAAAGTATTTCTATCAATTTTTCTGGTAAATGGCTACAGAACTCGCTTAAAAAATAGTTGCATTCATTTTCCTACGTTAAGGAATCTTTCGCACAGATTTTGCTCCAAAAACCATGTTCCAGTAAACGGATTCAACTGGTTAATGAACTTGACCTTTTAAAGGAGAAGAACGATTTTTGTACCAAATGTTATCAAAATCGAACCATTTTTGAGCCGATGAGGAACTTCTTAATAATTCAAACCTCCCTTAAATAACTTAAACATTTGAATATCAAAAAAACATTCTTAGCGAGTGTTTACACTCTAAACGTATTGTCCGTGCAAAATTTCAAATTTTTGTGTCAAGTGGTTCGGGATATTATAACCTCGGATGGGCCATCACCAGGGCCTGAGTGGTATTTGACAAATATTCACTTAATTTTACGTTTTGTTCGTAGTTTTTATATTTCACTATAATTTTAAGTTTTTTTTTTAAGCCCGGTGGCCGAGAGTGTTAAGGCGTTTAACACTCCGTGCAAAGGATCAAAGAAAAGGCAACAGCCCTATCCTGGCTAGAAAAAGGTGGTAAACTATAGATAGCCCGTCTTTAGTTAAATTATTAGTTAATAATAATGGATGTCAAAATTCAAATAAATTTTACGTTACAGTTAACTACCAATATTTGATTTTGTTATGTATGATGCCGGTTTAAAATAGAGAAAATTGCCTTCCAAGTGGAGCTCTTGAAACAAATAAATAAATAACTCCAAAGTGCAAAACAATATCAATAAATAACAATTAAAATGAAAATATGCTCCCTCTCAAAAAAATTTGAAAATCCGATTATTAGAGTCTTATAGAAACAGTAATTAGTTTAGATACTAGATATCCTAATATTAACATTTAAATAGCAGTTATGTACATTTCAGATTTGTAATCAATAAAGGTTAAGAAAAGTTTATCATTGGGAAGTCATATAATTTTTTCTTTGCAAAATAAAAAAAATGATTGTCCGAATTGACTGCATTGATTAGTATTTATCTAGTTGTGTAATAGTGTCATAATGAGAGATTTGTTAGTTCTACTGCATTATGCATAGTACAGGGGGGCTTCTTGAAAATTTCTATTGTACATATCTTACATAAATTCTTTTATAAATACTCCAAAATTATTTGACCATAAATCTGTGAAGGTATGTGAAGTTCAAAGAGTGTTTAATGAAGAGTATACCTAAAGGGGTCCAAGGGAGCATGCATTTTAGGCTCTTGGGCCCACAAGAATTAGGGCATTTTGGAAAATGTGTTTACTATAACATTGAGGGAATTGTGTTAGGGAAATGCTGTTAGGGCTGGCCACTTTGGACGATGCCCAACTCCGTCGAGGGCTAATGGGGGAAAATACACCTGACGGAGGCATGGCATATAAAGTTATGAAATATTTGGATTTCTATTGGCGTATTTTCCAGTAATATATTTAAATAAATAATCATTAAATGACCCTTTGCTCAAATTTATAGAATTATCGAATAAGGCGTTGGCTTATCATGCTATATAATATGGTCATGATTTCGATTTTGAAAACATCAGAATTTTTAGGGAAAGAAAGAAATAGAATGAAAAGAAAGATTAAAGAAAACATACACTTCATTAAAAGCAGAAAGAAAGTGATAAATAAAAAAACGGAAATACAGCATCTTAATAATATTTTCATTAATTTATTTGATAAAATATAGGAAAAAGCAGGGTTGCTTTTGTAAAGATTTTTTTTTTAAAAAAAGGTTATAGGACTATATTTCGTCTGGAAATTAAAATTAATTTTAAAGGTATGACAAATCGATTATCGATCATAATTTGACACCATATTGGATTCGTTCAGTCAATGACCAGTCTAGACGTGGCCCTGCTGGTGGAAGGTTCTCCTCCTCAAGTTGAGGCTGAAGTTGTGTTTTAAAGTATATTCCCCTGAAGAAGCGCCGAAATGGTGCGATACATGTAGGAAAGTTAAAATAAGAAGTGTGAAAGCGTTTGGTGTGTGTTATTGACCTTCCGCCTTTTTCGATAATTATATTAAAATAGTTTGTACATATTTGTAACCTTGTCATGTCTGTGTATTATAGCTGGTATTTTTATTTTCTTGTTATTACATTCATTATATTTAATCATAGTGTTTATTTATATATTGTAACTACATGATTATTTTTTATGACATTTCTCCTCTCAAAAGAAACGTCTGAGATCAAGTATAATTAAACACACCTTATTTAAATCATCACCTAAAACCCAAAAACGTCTTTATTTATTCCACTTCCTTATACAAAACTTTTAGCCATTTTCAAACAACTAGATGAAAAATAAAGTAATGTTTTAACGTCATTAATGATAAGTTAAAACTTTACTTTATTTAATAATTCAAAATGTTATACGGTTCTTTGATCCTAGACTCTAGGAACGGTTCAATGACAAACAATTTTACTGTATGATACAAAAACTCAATTATTTTGCGTCTGTTATCACAAAAATAAACTGTTTAAAAACCGTTCAGAAAATTCTGATTTTTCGCAGCATTTTCGGTTTTTAAAAGAGAGTTACCTACATTTTAACTTCTCGTAAAACGAGGCCTAATTTTTAGCTGGACTAACCACTTACTTAAAAAAATTAAGAAACAAATTTTAAAATTTTAAATAAAAATATTTTTTGAATTACTGAAGTTTACATGGCTTCTTTTAGACTTTTTGGTTATAATTCCGAAGATTTTTAAATTATGCTAATAGTTTTATTTTTTTATATGTTTTTTTTTCTTATGATAATTAAATAATGTAATTCGCCAGATTATATATACAATTATTATGTTTTTCAGAATATTATAGTAATATAATACCTCTCCTCTCTGTTCGGGTATCTCTTGTTGAATGTCTCTCAGAATTCACTATGTACTGAAAATTCCATCAATCAGCTGTTCTCAATTGGTTTATCTCGTTAGTGTCAAGCAATTCTATGTGGTGTAAGTCGATGTGACATCTTGTTGCTTTCACTCTCCGAATGACGCAGTTCTATAGAAATTAATCACTATACCTATTTTGTTGGAAATTTATTAGACATTCGAATAATCGCCTTCAGTTGGTAATGAACTTTAAAAATTCAATTGATAAATAACATTAAAAAAATCCTGGAGCCGTCGACTAGACCTATTTTCAATCAGTAAAAGGTATTGAAAGCTTAAATACCTTAATGTTTTTATTTTTTATTTTTTTTTTTAATATTCAAATATGTAAAGTATTTCGTTTGGATTTAGCAAAGAAATCTTAATATTTTCCCTGATACCTTCTCAACAGCAAAATTATTTAAACGAAATTTTGGAGGATTATTTCATTATATAAGTTACATTTTGTTCCTAGAATTTGAAGGTCCTCAATACATTTTAAGCTACCGAAAGAAATGTTATAAAAATGATTTTATTACAATTGTTTACATACTCATTGCTATTGTCATAGAATATTAAAGGCAATTTTATTACAAATCTTTTGGTTACACTTTAAGAAAATTGTTCCGGAAATATTTCGTATTAAGCATACGTCAATTATTGTTATTTTGAGTTTTTTTTAAACAATGCTCAAATCGGTAAAGTATTTAGTTTAGAATTAGCAAAAAAAAAAAAAAAAATAAATAAATAATAAATGATTTCGGTAATACCTCTTCAGCAGCAACATTATTAGTGCAAAACCATCAAAATTGTTTAAACGAAATTTGGAGGGTTATTTCATTACAAAAGTTACATTTTGTTCCTTGAATATGATGGCCCTCAATGCATTTTAAGCTCCTGAAAGAAATGTTATAAAAATGTTTTTTTTTTGTTTTTTTTATTACAATTGTTTACATACTTATTGCTATTGTCATGGAATATTTTAGGAAATTTCATTACATATTTTTTGGTGCCTTGGGGAGGTCTCTAGAATATGATGGCCCTCAATGCATTTTAAGCTACCGAAAGATTGATACAAAAATACAATTGATATATTTTTTTTTTTATTACAACTGGCATGGAATATTATATGAAATTTTACTACATATCCTCGATACAAATGGAAAGTATCGAATGTGAAAAATGACCTGGTACCTAAGAAATGACTTCATGTACATTTTTCTTATTTTATATTTTATTTAGACTTAATGCACATTCGTTAGTTTGATCATCTGTAATTGATAATTATTTGTCTTTAATTTTCGGGAGTTTGTTAGAACGTAAATCAGTCCAAGAGCAATCATTATAGATTGAAAATGAATAATGCGTTTTTTCACACTCGATATTTTGCATTTGTATTGACGATATCTTTTGGCGCCTTGGGAAGGTCTCTAGAATGAACAACTTCTGAGTTTTGAGCTGAAGAAAGAAAAACTCGCGATTTTTCTGATTTTTGTTATATTTGAAAAAATAAATAAATATTTCGTTTAGAGCCTTCTGCTCGAATTCAGGAATATAAATATGCTATAGGTCCACTCGACAAACCTATGTAATGTACTGTATAACATATAGTCATATTTTTCGTACAAGGACACCACGCATGCGCAAACGCCAGCGGACACCTTCTTGTGACACTTTTTTTTTGTAATGCTAGGTCCATAAACCTATGTAATGTACTCACAACATACGGTCTTCTTTTTCGTACATGGCCACTGCGAATGCGCGAACGCCACCGCGCATGCGTGAACGCCAGCAAACACTTTTTTGTAACGTTTTTTTTCCAGTTTTGTCACCGCTAAAGCACTTTTATGATAAAAGTTTTAGTCAACAAGGAATCGATTATTTAGAAAATTCCAAGGCATCTTGACAACCCCCCCCCCTTCGGACTGTATATGAATGAAACCAAGCCAAGCCTAATTCCTACCTCGTTAAGAGAGGTGATGAAACGACTCCAAGCCTAGCAATCATCACCTCTTCACCCTAGACTCTAGAGCAATCTTCCGGAAGTCTCCCAGAGACTCGTCCTGTTTGGATTCCTCGGCGTACTCCCAGACCGACCACCCCAATCCTCTCCTTAATCCTGGCTCGTCATTATCTCAGAGAACCGACAATCAGGCCCACTTAGCCTCTGCTCCTATCTGTGTAAACACCAGGATTATACCTTTAATAAAGTTGATCAGTCCATTATATCCCGATTGACCCTTGTAAAGTTGACAAACGGGCGAACTCTGGTCCTCGCTGGTTTCAGTTGTGTAAACGACTCATAGGTTGGAGCTTTCTGAAATTCTGTTGCACATTCTGTTATGTCATGTGAATTTTACTTTTCAGACTCGCATGATTTTACATCGAGAAAGACTTCGAATATCATAAATGTATGTAATTCTCGAAGACTTGCGGGGTTCATATCGTTTAACCCTATTAGCTCCATGGTTCAAATCTCATGGCTATTTCTTAATCTTTGAGTTGAGAAGTTCGGAATTTTCTGAAGTTTTGGCTGCATTACATGAATTAGATTTCTGATAGTTTTGATTGACCATAATAGTTTTGACAACAAACTGGGAACCTATCCCATTCAGATTTTGTTGTATATTATAAAAACACTAAAACAAAAGGAACAAACTCTCTTGAGGGTTGAATTTGTTTTAGATTTCATAACTATTAGAGCATTTTACATTTGCTTACAATCTGTATATGTTGTAATTTCTGAAGGGCTTATTTTGTCGCTACGCCATATTTGCCTTAATGCTTCATCAATTTTCATAAATGAGGCATCATTTTTGAAGCTTTTCTTAATCACCACACCGGAAAAATATACAAAGTACTCACATTTAAGTTGTTTTTCGAAAAATGACAATTGAATAAAACGTTCTTTTTGGAACCCGCCCTTAAACTATCAATCTTAACCGCTACACCGGAAAAATAAACAAATCACTCACATTTCAGTTGTTTCCGAAAAATTACAATGGAGAAGAAAAAAACTGTTTTCTGAAATCCCACCCTCGACATATCGATCCTCTATCGAAATTACCCCGATTTCAATTTCATACATCTATTATCCCATTCCGCAAGAGATTAATCGAAACTTAATTCCACATAATAAATTACATACATACATCATATAGTTTCCGGAAAGAACTATTTGAAATAACAGAACTTCGGCGTGCGGGCCTTGGGATTCTTTTGCCAATGATCGCTCTTCGCGGAGGAAGTCATTTTTCCAAAATTCTACTTAAAATTAGGCTAGAGCGATGACAGCGTACGCATATAGCAGTGAAAAATATGAGAGCAAATGACGACCCAGTTTTCACAGAATGGTGGGAAAACTGGCTATAAGCTTAATGAATTCAAGCTTATTACTTACTTCAACCCACACCTACATCATTGCAGCACTAACTACACGGTACTAGCTGTGCTGTGTGTAATTCAAATGAGTGGGATTTTAGAAGGATACAGTGCGAATGCTTAGCACGGGTTGACTAGTATCTGTAAAATGCTTTAAGATGGTTAAAGGAATTAGATATGCTATGTGAAGCTACTAGAAATGTGTGTCTTCACCATGTGTCGTTTAGAGAAAACCTTTCAACACATAATTGATTAGTTTGCTTATTTTATTTATTTATTTATTTTATTTTATTTTTTTTTTAATTTTTTTTTTAAATTTTTTTTTTTACGGTACATCTACTGCTATGGTCATTTGCACCGCAATGGTCATTAGCAATAGTTTGGTTATTAAATGATTTAATATCATAAATGAAATAATCTACAAAATATTATATACATAATACAAAAGACAAAATACTGAACGGTAAGTTGTTATTTCTGGACAGTGAAAGGAGTACCAAAAAAATTTATTGGGAAATTTGTGGCCAAATTCTGACGATTTCTTTCTCAGCATATTTATGAGTGAGAACGACTTTTTAGTTTCTGGTCGAAATGAGTTTATCTCGGCCGATTGATAGCCGAAAAATCAATTTATTGACATCAATAGCAACATTAATGTTGTATATGAGGAATCCTTCTTCCATTCTATCATGGCTGATTCTCATTATAATTCTTTCTTTAACAACCGCAACGTATCATGGTTTGATAGTTTTATATCTTAAGTAATTAACCCCATTCGTATAAAAACTTTATTTTCCGTCACGTTCATTTAACACGTGGAATGAAGGATTTAATTATATATATTTTAAAATTTAATTCTCATATTTTATTCCTCTACAGGAAAAATACACCGTATTTTAAAATATTTTGTTGAAATACCTGAATTACACAGCAGTCCTTAACAAAATTTAAAAACATATTAAATTAGAGCTACGAAGATATGTAAATATAAAGATAATTTGTTGACAGTAAAACGCGAAAAAAATGAGGAAAAGGATGGTATTTATAATTGTTTATTTATATAATGTTAATGTGTTCTTGATCAGCGATATGTACAATGTGATATAAAACGGGTGGCAACCAGTAGATAGCCCGGCGTTAATAGCCCAATAGTTGGTACGCCGTTAAACACCAAAAAAAATAAATAAATAAGATATAAAAGTTAAAACCCACTTAATATTAGTATTCATACACACAAATCACCGTGTTCTGTGATTGAGATGCTGCTGCCGAACTTTATGCTAAAAAATATATTTTTGTAAAACAAATATTAGGATTTTGAAGTATGAACACCTTCTACTCACAATGGTTCAAGATATTTATCAAAATGTACGAAAAGTCTATAACTGCTCATGTCTGTTAATACATTAACTTTCTTTCCTGTTTTCTAAACATAACGAAAATCTATACATCTTAGTTTGAATGAATTTGAAACATGTTGACAAATTGTCAGGTCACTCCGTCTTCGGTAAATGTATGAAAAAGTAGAATTTTTTATTCTAATTTTTTTGATTTTTTATTCCTCAACGAAAAAATAGACTTTTCTAATTTTCCCTAAACCATTTAGAGATTACTATAAAGCTAGCCCTGAAGTTGTGTATCCAGCAGTGGAGGGGATAGCACATTTAGCTTTGGATTTCACTCGTCCGTCTTGGTGAATATTCCATTTTTCAAAAGTGACGATTTCTGACAATTCGCTCTTCTGTAACTGTTCGGGTTCACAATTTCGAACCCGCGACCTCTTAACTGTGAGTCCTAGACAATTTTGACCTAGCCTATAACACTCCCCGGATCAACATCTACCTGTGTGCCAAGTTTGGTCATACGGTGTGGATTTGTATTAGGAACAAACAGACAAACAGGTCAATTATATATATATATATATATATATATATATATATATATATATATATATATTACATTTTTTCTTGTTTGTTTTTCTGGCAGAGGGTCGATAAAGCAGCACACTCTTGGTTCACATTAACTAATTTATTTGATATGTTTTGCCCAACATGTTTCGTGCCATTTTCGCATTTCTTCAGGGGCTTTCCTATGCAACAATATTTTTTTGTAAATCTTAAATTTATATTTTTTTTACACCAATATACACCTATCCTTTCCTTAAATAACTTTATATTTGGTTATTCCGACCTTTTTAGGAAGTCCTCTCGTTATGTTGTCTAGCTTGAGTCTATACTGAAAAGTCATCTATGGTAATGAATATGGCTGTATTTTATCGATTCATTAGCTATTTTAATGGTATCGATTATTTATTTATTTTTATTTTATTTGATTCTTGAGGTTCGCGACACTGGCGACAAACTCGATTATTGGTATCGATTATTGGTAATATTTTTGAGAATTTATAATGCTATGGAAAATTTGATGAACATTCTTTAAATCTGTTTTTTATTTATAGCTGTGTTTGAATTTTTAAGAATATAAATATTTTCTTTGATCTTTCTTTTTAATGAGCCTATGACACTCCCCGGATCAAGATCTACACCGCCAAGTTAGGTCATATGGTGGGGATTGGTATTAGGAACAAACAGGTAAATTTAATATATATATATATATATATATATATATATATATATATATATATATATTAGATTTATTGGAACACCACAACAAGGGCTATATGGTCACTTACGAACGTATTCCCTGTGACCATCGTTTTTTTTTGTTTTCGGAGCCATTCTTTTAGGGCAATTTCTAAAGGAACCTAGGATCCTCTAAAGCCATGCCGGTGTTGTGCCCATAAAGGATGTTCAGAAGAAGAATCTCGATCGGGGTCCGATATAACGGGCTCTCTCGAACCGGACTTGTTTAGCCTCCTCGCGATTTTTTTTTCTTGCTGACCTTCTCGCCGAAATGGCTTCCGGGAGACGCATCCAGAGAACTACCGTAGGTATAGTTTTCGGGATATTAGCGAATATTTAGGACAAAAAAGTAGTGAGGAAGTATAGTAATGCGATTAATTTAATCATATTCGACATTAAGCCCAGTTGTAATCTTATTAAGAGTATGGTAACCCTATTTATCACCAATATCTTTTAAAATTGACAGAAGATAATATATCATAAAAACTTCGATTTCTTATTTATTTCTATTTATTATGTGCTCTACATGTTTCGCGCCACTTGATGCCTCTTCAGGAGAAACATATACTTATATAAGTACATTTCATTTCAGCCTCAGCTGACCTGAAGGAGGATCTTCCGCAAGCAGAGCCACGTCTAAACTAAAATAATCTAGGGCGGCCTATGACAAAAAAATTGTTCAAATTCGATATTGTCATGGTTTAAAAATCGATTTCCAGAGAATGCTTTAGTTATTACAAAATGTTAAAATAAAATAAAAAAAAAAAAAAAACCCAGCTGATATCATTATTTCTATATATCGTTTATTGTATTGAAAAATGTATTATTTAGATAGTTGATTTCGTTTTTTTTTATCATGGGATAATACTATCTTGTGTTGCCAAAATCAGAGTCATTTTCTACAATTTATGAATAACAAATAAATTAGGGGTCTCCCGTGGTCTAATGGCTAGCGCCTTGGATTCATAAGCGGGAGATGGTGGGTTCGATTCCCAACCTCCGGCAGGTATTTTATCATCCCACGGCTCGCTGGTAAAATTCCTCGCTGCACCCTGGATGTCGGCGCTAATGACCTAGATGTAGATGCGCCGGAAAAAAAAAAAAAAAAAAAAATTAATATTTTTCAATTATTTAGTGGATAAGTTTTATATAGGATGTTAAAGTAATCAGAAAAAATAAATATTAATTCTTCGAAAACAAAATGGTGGGATTTTTTTAATCTAGGATAAAAAACTATAATTATCTTGAAATAATATGTAATATTTTTATGAAATACTAATTTTTTTCGAAAATGGTGAACAATTCTTCATTTTCTATTCGAAAGTACTTCGAAAATCTTAATAATTCAATGAATGGAAAATTCCCTACTCGATTTACTAGAAAATGTCAAGAGGAATCTGCAGTTACAATTTGAAGTTGATCGGGTAAAAATTGAAAGGGCTTGCTTATCACCCGATGTGAAAATATAGTTTTGAGAAAATCCACTTTAAATTTTAATGTACCTACTGAACATGTTTTTTCCATGATTTCTTGTAATAAAGATAAAAAAAAGGGTTTTCATTTGATTTTAACTGGTTTTTCCCTATTTTTGATAATGTTTATATTTTCTTTTATTTTTATGAGGTTCTTTTCTTTAGTCAAATGTGTGTGTATGTTTTATAGCATGATAATAGTTTTATAACATGACCATGGATGCATAGAAATTTTGAATAATGCCAATCGATTCATTATAGACTAAAAATCATTTATTATGATTTTTACAGGGAATTTATCTCTTGGACATAACATTTTTTTTTTTTTCTTTTTTTTTTTTTTTTTTTTTTTAGACTGGTGATGATATAATACTATTAGGTAGCGAATAATTAATTCTTAAGCAACCTCAGTTAAGGGATAGGGAATTTACATTTTATATAACATAATGAGATGTAGAGCACTATATTTCGGTTAATATTGATTTGGGAGCAGACTTTTGGGCTCCATTTCTTAGCCTGAAAACTGTTGATTGATGACTAGACACATTCCACAATAGCCTAAAAGTTCTTCTTTAAAGTTATTAAAACCTCTCTAGAGCTTGATCCGAGCAAGTTGAGCAGTATTTCAACCCCTGCAGGCGAGATATGTCTTAATGCTACACTAATTCTTACTTTATTACGATATCCAGGGCTCCCTTGTTCCCAATTCCAAACCAACTTCAAGACTAGCCTTCAGACCGTATATAAATGAATTTACCGAGATGTATATAGCCTCAAGTTAAACTTTTTATTCATAACGACCCCATATATTAGGCCGGTTTTGCATTTTTATGCTTGCTTTCTCGTCTACACTCCCCCCGCCTCCGCTATAACACAGCACGGCCAAAGCCTTTACATCATTAGGACAATCTCCGAAGTGCTAAAAGGCCCCGAAGTTGAAAAGGTCTCCAAAGGTTGCAAGTCTGTAATCCTTCTATGCACCGAAAAATGGCTAAACACAAATGAGGCTCTTTAGTAATTAAGGGGAAGTTTCTTTTAAGTTTGGCCTCGACGCGGCTTAGAATTCTTGTAAACCTTTCGGTGCACCTGGTGCTTAAACTGAAAGACTTACATCTACACTTGGAAATGGCCTAAATGTGTGCTTACTACGGTAGACCGCTCAATGTGTGCAACTTCCAACTTTTCATTCGCTTAGTAGAAAACACTGAAAAATTAGTTTCGTTTATACTCATAACTAGGGAACGGATCTTCTTGTATTTACATATTTTTTTTTATTCTTAAATCGAAATTTTTTATGGAATTCAAGTGATTTTAAAGCATTTAAACGTTTTTTATTTTACATATTTTTATGGGCAGATCACCATTGCTGAGGATCTCTTAAAGTTCTATAAATACATTTTACATATTTTGCCATAAATCCAAATTTTTACATATTTTGCCATAAATCCACCGTTTTACATATTTTGCCATAAATACATATTTTTACTACACATTTTGATATTCTTTTTATTTTGTAATTGAAAAACTAAAGGGGAAACCGAGAAAGAATGCTTTACCCATTGAATCTAGACCACTGTGTCTTTTCTAATTGCAAGAAGCAAAGGTGGCTGGCAGCCATGCTTCCCCGGCAATAATGGTCTTGCAGCAGATGCGTTTAAAAAAAAAAAAATATAACAAATTATTGCTTAACAATTGTATTGTTTAATCTTCTCTCTAAAACAAGAGAGTAAGCGAAAGAATCATGCCGATATCATTTTCGAAGCTCGAGATATAAAATAATAAATTTTCAACCTATTTTATTTTATTTCTTAGCACCTAAGGAGCATTGGACGAAACGCTCGGACACGTGTCAACTATTTTTCGATGCAAAATCTCCAGACAAAAATGAGCCTGATCGGTGACTGTAAACTCCCCTTATGAGATCAGACCGGCTTCATTTCACGTTAGACAATTTAAAAATGCATTTTGTTACAAACAAAATAATGCTCATCTATAGAAATTTTCAACTTCTTTTTCCCCCTTTTAATATGAGTTCATAATTTTTATTTATGCTTTTTTTCAATATGTTATAAAGCTTTAGTAATTTTGTTTTATATATATATATATATATATATATATATATATATATATATATACATATATATATATATATATATATATATATATATATATATACATATATATATATAATTTTTGTTTTTAGCATTTATAGTAACACAGTTCTTACTAGTTATCTATGCTTTTCCTTTCAATATTTTATAGCGTTTTTGGTATATCATTAATACATATTTTCAATTTTTATAACATATTTCATAAGAAATACTTAAATACATGTGTACATATTTTCAATTTTATTTTAAATGAACATCCATATAAGTAGGGAACGGTCCCTACTTATAAAACTTTGTAAAGCTATAGGTGGTGGGGAGTAATGCCTTACAAATATTACAAGAAATGGAACATTTCCGGTCCTGGTGCCCAGGAAGAGCTGGGCTGTAGTACCTAAGGAGTAACAGTACCAATATCATATTTACAGTAGCGCTCAAACGCATTTTGACAACATGAACTTAATTAAGGGGTCTCCCGTGGTCTAATGGCTAGCGCCTTGGATTCATAAGCTGGAGATGGTGGGTTCGATTCCCAACCTCCGGCAGAAATTTTATCATCCCACGGCTCGCTGGTAAAATTCCTCGCCACACCCTGGATGTCGGCGCTAATGACCTAGATGTAGATGCGCCGTTAAAAAAAAAAAAAAAAAAAAAAAAAAAAAAAAAAAAAAAAAAAAAAAAAAAAAAAAAAAAAAAAAAAAAATGAACTTAATTAAGGTTCTTGAATGGTCAAGTCAAATCTTAACCCCATGGGAAGAGATATATCACAGATTAAGTTGTCGAAAATTATATCATTCGAAAAAAGAGCCTTCATTTCAAGTTGTTAAGGAGATTGTATCAATTTCTGTGGATCGAATACTGAAGATAGTCAAATTGATAACAGTTCGTAATGCTGTTATAAAGGCTAATGGGTATCCTACTAAATATTGGTTCATTTTAAAATAAAGGTGATGTTAATATATTTCATTTAATTATAGTGTGAAAATAGTTTTAAACTATCATGTTCTTTATTTACAGCATGGTTTTGTAATTTAGTTCTGAATTTCAATTTTTGTTGACACAAATATAGAAAAAGTTTCTTCCAAAAAAAAAAAAAAAAAAAAAAAAAAAAAAGAAGGAAAATTGTTGCATACTTACATACACAAGCATGCTGATTTCCTAGCAAAACCATTCAGAAGATACTGATCGTTGTATTATCGCCAAAAAGCGGAACACTTAATAAATAAATAAATAATAAGATTGTGACGCTTTGTTCTTGATCATTTATTTTAAAAATGGCGGAATACACGTTGTTGAAAATAGGAAAACAAGTAAATAAAAAAAAAAAAAAACTGAGGATATTAAATATTTTAATGATATACTTTTCAAGATAATAGACGATGTTCAGAAATGTTTATATCGATCGTTTTTATATTTTTACAACTTCTATTTTCTTTCAATGACAACAGCTTTCTCTGGAATCGATATAAACTATAAAACTGTCGATTATAATAAACTGATTGGCATTTGACGTATTTATTTGTTTTATAAGTTTCGACGTTGCCACAACATATCTTCCGAAGTAAGTTAGCAGGTCTGCCATATTTAAGGCTGTAATTATATGTATATAGATAAGTTGTCCCCATGGAGACTCTAAATAAGATCTTAATAATAAATTCTTTGTTGTAAATTTATAGGCTTTTTGAATGATTATACTTTCACGTATCACGAGTTTTATTTAACAAAAAATTGACAAGTCAAAAACTGTCATAAATGTGTATAATTTAGTTTTAATGACTTTGAAACTAGAGAGAAGAAGTTCAACTCAATCAGTTGTTTTGGAGCACCCGAAAATAAAATTCTATTTGATTCCATTTTTCTGAAAAATGGATTCCGCTATTAATGAACTTGACTTGAAACTCGGACGGCTACAAGTAAGAGCTTCTCCATTGGGATGAAACGGATCGTTGACCGCAGGTAGTTATTAAAGCGGACGCCCAATTAACACCATTGAATTTATAATTATTAGTGGCAAGCCAATATTTAATACAAGTACAAGCACGTGTGGTCTTTTAATCTGGGTCAGCGAAGAAACTTACAAGTCACTCAATAAGATAATCTCAACAAAAATTGTGTTGGCAAGGAATCGAAATGGCAAAAAAATTACTTATGCTGTTTTATAAGCAGACATTTTTTCATGCAGAAACGTTTTGAGGTATAGTGCTTTTTCTGCAGGAACATTCTTATAATGAAACGTTTTGAGTTTTGGTGAAGAAGAAACATTGCCATGGAGAAATACGTTTCTGTGGTTCTAAAGTGTGTTGATTCGTTTGCAGAAAAGTCAGTTATGATGGTTTGTATGTAGAAACTATATTGTTCAAATAATCATTGATTTATATGTAATAATGTATTGAATGATAGTGGTTGATATGTAGAAACATTGTCATACAAAACATAATTGCGTTTTGTTGCTTTATATGGAGAAACTAGCATATTCAAATATTTGCTGATTTATTTGTAGGAGATGTACTGAATAATGGCCCTTTAGATGAAGAATCATTTCCATACAAAAACCTATTGCGTTTTGTTGTTGTATATGCCTTAGCATATTGAGATATGGTGACTTATATGCAGAAAGGTATAGAGTTATGGTGGTTCGTATGCTGAACCGTGAAATGCCCTACTGACTAGTTTTGTTGTTGTATATGCCTTAGCATATTGAGATATGGTGATTTATATGCAGAAAGGTAAAGAGTTATGATGGTTCGTATGCTGAACCGTGAAATGCCCTACTGACTAGTTTTGTTGTTGTATATGCCTTAGCATATTGAGATATGGTGATTTATATGCAGAAAGGTAAAGAGTTATGATGGTTCGTATGCTGAACCGTGAAATGCCCTACTGACTAGTTTTGTTGTTGTATATGCCTTAGCATATTGAGATATGGTGATTTATATGCAGAAAGGTAAAGAGTTATGATGGTTCGTATGCTGAACCGTGAAATGCCCTACTGACTAGTTTTGTTGTTGTATATGCCTTAGCATATTGAGATATGGTGATTTATATGCAGAAAGGTAAAGAGTTATGATGGTTCGTATGCTGAACCGTGAAATGCCCTACTGACTAGTTTTGTTGTTGTATATGCCTTAGCATATTGAGATATGGTGATTTATATGCAGAAAGGTAAAGAGTTATGATGGTTCGTATGCTGAACCGTGAAATGCCCTACTGACTAGTTTTGTTGTTGTATATGCCTTAGCATATTGAGATATGGTGATTTATATGCAGAAAGGTATAGAGTTATGGTGGTTCGTATGCTGAACCGTGAATGCCCTACTGACTAGTTTTTATGAAGTTTTTGCTAAGTCTACTTAGCTCGTTTATTGGGGACTTTATTTTTAAAATTCTAAAACAGTATTGAAATATCAGAAATTTGGCGATCAGCATCATAATTTCATGTGCAGTATGAAAAATGGATATGTAGTTAATATTTTGTTGGGAATAATATTATAATGTTCACATATTTCGGATTATATTGAAATTTTGAAGGATAGAATTAACACATTGACTGCTTAATACAAAAAAAGTTTGTGCTGTTGCCTAGGTTACCAAATTATATTAATTGTTCTCGATTTTGGAGAATGGGGAAACTTGTCCACCAACTCAGTTTACATAGGAATCCTGAAAAATACAATCGTGTAACCTATGTGTACTACGAACTGGACGAAATGTGCCATTATTCCCTGGATGAAATAATAAATATTCCAAAACGCATCATGGTTTATTTCACACACATTTTGAAAACTTTGTACTTTGTAGTAGCGAAAGTGGAACACGGAGATGAAATCAATGGATAAGCAAGAACCCTTAATAATCCTCGCCTCAGAAGGGGGTACTACCCGACAGAGCGGTCATGCAATGTAACAGGTGTTGGGGAGGTGTCATTGATGTGCAGTGAAATCGAGCACATATCATTGCTATTGTACTCGGAGCATGTGGTGCTCGCCATATGGTGTCCGGTAAACAAGAACCTTAGTTCCTGGTCAGAACACCTCCGCAACTTGGCTAATTACCTTTAGGAAATTTGTGCTCTATCTTTTATTCTTCTCTTGAGCCCACGTTATTATTATATCTCTTTACTCTCTCTTTGAACAAAGAGTACGGTGGAAGTATATAAGAACCATAAAATCGGTGACTTAAAATTCTAAAATGGCCACACTAATGTCTCATGAGAGGACATAACAAACCAACTGGTCTCATGTAGTCCAGAGAGCATCTATTTTGAGTTGTAAGTTCAGAGAGATTGTAAGGTAATTTTTGCGAGAATATCTTCGGAAGAACTCAAATAAAAATAATTAGGGTATAAATCAAATAATTTCCGCAACATTTTTTAAAATTTTAAATATAAAATACGTCAAAAAAAATTACGTTTTTTTGATACTTATTTCATTCAAAACCCCAAACGTATACATACTAGACTTTCTCAAGGCGTCAAAAGATTTGTATTGAAATTTAAATTATTTACAAACGTTAATATTGATTCGCGGGTTTGAAAAATAGCAATAAATATCAAAAAGGGTACATTTTTTTATGTAATTTTACGAAAGCTTAAAATGGATTTAGGAATTTCATATTTGTGGATGAAAATGTTGATTACAAAATAAAACAACAAACCTTAATTAGTTTGATAATTTTTGCATGATAATTAAGCAATCGAGGAATCAGCGACAACTTTGCAATTTTTTTAATTGTTGCAAATTTCGAACGGAAAGTTTCACATAATTGAAATATTTAAAAAAAAAAGTCCAAGGCATTTAAGGTTTCACAAACATTTTACGGGTTGAAAATCGATCAATTTGGACGGCTGCAGACATTTTTCGTGATGTTTCAGATGGTTTTTCTATTTAAAATAAATAAAAAACAATTTCTGATTTTTTGATTTTTTCGGTTACGAACCTGCATTATTTTCACACCAGCCCACTAATTCCCCATTGTGAGTGCTATTGAAATCGGAGTAAAACGTTATGAAAAATTTTGAAAGTAACCGAACAGAGTAAAGAAATGTGTACGTCGTATTATTTTATATATATATATATATATATATATATATATATATATATATATAAGGTGCATTAATATGGCGGAAAAAACATTAATAGCATTAACAATAAACTACAACGTTCCAGTATAATTGGACAAATAATACTTTTTGTTATACAAACAAACCAATAAAAGTTTCAATATAAAAAGTTCCCGGTATTATTTAGAAATTTATGGCTCGGCTTCGGCGGCCATAGGAGTCATGTTTAATTAACAAACCAAACAAGTTAAAATGAAACTTTTAATTAACCAAAGCCCATATAAACATTTCTATTTTATTCAAGTCTCCCAAACTAAATAGGTAATTAAACCGGGCAGCGGACTGTATGAAAAAGCACAAAGCAGTTCGTGTTTCGGTTTTGGAGCCTCACGCACGTTATCTGGTGTCGGGGATGGGAACAGGCGAGAAAATTAGATGTTAGCAATTAATATGGTCGTAATGAGCTTGAAGGTTCGTCGTATCAGAATGAAACCCTTGTAACTTGTCCTTTCCGTGCGGTCGTGCTTACTCACAACAATCAAACAAGCAAAAAATAGAAATAAAAGAGGAATAAAATAAAGAAGCTTAAAGTAAGTTGATAAAATAATAATAATAATAATAATAATTTATTTATTTATTTATATTTAATAAAGAGCTTGCGAAAGAAGCGATTCGCTCTTTTTCATATGTTGGCGGTAGAAACCACTGACAAACCAATATATATATATATATATATATATAAAATAATAAAAGTCCTTCACGCAGGAGCTGGATAACTAAGCATATTCTTCAGGCAGAGCCACGTCTAGAATAAACTAGCCGAAAAACAGAGGTATCTTTGTGTCAATAATTGACATTAGGAATACATCGACCCCAATGAAGTCGCGTTTCTTTGTGATTGTATTTCAGTGGATATTTCATTTTTGAACCGTAAAGAGCATATCAATTTTTGTTTTCCCAAAAATAACACGATGTTTGTAAGCAATTATGATTTACTGATCTAAGCACTCCAAAACAACAAGGAATAAACAAAATATGGGAACAATACCAAAATGCCGAAGTTCATTCTCGTCGGGATTTTTTGACTGCTCTTTCTCTTTTATTTAAATTTTAAAGTCCATTATTATTAACTTAGACTTTTAGGACGGGTTATCTAAAGGTTACCACCCAAGCATATTTAAAGCATAAAGGGTTATCTAAAGCATATTTATGTTCCTGAATTTGAGCAGAAGGCTCTAAACGAAATTACTTTTTTTTTCTCTTCTAAAGTAAATTAGCTATGCATTTATTTATGTAGTTATTTACACACTTGTGTTCGATTTATATCTGTTCTTCAGTATTTGATGGTTAGTTTACATGTAACATAAATTCGCTTTAATGTTTCTTCTCATTTATTAGAACCAATGGGGAAACAACGGGATCTATAAATTCTCCCAGTTCAACGGCACTCAAAATAATAATTCCTCAATAGACTCGAGAATTATACAATGGGCCTTTGATGTTTTAATACCGCACCCTTCGGCTAGCGAACCAGCTTATAATTTTGGCTTTGATCCTCCAGAAACCGCTCGCGCCCCCTCATTTTGGGGTTGTATTAAGTTTATAAGATACTTATTAGGGGTAAATACACTAAAAGGTGCGCGTTACACCATGATAACAACATACAACATAATGTCACGGTCGTATGAACATCACACGAGAAGCTAGCTTGGGGTTTTGCAGATTGCCTATCACCTGGCGAGTGAAAGCACGTTTCGTGTTTTGAAACATTACCATAATTTTCCAGGAACTAGGATCTAACAAAATAAAATATTGAGTGGTATATAAACTGGGCATTGATTTTTTTTAAATAACAAAAACCATTCCTAATGAGCTGTATCATGTCGTCAATGTTTAGAGAGTTTTAGCCAGTGTTGAGCAAAGTTATTAAGAATAATGAATAAATGTATTATTTTATTCATGAATGAAGAATAATTACATTTATTCATTATTATGTGAATGAAGTTTATACTTTATTTACAAATTTTTCGAATAATCAATCAGAATAAACATATTTTATTGAGTTATGAAAGATTTATTATGTTATCGATAGCCGGACATATTTATATGTATGTATATATATATATATATATATATATATATATATATACACACACACATATATATATACATATATGTTTGAGGTGGATTTATTCAGTAAACCTACTGGAAATAAAGAATAACGAATGATGAAAATGAATGATGAATAACGAATAATGAATAACGAATAATTCTGTGAATAATTCCAGATATACTGTGTGAATAAGATAATTTAGTAAATAATTCATCATTCACTAAAAAATTATTTGAATGATTATTCGAATAATAATTTATTCGAATAATGCCTAACAATGGTTTTAGCTAATAGGTTGCACTCATGAAAGAAATTTTGAAAATTTTCTTCAATTCTTCATCGATCCTATTAGGCACAAAAATTTAACTATCATGTTAACAGTGATTTATTACACATAATATGTGTGTATATTACAAACAAATATTTATATATACATATTTATAGATTTATATATACATATCTTTATATATAAATGACTGTATACACGATGGGGACCAAAATTCTTACACAATACCAGAAACTGGCAATTCATCATTCCTAAATCTAATGATTAGATGTACTTTTAAACTTCAAAACCATCATCATTGAACCATCATCATTGAAATTCACCTGCCCAGGCAAACATTAAGTGCCCCTAGTTGCCAGTGGGTAGGTAAATATAAATTGGGTATTTTCCTGAGTATTTACCCATAGGGAAGGTAAATACCCAAAAAGTGGGTATTTTCAGTTTTTGAGCTTGATACAACTTCTTTGAATATTTTTTGGTACAAACAAGTACCGAAACTCACCTATTTGATCATAAAAACTTAATAAACATTAATATTTACCCAGTAATATTTCAAAGAATGTTAAAAGTCGGTCCGGGTATTTATGGGTATTTAAACTTAATGCATATCTATGAATTTTCATGATTAATTTTACTGTGGGGAAGGTTAATTAATTTTAAAAAGGTTTTAATGAAGCCTATATAATTATTAAGGACTTATTTAAATTTAAAAAAAGGGTCAAAACATTTTTAATGTTTATTATAATAGTTCAAAACCATTATAAGTAGTTTGTGATCCTTATTAATATTATTTGAAATTATGCTCATACAGTAGTAACAACATTACAGGAAGCGGAAATCCAGAAATGAAAAGGTAGCTTCATGATGACAGAGTGTTTTGGATCTGAGTCTGGAAACTAGTTAACATCTTTGATTTAATTGTTGAACTTATCACTGCCATTCAGTTAAATGCCCATTTCATCCACACAGTTCATAAGAAATTTAAGAATTACTGAAAACTCTTCAACAAGAAATCCCAGAATCTTCTCTTTAAAAAACGGAGGAAAAACTTGTGCTAACTAAATAGGAGAAACGCATTCAGTTTGGTGTTGGAAATGCACATCTTGCTGCAGACTTGTAGAACTCCTCCATTTTTTTTGTGTGTGAGTTAGGCAGAAGCATGGGATTGAAATCAGTTGATCTTCGGAAAGACATTGCTGACTTTAGGGACCAAGAGGGATTATGGCAACGATCCTTTGTTTGGGAAGGTCTTGAAGACAATGACAAAGAAAATAATAAAATAAGTCCCATGTTATGGTGGAGAGGCTTGAAAGGTACATGTTTTTTGATCAATGAATAGGTAACGTAATTTGTGTTTTGAGAAATTGAGATAATCCTAGTCCAACGTTTTAGCTGAGGCTACATTTTTGTGAATGCAGTACAGTAGTATCAAATTTAGGCAAACAACTTGTTTTGTTGGTAGTCGGAAGGTCCATGGCAAATTTTCAGGTAATAATTTATTAACCTCTCAGTGATCCTATTTTATAATTTATTATTGTTTTAATAGTTTCTCAGTGTTGCAATAGCTCTAAACTGGCAAGATCCATGACATTTTACAATATTCGATTACTAAGCCGCGGTTTAGTTAAATACCTTAAATACCCGGGTACTTATGAAATTGGGTATTTACCCTGAAGAATAAATACCCGGGTATTTTACAACACTGGTTGCCGTAATTGTTTTTTTCTAGCAACGAAACAGGCTATATACTATGCAGAGCTAACGAGAGGTGTTTATAAGAAATATAGTCATAATCGGTACATTTGGAGTGTGTGTTCTAATGATTCTATGAAAAACAGATAAATACTTTAAATTATTCGTGTAGTACAGCGTCACAGAAAGATTTCTGCTTTGCATTTTATTACAATCACTTTTTTATTACTACAGTCGTTTATTTAACTTTAAATACTTATTTTTAATTGTATTTTTTAATTTTTTTTTGTTTAAGTGAAAACTATAAAAAAATTCTACTGAGTTTATATACTCACTTTGATTAATTGGTATCGATTAATGCAGCGACCCTATCAACTCACACAACGTAAAAAGCACCTATTTGCTAAAGATGCGGAGCATCAACAATAATTAATTAAATAATTATAATTTGTGTATACAAACTAGAAGTTCTTATGCAAACAAGACATTTGTGAGTTGATCATATTTACTGCATTGTCACAATAAAATTCGCTGGGTTTTAACCTTTAAGTACTGATGTATGGTCCCTGGGACCTTATGGTAGCCAATTCTACAAATCCCCCCTAGTAGTTCCCTTTTTATTGCACACATTCAATGAATATATAATTTATTTCAAATTTCAGTAAACAAAAGGTCCCAGGGACCATACCTCAGTACTTAAAGGTTAAATAATTAACGTAATATATTAAAAGTAAGTAAGACAAAACCATTTCGAGACTAATAAAAATAAATGAAAGATCCCTCAAAATGATATGAAAAGGAATGAGGGCGTTAATAATTTTCGAGGAATTATCTTAGAAGTCTTAGCCATTAAATCACTCACTATCGCTTTAAAATATTCAAGAAACTATTCCAATTAAAAAGGTTTTTCTGTTTGTTTGTTAATGAATGTAAATATAGTAGCTAATATAAAGTAATTAGACATTCAAAGTTCACTCTTGTGAGAAAAGAATTATGTAATTCAGCCAAAAACGCGGTTTCTATTCCTTCGCATCTTTTCTTTGTGTGTGTGTATGTTTTTTTTTATATTAATTAATCGGAGGAGAAGATTATAATATGAATAATTAGGTCTATTAGTTAGAGAGAGTTAACTATATACACAGATATAACTGGTGCGAGAATGCATAATTAAATAGCAGCTAGGTAGGTAATTATACTCCATAGAGGAGAATACAGAACTAAGTAACGTCCTTTACTCTTTTCCAGAGAATGTCTACAGAAATCTAACAAATTTCTGTTTTTTTTTTTTTTAATTTGTGTTTTCTTTCGTCAGTTAAAGAAACTTCAGGTAGCAAACTTCTGCGATCTTACTTTCTATACCAAACAATAAAATTAATGAAGTTATTCATTTTGTAAAGGCCTTATTGGGCAACCAATTTAATTTTCTTGGGGTTTCAGGCAACATTGGCCTGTTTTCATAAGAATTATGTCTTACATTAAGTAAAACGTCCATAAAATAACATTCACCGGCCATGGCTTAAGAACAGAAAAGAATTTGTATGTTATTTAAGAGTATAATTTGTATGTTATTTGAGAGTATAATTTGTATGTTATTTAAGAGTATAATTTGTATGTTATTTAAGAGTATAATTTGTATGTTATTTAAGAGTATAATTTGTTTTCCGTTATTTTTTGTTTTTGTATGGACATTTTATTTAATATTAGACATGATTTGTTAAAATCGAAATAACGAAATAATCGGGTTCTCCCGTGGTCTAGTGGCTAGCGCGCTAGATTCATAAGCGGGAGATGGTAGGTTCGATCCCCACCGGCAACAGGAATTTTTCTCATCTCAGGGCTCGCTGAGAAAATTCCTGGCTGCACCCTGGACGTCGGCGCTAATGGCCACGATTTGTCGATGCGCCGTAAAAAAAAAAAAAAAAAAAAAAAAAAAAAATGACCACCCACAGTAGTCAATGCGCCCAAATAAATAAATCAGATTAAAGTTGCTGCGTCAAGTAAAAAATGAACGTTATGAAAAGAAAAGGCATTTACAAAAATAGAATGGCAATTTAAGATAATATATATGTACGTATGTGTGTGTGTGTGTGTAATTTATGTTTCAAGGCTACTTAAGGAAAGGAGGTTATTTGTTTCTCTACATTTGCGATACATGCCACAGTCACGTAACAATAATATTTACTAGTTTTAAAATACTAATTTACACTTTGTAGTTACAATTTTAAAATAAAATCTATATTTGAAATATATCAAAGGATTTTTTCTTCCTATAATGATTCCTGCAGTATCCCATTTTATGTATATGTGCTTAATATATTTGTTTAATATCCGATTACATTTATAAAATTATACTTTTTCTGTCACATGAGATTAGCATGACTAAAACGTTTGTTTTTTTTTTTTCATTTAGTGAGCTGTCGAACAGTAAATGCTGATACGTCATTCTAGTAAATTATATATACATTCGTTTATATACACACATTCATGGGAAATTCTGCTCTTTTATAGGGAATATCATAGTGCAAATAATTGCGTAACTGAAACTCATTTACTGTCATTACTCCATCAAATTTCCACTAATAAAATCACAAGTTTAAACAAAAAATCCCACCCTTTATCAGAGAATATTTAATCCTATTTCCTTCCTGTTGAGACTCTGCTCTTTTGAAAGTACTCTATAGCTAGATTCAAGGACTCAGCTGCCTTGAGGTATTAAGGGAGTGGGGGAATTCGCGATACTTACATAACACTATTGGAAAACTATTGACTAACAGACTTATGAGTAGTCTCTTATCAAATTTGTGTAGGTGCTCTACAATTTATCAATGCAATTCTAGGGACATTTAATACACTCTATGGATTAGGGGACAGACAGTACTTACTTACTTAATAGGTACATGCTCTGACTTCAAGACAGGTAGTAGCTAACAACACAATATTATGTAAAAAAGTACGCTCCAATAATTTTGATAAGGAAAATTTCATGTTGGAAGATAATAAAACCTAACGATTCTTTTGTTGTAACATATTGTACAGTCGTTGCAAAAACCCATTAATTTACATCAGTAATACTCAGCTCAATTATCGCCAAATTACGAATTTAATTTCCCGCTAAAATTAAGTTGTCACGTGACCGATCACTTCACACGTGACGTAAATTTTGGAAACCATTGGTTTCTGCATATTATTCCTATTCCTGGAGTGATTTGGAATGTAAAGGGATTCGAAATATTTTGATTTAAATGTTATTGCTACTTTTAGCATTTATTTAGACATCAATGGAAGGCACTGAAGAATGTTTACCTATCTAGAATCTTTCCTTATACATTTTAAAGTTTCTGGAGCAAGACCAGATTCCTGGGTCATTCTTCCGTTACATTTCACCACGATGGTCAAATATGGCATAGTCCTCACGCTATGAGTTCTAGATGAATACTGAATAATTAAACACCAATGTTCATATAACATGCACTACATAAATTAAAAAAATATAAACAGTATTTTTTTTTTTAAATGAATAATAAACTTTTATTTTTTGAAACGATATACTGTTGGATTATTTGGTACAAACACCTAAGGTTCTATTTTGTTTTAAATATCCTGTGCTGAGGAGGAGCTGTTTGAAATTAATGTCTCATGCGTAGGCACGTGAAATAATGCAAATCTCTGTTAATTTCTATAACTCCACCACTCACTCCCTCTCTTTTTTTCTCTTTTCTTTTTCTCCCCCCCCCTCATCTCTCTCTCTCTCTCTCACTCACTCTCTCTCTCTCTCTCTCTCTCTCTCTCTCTCTCTCTCTCTCTCTCTCTCTCTCTCTTTCCCTCTTTCTCACTACCTATCTCTCGCTCTACCTTACTCCCCACTCTCTCTGGCTCCCTCTTCCTCTCCTCCTCTCCCTCACTCTCACTCCCACTCCCTATTTCACTCTCTCTCTTCCTCACACTCACTCACTCTTTTTCTATTCCCCTCTCCCACCTCCCTCTCATCCTATCTCTCTCGGTATCTCCTTTTCTCCTTCTCCCTCACCCTCTCTCCCTCTCTCTCCAACTCTTTCTCCTTCTCTCACTCTCTCCTACCTCCAGCCAGATTACCACTCTTTCTAACCATCCATTGAGTAGTGGAGTAATTTTTCCAGCAAACCAATCCTCGTAACAATCGATAAAAGGCATTGGAGCCCCGCATCTCCTACTTGAGAATCCGTCACGCTAGCCATCCATCCATTGCGCGATACCTACTTTCACGCATTACACACTAATCATTTTAGTGAATTGGTTTTAGTTTAAAGAATTATATAAATTATCAATTGATTGAACTTATAAATTGTAGTGATAAAAAAATATAATACTTGAAACCAGATGCTGAACTGTGCAAATAACCACTTCTAATAAGCTACGTCAGATGATTTGACAAGTTCATAGTTTCAATCTGCGCAGAATTCTAGTGTTGTTCAAGGACTCAAAACTTGAACTGAAGGGCTCTTCATGAAGGTAGTGATAACTTACACTATGACAGGGCGGCTGCAGTTTTCATATTGGGGATACAGGAATTTATGAGTGTCTGTTGACACGATAGCGGCCACAATATATATATATATATATATATATATATATATATATATATATATATATATATATATAATTTTAATCACAAACGATTAGACGAGTTTGTCAACAAAATCAGTCCATCTAAAAAATAAAAAATAATAACCCCTCCATTTCCTTTTGGATCTAAAGGGGAAAGTAATGGAGGAGTGTCCTTCCGAAGGGACACTCGTAAGCGGGTAGTGTCCTTCCATAATGACACCCGCAGCGAAAGTGCTAATATGCCCAAAATGATCGACATTCTTGTGATATATGCAACAAAACTCCATGACGTTGTGTCAATCAAAAGCCAAAGATGTGTTGTAAAAATAAACTTAATAGATCGATTAGAAATGTGGGGTATACTTCGGAACCAAATTTTCAATTTTGCCGTACCAAATTATTTATTCTTCTTACAGATGCCCCAAAATAAATTTAAACTGTTCCAAATCTTTACAGAATAGGTGTCGGTAAAGCAGTAAACATTTGTTCAAACTACTTTATTTATTAATTACGTCCAACATGTTTCGTGTCGTGGTCGCACGTATTCTTCAGGGGCACTTCTTCAGATGTGCTGTCATCATCGTGGACTCTCTACGCATGGAGGCTGGCTTAAGACTTTATATATGATACGCACGTTGCTGTGAAATGTGTATAGTTATGGCACTCTTGAGTGATGGACTTTTTTTTAATGAACATTTTTGATTTTAAGGACTACCATACCTTATCAAATCGCATCAGGAATAAGGATTACATGATGTCTGCGAGTCGGACTTATCCCCCCCCCCAGCCCAAAACACCTAGACACGTAACCGCGGGCGTAGAATAGCTATAAACATAGCCCGCCATCTATGCGTCATAGCTGAAAACAATAGTACCAAATTAGAAAATCGATGAAGACTTCGGACGAGAATCGTTACTCATCTGACAGCAACTGCTCCTGACAGCTTGCGTAATCACAGACTTAGCATAGAATGCAATTAGCATGGGCTATTTTATCTACGTCGGTTATTCAATTCGTCGGACGTCAACGGATCCAGGTTATTTCGGGAGGGATGTTCAGGTACATTCCTTCAGGGGATCCAAGTAATAATGTGGTCTGGATTAATAACTCCGATTTTATTGGATGTTTATGTTCGAAGGATGTGTCGCGTGATGTTCTTATTTTATTGTCTCGTGGCCGTGTCCAATAAATTGGCTGGCAATAACCAAGAATAACTAACGTTATCATGTTGTGCCATTGGCCATATGGTGGACGGAGGGGTTAAAACTTATATATATAGATATATATATATATATATCCAACAGCCATAGCCACTTTCAATACACCCCCATTGATCACCGAGGTTAAGTAACGTCAGGCGGGGACTCCAAGTGCTGTTAATATTAAAAAGGGTGGCAAACTTTAGATAGCGCAGAGCAAAAAAGCTACGTTTAAACACCGTAATATATATATATATATATATATATATATATATATATATATATATATATATATATATATTATGACGGCACTTGTAAAAAGTTGTAAATAGAAATTTAAGAGGAAAAGAATTCAAATTTTTATTGCTTTTATTTTGGTTGTTTGTTGAAATAATTTTTTATAGTATTGTTCCTCTTTATGCAATAAAGGCTTTATTTATTTATTATAAGTATGTATGAATGTATAATATATTATATATATTATATTTATATATTTAAAAAGGAAAGAAATATACATGGACAAAGTCGGTGTTAATACAAACTCCGTCACCCAAGAATACATTCCTCAAAAAGGGTGGTATTTCTAAATCATTTGGTTCAAGTAACCTATGTAAATACAAAATAGTTTATTTAAATTTTAACGTACATTATAATTAACCCAGAATTGTAGGCCGGATTATCTTTTTTCCAAAGAAAAGCCACCAACCCACGATCCTTTGCACGGAGTGTTAAGTGACTTAACGCTCGCGTCAAAAAAGAAAAAAAAAATGTAATGAATAATTAATTTTTATTTAATTTTTTTTATGGAGTAAACAACTTCTAATACATTTATATATAATGTATATGTACGTATATGTATATATATTATATATATTATATGTATGTATATATATATATATATAATCTTACGTTTCTTCCCTTCGGTTATCACCCCGATATATACATATGATAGTAAAACGAATTTCTAGATAATTTTCCTACCGTGGTTGTATTTCAAGAAGAAATATATATATATTTGTATACCTATTGGGATTTTGGTATAATATTTAGCAAAGATATTTTCTCACTAACTCTAAATAAGGAAGAGCCAAATTAGTCTGTTGTTTATGAATTTTCCTGTTTCCCAAGAATGCTTGGCAAGTATAATTGGAAATATATCAAATTTCTCCTGTCGAGCGAAATTCCTGATAAATCAACAAATTAAGAGCTTATAATAAACATGAGCCTAAAGTCACAAAAAGTTCCATGTTATGGCGGGCTCATTCAAACCTATTGATGTGTTTTATTACGGATTTAATGCATTCATTTCGTAGAAGTGATGCGAAGAGAAATTCTCAGGAAGCGAGGAAAACGCCAGGGATCGAGAAATGATGAATAAATAAATTCCAGAATTTTGATATTTTCCTCAATCACTTTTGGCGATATCCTGGAATCAAGTTTGAATATAACATTTTATTCTCATATTATTGATTTTGTTATACAAATGTTATTTTGTAATATATATTTATGATATTTACGTTAGAATTCTGTTATTTGAGGCAGCCATATTAAAAACTCATTCGAGCCGTCGTATGATTTCTGTTGTGGAATCCTTTTCTGAATAAGAATTTCCCGAAAATATTCGATCTTTTGAAAATAAACGTTGCTAGGAGCAATTTTGGATTTTCACTTAACCCGTGAGTATGGAATACTTTCTACCGTACGTATACCCACTGGAAGACGGTTTTGAAATTGTTGAACCCAAAAAAAGAGGAGACCTAAGAACCTCAAGAATGGATAGAGCAAAAGCAGTTATGTACCTGATCTAGGCTGGAACAAACGACCTCATGAACTAGCAGATGAATAAGGGTGCAAAAAACGTACATTTGCACATGATGAAGAATGGAACAGACCCAATGAGGAGGAAAGAAGGTTACATCAAATCCACATCTACACATTATGGAAAATAGATCAATATTTCATTTGCACACTATGGAAGTTGGAGCAAACCCACATACGTATTTGTTGAATAATAGAACAAACTTTCGCCTGCAAGGGAAGGACGTTACATCAAATCCACATCTACACATTATGGAAAATATATCAAGCCTACATTTGCACACTATGGAAGTTGGAGCAAACCCAAGTATGTATTTGTTGAATAATAGAACAAACTTTCGTCTGCAAGGGAAGAAAGTTACATCAAATCAACATCTACACATTATGGAAAATATATCAAGCCTACATTTGCACACTACGGAAGTTGGAGCAAACCCAAGTATGTATTTGTTGAATAATAGAACAAACTTTCGTCTGCAAGGGAAGAAAGTTACATCAAATCAACATTTACACATTATGGAAAATATATCAAGCCTACATTTGCACACTACGGAAGTTGGAGCAAACCCAAGTATGTATTTGTTGAATAATAGAACAAACTTTCGTCTGCAAGGGAAGAAAGTTACATCAAATCAATTTCTACACATTATGGAAAATATATCAAGCCTACATTTGCACATTACGGAAGTTGGAGCAAACCCAAGTATGTATTTGTTGAATAATAGAACAAACTTTCGTCTGCAAGGGAAGAAAGTTACATCAAATCAACATCTACACATTATGGAAAATATATCAAGCCTACATTTGCACACTACGGAAGTTGGAGCAAACCCAAGTATGTATTTGTTGAATAATAGAACAAACTTTCGCCTGCAAGGGAAGAAAGTTACATCAAATCAACATCTACACATTATGGAAAATATATCAAGCCTACATTTGCACACTACGGAAGTTGGAGCAAACCCAAGTATGTATTTGTTGAATAATAGAACAAACTTTCGCCTGCAAGGGAAGAAAGTTACATCAAATCAACATCTACACAGTATGGAAAATATAACAATTCTTCGTTTGCACACTACGGAAGTTGGAGCAAACCCACATATGTATTTGTTGAATACTAGAACAAACTTTCGTCAGCAAGGGAAGGAGGATACATCAAATCAACATCTGCACACGATGGAAGATAGAGGAAAAAAGTCTGCATATGCTGAAGGATACATCTAACCCACATATCGACACGATAAGTTATGGATCAAGTGCACATTTGCGAATGATTAAGTCTGTAATAAACCCATATCTGCACATTATGAAGGATGGAGCCAACACATATCGACATATGATAATTGATAGAGGAAACGTGCATCTGTAAATGATGAAGGATGTTAAAATCCCACATTTCCACATGATGAAGAATAGAGCAGACCCACATCTACACATGATGAATGATGGATCAATTTCACATCTTGTTATGCTGAAAGAACGAGGAAACACACATTCTACATATGAAGTAGGATACATCGAACCCACATATGGATACAATAAATTATGGATCAAGTGCACATTTGCACATGATCAAGTCTGTAAGAACCCCATATCTGCACATTATGAAGGATGGAGCAAAACCCTGAAGACACATGATAATGGATAGAGGAAACACGCACTTCCACATGATGAAGGATGATAAAATCCCCCATTTCCACTTGACAACGGATGGAGCAAACCAACACGATGAACGATAAAGTCATGCCACTTCTATACTTGTTGAAGTCTGGACCAAATCCGCATATATGTACACGAAAAAAGAATCTGTATAAATATGTACACGAATCCATATCTTCAAATAAATAATGTAAATTCATATCTTCACATGATGAAGGATGAAAAAATATTACGGTACATGATAAAGTTTAGAGCAAACCCACATATATATTGTAAACTATAATTTTATGAATATAACGTAATGGTTAACAATCTTATACCGCTAATATTATCAGATAATGTGAAGAAACGTACAATTTATTTATACAACCAATAAAGAAATAAGGTTTAAACTAACAACATCCTCAAAGGACGAAATGTTGGTCGCAAGTGTGATATTTAGAGTGGGTTGAGGACATGCAAGAAGTAGTTGACATGCATAATGGATCGGTATAATGCAGCCAAATGCACCTTGCATCCTAGTCTCAAGAACATTGTCGCGTCCTCGCTTTAAAGTCAAGGACCTCCCCGATCGGCAACTCCTACATACGGGGAACATAATTAATCTTCTTTCAGCTAGTTTACTCTTGGACGGATTAATATACAAGAATTGTATATTGTATCAAGTTATGATTATTTATTTATTTTTATTTTTATATATCTACAGATGTTACAATCTACGTTGTGAAATTGAATGAACTGTAAGTTTAACATCGATTGAGGCCTAGTTGTCGTCTGAATTCCTTCCTTATTAGGGAAGATTCTTAGAGAAACTTGAAGACTACTTTTAGCGCGGTTCCTCCCTCTCACATAGGGAGGAACCCCGCTTATAGGGTTGATACAATGAAACAATCCGGAAGTGCCGACTAGAAAATTTCGCGTTTCAGAACCCCTAGAGACCGAAAATAACGGTGGTTCAAATTTGTATATATATATATATGTATATATTTATATATATATATATATATATATATATATATATATATATATATATATGTATATATATTTATATATATATTTGTCTGTTCGCTCTCTAGCTAGAAGACGAATGGTCCGATTTTGATGAAATTTGGTACAAAAATCCTTCGTCCAATTTGAAAGGTCAAGTTCGTTAACCAGCAAAATCGGCCTACTGGAAGATGGCGTTTGGGGCGAAATTCGCGCAGAAAAAATCGTAACGCTTACGTTTTTGAGTTCATAAGCTTGTAAGTACTCTTTTTATAGGCTTCTTGGGCTAGGAAAACGAATGAAACCATTTTCAAGGTGATAGCTTTAACCGTTTTCGAGAAAATTGGAAAAATAGTTTTTGAATACCGTTTTTGGTTTGGGTACTTAGAATCATGGGATTCAGTTGAAACATTTTCTGCATGTTCTACTTTCATTAAAACTAATATGTTGAAATTTTGGTTACGTTTGGAGTTAAGGAAGGGTTAGAATAAAATATTTTATTAACATACTTAAAAAGTTTTGGTAATTTTGTATATTTTCCTTAATATCTCGAAAAAGGTTGAGAATCTTGGTAAACGGAAGAATAACATTAGACAGCTTACTGAATGCTCTACAAAAAAGGTTCTGATGAAAGTTTTGATTAGACGATGCTAATCGGAGAAATAAGTGCTTAGAACTTTAAAGTAATTGATTTCGTTTATTCGGTTCTTTTTGTTTGTTTTTATTCCTTGTTATTTTTTAATTGCTTAAAGTTGGATAATGTTTTTGACAATAAAACAAATTAATTAAAATAAGAAAAATAATTCATTGTTAAAAATATATCAGGCTGTACCGTATGAAATGTCAGTTTTGGATTTGTCGATTTCCTTTAAATGTCTTGAAACTGTCGAGGCTCCTACTCCGAGTTCTTTGGCATATTCCCTAGTGTTTTTAATTGCTTATAGTAGTCAAATGTATTTGTCAATAAAACAGGATACGTATAATTAGAATCAATATTTTGTTTGTTAGAATTCGAAGATGCCGTATGAATATCTAGATTACAGTACTGGTGTTGATTTCGTTCTTTAGAATTATTCTTGGTATTCCCTATTTTCATCTGTTACCCATAGTTTTTTATTGTTAGTAGGTTTTTCTTATTGATTATAGAATATAAATCTATTTGGCTATAAAACAGGATACGTAAAATTAGTGACAATATTTCGGAGATTTCTGAGCGAAATACTTTTAAGATTTTCTACCACCACGAACGGCTTTTTTCCTCTATTTTTATCCACTAGATAGGCTTTATTTTGCATATTATTCTATATAAGTTTTATTCAGCAGGGGATTCTGATGAAATGTCGTGTTTTTGCTGTGGATTTTAAATACGATGTATCTAAGATTGGATAACATTAGCGAGTCTACATAGTTAAGAACCGACGACGGAGGATTACTTCTTGCTATGATTTAGTCTACATATGTATATTAAGTCCTAAATCCAAAAAATAAACTTCACAACGGTTAGATACTATGAGCGAATATGCGGTTCAATGACCGTAGAATACAAGGGGGCCGCAGGAAATTTACCTGCTAAGAGTTAATCCTCAAGAGCTGTAAATATACCTCAGGTATCTGCCGACAAAAATACAAAGCCTAGGCGGAGAGCACCCCAAAAACACAGATCCAAACATAGGTTATATACTAAATATACATAAAGACTACTTAGTTGTAAACCGATTCATCAATTAGCAATCAGTAGTTTTCAACAAAGGTTATATACTAAATATTGATAAAAAGTATTTAATTAGAAAAAAAAAACAATATTCCACTAGACTTTGGTCCATTTGTGTCTACTCCATAGACTTAATTAGGTATATTATTCTATTGTAGTTGGGCAACTAAACTTTGTTTTATTTTGTTAAATAAAGTTTTTTTTCTTGACTTGTTATTCGTCAAGACTTTTATTTGTCCTTGTGTATTTACTAGATAGGTTTTATTCGGCATATTATTTTATATAGGCTATATTAGGCAGGGTATTCTACTCAATCTTGTGTTCTTCTTCTTTGCATGGGCGTATATAAAAACAATTTCGGGGGGGGGCTGAGACCATTTCCAGGGTATGGAATACTAAATATTTAGAGCTTGGAATAGTTTTAGGCAACTAAAACGCTATTACACGTAAAATAAAATATGTTTTATGAACTAAGTGATCTTATTTAATTTATTTTTTATGGTTTTACGAGAAGTTTTTATCATTAATTCAAAATTTCGGGAGGGGCTGCAGCCCCCTCAGCCCCCCCCCCTCATATACGCCCATGCTTCTGTATCCACTAGAAAGGCTTTATTAGGCATATTTTGTATTTGGATTTATAGAGCTTTGCTTTAGAATGAGAGCCAGATTCTGTAATTTCCGCTTCTGTGTAAAAGTTAGCTACTGTCGGTGTCCCTGACGCCTTAATATCACTTTTATTCGAGATGTTAGAGAGGATTTTGACAATTTTCACGAGATATATAAAAAAAATAAGTTTATTTGTTAGCTTATCAAATGGCACTAGGGACATGAACGGAACCGCGCTAAGATGCTGCAGTTCCTGCGAGTCGGACTTTTTTTACCATCAACTCACTTCTATTTGTAGGGAGGAATGGATGATCACATGAGCAAAAAAATCCATTGACATTACTCTCAATTAATATACTTGGATGCTGTTCCAATACAAGAAACTCCAGGAAAAAAGACTGGAATTTGGTAAGATTGTATTTTCTGGTTTTTACTGTAAAAACGCAACTCACAGGGAAAGCGTAATTTCTTCATGTTTGCATATAATTCCTACAATGCCATACAAAAAGGACTCTTGGTCCCCGAGACTCCCATGGGCATATTGTGACTAGATATAATGCTTATCTCTGGTGAGATTTGGTAATTAAACAAAACTAAGACCTCTAGAAACTTCGAGCTCCGTTTTTCCAGCTGAGTTGGTTCTTTACAAATTTACACCTTAATCATTTTTGCTGGAAATAAATTAAGTTTCATTTAACAAATCTATATTAATATGATAAAAAAGCATATATATACTTCAGTAATTCTGTTTTAATTGTAGCCCCAATAGCTTACACTCCTTCGGAGAGTGTTAAAAAGGTGAGGGATTAATAATGCTCCTTGAGGTAACCCTGCTCAAACTTGATTCAAGTCGGAATCAAATATTCTACCCATGTTTCATGAGTTTTCCATGATTAACAGCCATGACCATTGTAATTACGGATTACTTGCGAAAAATAATCGCCATTGTTTTGATCAGATTTAGTATTTCTGCTAATGGATAAAAGATAATCCATTATTTTACGCTTTTCCGAATACGAAATGCTCCGAGTTATTTATGCGGCTTAAATTGGCGTCAGGTGCTTGGTTAAAACGCATTAACTTATGAGTGCTTTAGCTAAAAATAAAACGGATGAGTTATTTTTTTTTTCTTTTTGAAATGTGCGCTTATAGATTTGCTAAAGCTACTTAAAGTCTTAATATGCATGAAGAGATTAAATAAATGTTCATTGTTGTGTTTAATCTTCATTGCAAAATCCACCTTTTTAATGGAAGGGTGCGGAATAAATAAGAGTGCTAAAAATCATTAAACACATTATTTATTTGTGTTTTTTTTTTTTTTATAAACATTATTATCTAATAATTAAAATACTTGTTAACAAAGGTAATAACTAAAAAGAGGTATTTTTGCTAAATACTATGAATATTTTCGAATGAAAAGAATAAATTGTTAAGAATAAAATTGATATTACTAATAATTGTTATTATCGTCTAAGTAAATAATAATAAAATATTAAGCAAGGAACGCCACCACATAAGTAACAAAGCATACCAATGTATAGATAATTAATATATTTACTTTGTTTTAACATCTTACGAAGATAAGTCACTATTGAGATTGCACTCATGGAATGATATTCATTTATTTATTTTTTCATATTACTTCAATCTTTTAGGATTGCTAATTGTCAATGAAGGTTTAAAATGAAAAAAGAAAGATAATTAAATGATACTGAACACATAAAATTAATGAAGATTAAAAATATGATGGAAAAATAAATAATAATAACAATTCTAATAATAAAATCTTTACTCTAATCTAATAAACTTATAGTAATAATTATAATGAATTACTCAAATATAATAAAACATATGTATAATAAGGAATACATAAATATCATAATAGTTTAAATGAATATTTTTTTTTTTTTTTTTTTTTTTTTTTTTTTTTACTGCACATCTACACTGCAGCCTGCACCTGGTGCAGCGAGGAATTTCCCCAACGAGCCGAGATGAGAAAATTCCTGCCGCCGCGCCGGTGGGAATCGAACCCACCACCTCCCGCTTATGAATCTAAGGCGCTAGACACTAGACCACGAGGTGACCAAAGGACAAAATTATTACTATATTTAAACGAAATTTGGCATTAATCGCGCGCAGGAAAAATTTCTTGTAAACATAAACTAAATAAAGAATACACTATGTAAAATTGTTTTTGTGAACCATAGACATATTTATTTTTTTGTTTGACTTTTCATAGTATTATTTTTATCTATTGATTTCGTTTTATTACTTATTTTAACGGCTGAGGTTTGTATAAAATGATGTAGTTTAAAGCAATCATTTGGAGCCCCCCCCTCATGAAAATGCTGATAAAGCGAAATCATTCTATGACTGAAGATTACTGTGGATGACATCCCGATCAGTATTTTACCCAGTTTTCATCATTAAACGTTGTAACGGTAATATGATAAGCTTTCCACCAAAAGGGGGAAAAATAATATAAACAAAAATACAAACAAAAAAAATCTCCGTTATACATAATGATAAACTCAAATTTATAATCTCGAATTTACATATAAATTTATTTTAGAATTTATAATGTCGTCGTTTCGAGAATCGAAAATTGTGGAAGATTTTTAATTTTTTTCGCCATGTCTTCAAGTTCGGTATGCTCTTCAAGACAGGTTTTCGAAGCTGACTTCTCTAAAACGAGAATGACACATGTCCATTACTTAATCAGAAGGAATTGGAAAACTTGAAAGCATGTCCATTTGAATGGGACTTCAATTTTTTTAAGCCCATCACTTTGCGAGAATGTTGTTTCTTGAAAATGTAAATGTCACTGTTTTGCATTTATTAATGTACAACATTTTTCTATTCCCCCCTTTAAGTTTCACGACAAATTTATAACTATTTCTTTACCTTTATAAATGTCACAAGGAATAAGAACGGACTAAGATGACGCAGTTCCTGCAATTTGGGCTTTTTAAATTTATTTAGGTTTTTTATTTTTTTCATTTTGGATGGGAAATATAAACAGAGTTGAAAATAACTCATTGGACGGCTGATTTACAGTTTGGATACAATGATTAGTCTTTCGAACTTTTCGTTTAAAAACATTCGTTATTATTATTAATTGATTAGATTGGTGCATTTGTTACCGAGGCACCCATCCTCATAGGAAAGTGGAAAGAAAACAAGACCGAGGGAGGGATGGCTTAAGGAAAGTGTGAACGGGAGAGTTTGGCGACCGGCATATTGTGGGAAAGGTTTCAAGTGGGCGGTCTGGATGCATTAACTAAAAGGCCGTATAAAATCCAAGAACAGGAAAATTCTGATTTCAGAAACATATTCCACTTTGTTTGGTTAATGGTTTTGAGAAACTGAAAGATAGATTGTTAGGTCTTTCCCAGGTCACGAATTTCTTCTTTTAAAAAGTGCATTGTACTCAGAAAGCTAATTTCATACTGAACGTAAGGCGGTCGAAATTATTGCTTTTAATTGAAAAGCCTTTTGAAGCAGGATGTGAGGGTAATGACATAAAATGTATTTCGCTGAAGAAAAGATGGGAAGACTATAATTAGGGCTTATAGTACAGCAGATTGTCTGGGATCTGGTGCTTGGAAAAGTAAGCGTGCGAATAATGTTCGGTTGCACCGAACATCTACGACAAAGGGGCCAAAAATAACGAGCGGTATTTTCGGGGATGAGCCAATGAACGCACGTCTTATTCCTTTTAGGAACCAGGACCACCATTTTTTATCTGCTCCTTTCTCGGTACCGCGGGGGGTGGGGTATAGCGCAACAAAAGGCAAAAACCTCCCCCCTCGCAATCCTACGGATAATTGCGTGCCAGTTTATTTCTTGCGGCGCAGTTAAGAGCGCATTGTCCCGGAGGTTGTAAACTGCATGTGCAAGGGCCGCTGAACCCTGCAGACAAAAAAAGGGCAGGTTTGGGGTCCTCCGTCTGGGTCTTTGACCCGACGGGCACACGAAAAGCCTGTACCCGAAGAGAATTTAAGTACCGGGCAAAAAGACACGCCCCGGCCTCCTATATCTATCCTTCGTTCGGACGAAAAAAACAAAACACCGTCTCCAGGACTTGCAACTGCCTCCTCTATCTCCGCCCAGCTGCACATTTCTGAATTGGAAAGTAGCACTATATCACTGCAGATGGCTATCTCTTACAAATGTCATCTTCCAGTCTCCAGGCTGTTTCAAATTAGATTTTAAAATACAGTTCTTTATGTTTAATTTACTTAACTGCAACTAACACTAGCTCACACAAGATACATCAATATAGAATAGATAATAAATCATATTCTCCACATCACGGGGTAAACCTCGGCATTTTGTCCTATTGTGCGAATCCTAAAATGGTCGACCTTACCTTAAGCCTATGACGAACTTCAGGTATTGTTGAAACTTTGACCTCCTGATATCGTCTTCATTGAGGATCCCAAAATGTAGAAATTCCCTTGTTTCAAGTTATACACATTTAAATGCAACATGCGTGGGTGTTTTATCCTTGTCCCCAAACCATCTGCAGACTGGTGATGACCAGGTCTTCACGGAATGCCTATGCTTTTTCATAGTACAATGACCAGACACAGTCGCCGCAATCATCCTCAGGTATTTTCTGCCCGTAGGCAAGAAAATGACCTTTTTACCTAAATTTCTAAGATCTATCAAGGACTTTGTATGGGCAATTTTCTGTCTTCCCCAAATTTTTTTTTGGCTCTTTTGACAGTTGACAATTCCGAGCCCAAAGACACTGAAGCTATAGAAAGCTAAGAATATAACGCTAAATCTTCTGTCGTATCCGTCATTTTTCAGAGTGTTATTTTCATTATATGCCTTATAAAATGTTTTTATAACAGCCATGATTGTCGAAATTTCCGAAACTATTAGTGTAATCTTTTACGATATTTAACTAACTTGTGAAAATAATTTCATCATCATGTGATAGAATATAAATTGTTTTTTTTTTTTTAATATGCCCTTTAAAGTATTTTTGAAACATATCTTTAATGTTCTAACTTGTTTGACGTTCCACTAGATGTTGATTCTTACTTTGTGCTGTCAGTAATATAAAACCTACAAATGTTTCCTGGACCAATTTGGTCTGTGCTGTTTGTTGAGGCAAGGGATGTAACTATTTTATAGTTAAAATTAATGTATACCATATTAAAAAAAATTAAAATATAATAATGTCATATTTTTCGTTAAAAAAAAAAAAAAAATAGCTTCAACTCTTATAAATAAAATGACGTGATTTCGAAGAACCCCCCCTGTGGATAGTAACTTATTTCGCTGAAATTATTCAGGTTTACGTACTTCAATTCAGTATTGTTGAGTCTTAAGTAAACTGCCAAAGTAAAATATGAATCCTAAATTAGCCCAAGAATTCTTATTTTAATTATATCAAGTAGGATTTGAGAGAGTTGTAATATAACCAGACATTGTATAGAAAGTAGAAAAGAATGTGGCATTTGGCGTTCAGATTTTTTGAACGCTTAATTTAATAAGCATCTATTTTGAATATTTAATTTGTTGTTATCGAGTTTACTGTTGAGATTTATGATTTTGAACTATTTCACTAAGTTGTCCGTATTTGCGCTTCTTCTTTTTTGTATGTACTTTGGATGGTAGTATAAGAAAATACTTGTTTTCAAGAACAGATCATTGATCCCTAATGTTTTTTCTTTCCTAAATTCCGCCGATTACAAATATACCTGCATAAAATCTACAAGCGGCAGAATATATTAAATTTAATGAGCTTATAAAGTTGTATAGGAGCGGAGAGGAGACGCTGATATAGGATCTAGATGTTAAGTATTTTCGGGAGGCTGTGGATTTAGTGGGGTGCAGTTGCAGCAGTGTCTGGCCACTGACCTCTCTCCGCTGCACATCTGCTCTCTACGCCCCACGCTCTGCTCTTGGTCATTCTTTATTTTCATTTCCATTTAAGGACCTGTGCTGTCCTGACTTTGTCTCCAAAGGGAATGCACTAACGTTGGTCACTTTGGAGCAGTGATTTAACTCTGTATAATAATTTGTTTTATACATGTATGAATATATTAGTATATACATACAGCTAATGGATATTTAAGAAGTAATGAACGATTCTCCCTGTATTCCACAGGAGATCTTCCAGTTTTCTAGTCAGTTATTGGAGGCTACATGATTGCAATATTCATCTCTCCAGTTGCGTTTTTATGTATTTCTTGGCAAAAGCGTATATGAAAAGAAATGTTGCATTTCTAACAGCAGTATGTAGAGTGTGCATTTATTAAACACAGGAAAATCATCACAACCTGTACCTGACGTAAACAGCGTGACGACATCTGACTTAAGCAAAACCATACAAACTAACGCACTGTGTGAAAGGGATGAAAATTGGTTGAAGAGTGAATGCAAATTAAGAGAAATTAAGAACACGACCAAAGTCTGGCTGATAGAATCATTCACTCGACAAGACGAAGTAATTTTATCCAGACTTGGGATAGGCCACTGCCGACTTACCCACTCATACTTACTGGACAGAAAAGAAAGACCAACTATAATCGTATTATAGGAAACCAAATAACCTAACAAATATTTAGCGACAAGAGATACATCACACCGACGAGATTTAGCTCGGAGTATACAAAGGTAGTTCAAACAAGACTCCGAAATCTGTAGCAAAGATAGCACATTGTCCCGTAGGTCGCAATGAATGTCTATCAGTGGTTCACCAATTCACGGAGTGCAGTGTAAGTGTTGATTTTGTAAACGGAACGCAAACATCACGACTATTTTGACTACTCGCTCACCGAACGCATCCTGGCGTGTGTTTCTATGTCCTAACAAACGATCCCATTACTCAACGGTGTATTTTGATTGGACAGGTCACAGCTCGGACTCCTGTTTGACCAATCTTGTTCCGTGTAGAGCTTAGTTTTGACGCGAGGATTGAGAAGGCTTCCACTTGAAACTGATTCGAGGGGCAATTAAACGGATGCCTTTTGTTTGGACTGTGTAAGGCATTTTCGATGGGGAATATAAAACAGTGGTTTATCACATAAAAAAATTACTTATTAAAAAATGAAGAATATACTGAAGAATTTAATAAAAACAAATCGACCAGCTTGAGAACATTTTTCATCAATTAAACAAGAGATTAATTGGGAGAAATACAAACAAAAAAGTATGTCAAATTTCATTCAACATCGATGGCAATAAACTCATTTACCAGGTGATTATTTAGTTATAAACAGACAGCCAAAAATAAAAATAAGAACAATTAAATAAAAATAATAATAAAAATAAAGAAGGGGAGTAAAGAGTGTAAATAATGAGTAGGAACTGAAACTGGAAGTAGCCAAACAAAAATATAAACGGAGATGAAGTAAGGAATAAATAACAAAATCATAAAAAAAATAAATAAAAATAAAATAAAATAGGAATTTCAAATAGAGTTAGTAATGTTTAATTCAATACTTACAGTGCTAGCTTCTGTCAGTATGTCGAGTTGGCAAAATATGTTAAAATAAGATGAATTTATTTTTAGAGGTTTGTATTTAGTAAAATTTATAATTTTTTTTACTGCTGAGAGTAGTTGCCTCGCCAAAGAATATATAGAAATTGAATGAAATAACATTATCGTGTATGTATGTATTTTGTTTTCAGGCTTAATATTCTAAAAATGGCTGTTTCTCTATTCGATCTTCTCGTCACTAAGCCCAAATTATTAATATTTTTTTTCGTCTTTATAGGCAAAATTACATGATAACCCAGGCGTCATAAAGCTATTGCCATAAATCACCTGCTGTACGGTGCAGGTAAAACTGTCCAACTTGTTTGGACCCCGAGACACAGGAGCTTAAGGGGTAATGAGATCTTGAGCTTGTTCATTCGTATGATTTTTGTTTACAAGGTAGGACGCTGACGACCGTGAGGTTTTTCGTCCTAAACATTTCAAACAAACAAACTTTCTAGATGGCTATGAAGAAAACATAATCGAACCCTTTGAACGGAATAAACACAAGAATAAAAATTAATATCATTATGAAAGATAATCATGCTGCGTAGCTAACAGCCCATTAAAGTTGGGTAGTCTAATTTATTAATTTATTTAAATTGAGACAGCTTTCTTCATTTTTTAAAAATAAAATGAATGCAGGTTATTACTAAATAATTCAAAATATATCTGGAGTCAAAACATCAATAGATATGGCCTAATAACTTACCACCTGTGAGACAATCCTTTAAACTTGGATGTTCTGAGTGATGAGAACATTCACTTACCTGAAAATAAAAATTAAAAACAATTAGCGAAATTGATTAATTGTATTAAATTAAAAATAATTCTATGGAAAAAAGATTAATTTCAACTGGCTTTATTATGTACAACTGCAGGCAGTGAAGTTCCTCATTAGAGATTCACTAGCATCACAAAACCAATATATATATATATATATATATATATATATCAATTCCTCTGAATATGATTTTCACTTGTTCTTTTTTCTTTTATGGCAGGAGTAGTTAAACAAAAACGAATGGTGTTCTGCTTTATCGACCCTCTGCCATACAAGAAAAAAAGAACAAGTGGAATATATATATATAAATAAGCACACACATAAGCACTTGTAGGTACATAGCTGCACATGATAGTGACCATATATACGGAAAATTTGAAAATTTAACAATAATGCACACTTTAAATTTAGGGCAAAAAAATCTAAGGAAATAGATAAAATGAAACATTAGAGGAGGGAGGGAGACCTTCAGATTGTATTATTTGCTTATTCTTAATGATTTATTCTATAAAAAGTATAATAATTATTAAAAATAAGATACAATATTATTATGCATTTTGTAGAATCAATCTTTATAGAATAATTCCTGAATCTAATAGAATTACAAGCTTTATGAATAGGGTTAATTATAGGAAACAATCGTAACATAATTTATAAGATATGATAGAAAATAAAACTCATAATGCATTTTTTTTAAGCATAATGAGTTAAATTATGAGGAACATAGGCAATTATTAAAAAAAAAGAAAGCTTCTTCATATCAATGAGGCCTTTAAAAGAGTTAGTACATATAACAGCACTTTCAAGGTTGGCACTAAGTTTTAGCGCGATTCCTCCCTCCGATGAGTAAATGATAAGCGTGTTCGTATTACATGTTCTTTGTAATAGATGTAACTTTTAGAATGAGCGGTAGTCCAGGAGCGAGTAATTTCTGTTTAAAATTGGCTACTCCCAGTTTTCTGTGCGTTGCAGGTTATGTTTAAATTTTTCACGAAATATTATATGAATATATTAACTGTTTCTATACCTAGCTGCCCAATTGAATCTAGGGATAAGAACGGAAACGCGCTAAGATAACACAGTTCCTGCGAGTCAGACTTTTTGCGGTATTCATTGTATGTATGGCTATTGTACCTTTGAGTTAGTTTTTTGGTCTTCTTGCTCAATATTAACTCAATTGTGGATTTCATTGTTTATATTAATGAGTCCAATTATGAGTTCCTAATCATGTCATATTTAATTGTTGGCTTTAAATTCAGTTTTACTTTCATTAAAAAAATATATATTTCAGTAGGGATATTGTGTGGAGTTGGAGAGCTGAAAAATGCATTCTGAAAATGAGTAACTGGACATATTTTTTACAACTGTTGCCATTCGTCGCCGGGGTTTCCATTTCGAAACATTGCTCACCCACACGGACACGAGACCCCTCCGTATATTGGCAGGCTTATCCCTGGGGGAAGGGGGTACTGGTGGTGGTGGGGGAAATTAATTTAATTATACACCACCCACTCGAATGACACGAATTACAATTTTGATTAATGCCTCCTCCCCCCAAACGAAAAATTCCAACATTGCGACGTGCCTAAAAACTCTGCAGTTAAAATCTGCAACCGTTGTGGAGTGTCAATTTTAGGAGTGGGTTTGTTTTTGGGTGAAATATCAACGAGGAGCCCGAAAGGTGATCGATAAGAGTAGAATGTTATTTATCTGCGAAAAAAGCTAAAATCAAGAACAAATATCTGATACAAAAAGTTTCCGTCCTTATCCCCCCCCCCCGGGCCATCTGGAAATAAAACAAAGTTAATGTTTTGTCTTAATCTTTCGTAAAAAATATAAACACCTAACATAATATAAAATGAAATCTCAAAGCGAAGCGAGACCTTATGCACCACCGAGAGACGCCTTAGGCTGCACCTACATTGGACCCGTATTTCTCCCGATCCGATCCGAACGGATTATATATATATATATATATATATATATATATATATATATATATATATATCCATATAAGGGGCGCCTTAAACCTCCTTCTGTTTAAAGTTTAATTTATATTCTTAACGGAACCAATAACTCTTTAAAAGATCAAACGCTACCAATAACTGCTTCTTATCCTTTGCTAATAACACTAGGGATACGGACGGAACCGCGCTAAGTTGACGCAGCTCCTACGAGTTTTATTATTGACCTTCCACCAGACATTTGAGAGAATTTAGTAATATTAAAGAATACAATAAACATAATATCATTATATAGGTTTTATATTACGTTTTGATTAATTATTTAATCGTTTATGCTTTTTATATTTTCTTATTGTTACTGATGTATATTAACGTGTAAAATAGTTGTTATTATAGTTATAAACAGTACGCAAACACCCCTTTACATAGGGTATGCCCTAAAATAAAGTGTGAAAATAAAAAATGCTTTTACTTGAACCCTGATATTGACAGGTGTCTCTATTACTCAGATCCAAAAAGATCAAGACACTTTCAATTAGATTTCTTTACATAAGATATAGAACTTTCTCCCGCCATTTTTCTATAGATGTCATTAGTGACAAATAGAGTACATACATTATGGAAGACAGTAATAATCCGTAGTATCTTGTAAACGTAATCTGATAGCACAAGTAGTTGATTTGTGTTTACACTATATAGTTATTTATATACATATAGTTTTTATAATAAAGATTTAAATTTTGAAGAAAACACAACTTCAGTTGTATAGCTAATAGTTTGCTAAAACAAATTTACATAAAATTCTGAGAAGAACCATCCGCGATGAGATTAGAGCAGCTGTTGAGTGGCTGTATCCTATACTATCACTTTCTAATAGACTGGTTTTTTAATCTTGCGAAACTCTGCCACGAAAGTCGGCCGTAGAAATTTGCAGATTCCGGCTGAATGTCAACCTCTTCTCAAGATGGCCACTACAACTTTTGATGAGCATCCTTATGTCTATTAACGGTGTCGACACGCATCCACGCGTATTTTTTTTTTTTTTACTTTTTTTTGGCATGGAAGGTTTCAGCCAAAAGTATTGAAAATATTTTTGTTTCTCAACAACGGTAGTCCCTTACGTAACAACTCACATATTCTCTGCCATAGGAAGACCACTTCTTCGGTGGCAGTTCCAATGTAAATATTTTGTATACATTATAACATTCATTTATTTATTGGTTATTTGACAAAATATTTCGATTATAATTGAGAGAACTTGGTAAGTGTCAGGTGGAAAGTTTAATGTCTATTTTATACCAGTTTTTCATACTTTTTTTTTTTTTTTACGGTGCAGCGAGGAATTTTCCCAACGAGCCATGGGATGGAAGATTCCTGCCGCCGGTGGGAATCGAACCCTTCATCTCCCGCTTATGGATCCAAGGTGCTAGCCACTAGACCACGGGAGACCCCAGTTTTTCATACTTATTGCTATTTTGCAAAGAAGTGAATACATTTAACAGTTCTAAATAATTTGATATTATAGGCAATTTCATTACAGATCTTTTGACGTGTTGGGAAAATCTGTAGAAGAATATTTTTGGAAAGAAGTACAAAACAACTTACAAAATAATTGTTATTGAAATTGTTCCGAAGATATTCCCGAAAAAAGCATCTTGCCATCTCTCAACATTCAATTATAGCTATGTTTTTACAGATTCACCGTAAACTAAAATATTTTTTTTATCAATGGATCAAAAATAGTCTGTAAATGCTCGCTAAGTTCATGCAATTCCTGGGAATCCTTTTCTTTTTTTTTTTTTTTTTTTTTTTTTTTTTTTTTTTTTTTTTTTTTTTGGTTTTGGAACGGTTTAGGGATAAAGGGAATCCGTATAAAAGGAAAATAGAGTGGAATGGCGTTTAATGAACCCGTTGGGGTGATTGCACCGACGACCAGAACTACGATGAGTTTTGGAGAGTTGATTGGTCTCCTGACCAGACAAAAATTGCAGCCGGCTGCATTGTGGTGTCTAGTGATTATCCCGCCAAAAATCCTCCCGTATCCTACCGACCATCATTGAACCAATCTATTACTAACCTTGTCATTAGTGATCGGTTTATCGGCTCTGATTGCTTATCCAACGGGGGCATTTTATAATGAGTCAATTACCACGGCTCACTGAATCAATCCTCAACCAGTTCCATTTCCCTCACAATTTTTTTTTTTAATTTAAAAAAAAAACAGCTGGAGTCCACCCCTTTTGCAGCCATGTATGAATTTTATAAAATATAAGTTTTATATCATTGCATTCTTCAATAAATGAGTTTGATAAATACACGAAGTGTAATTTTAAAGACCTAATCAACAAACGTTTTGTCTTAAAGATCCTGGAACATGGAAAACATTATATATATAAGTATATGTATTTGTCAACTACCACTCACTCACTGACTATCATCGCCCAGCCCAAACCACTTGCCAGAAAAAATTGAAATTTTGCATGGACACTCCTTTAGGATGTAAACACTCGCTAAGAAAGAGTTTTTGGTTATTCAAATTTTTAAGTATTTTTAGAGGAGTTTGAATTTTTAGTTTTAAAGGGAGCATGCTAGCCTAATTCGGTATGTTGTTGATAGGAACAATGATGATTTGAAAACATTTTTCAATAGTCTTCTCGCGATGACAACTTTAATATGGCTGTGTGTAGTACATTGATATAATAATAATGAGAACCGCCCAGCAAGTTCCCAATCCTAATGGACATTTTCTTAATATCATAATACGCGACCATCATCAGTTCCAAGAGTTATTTAGGGAGTTTCACTGCAGGAATACCTACATTAGGGACTTAAGGGTTTCCGTTGAAAACCGACGTCGGCTGTGACCGCCAGGAAAATCGTACGTATTGTTGGGATTGGGGTGGCAACCTATAGATAGCCCGGAACTAATAGTTCCATGGAGTTGATACCCTTTAAAACGGAATACGGCTTTATTGGACATATTTGTAATTTGGACCCGGAACCTCTTTAACGAACTCATCCTTACTTTCGATATGGGAATGCTGTATGACGTGTTTCATGACGAATTGACACAGAAATAGTTTGTGCTTCTATGTTAATATGATTGTATTTTAGTAGTTTACCAAATAAGAGGTTTTCCATAGATACATGGAAGAGGTGCAATTATTTTTTGCGGAACACCCAACGCACCTTGCCTCGTGCGTTTTTCTTGCGGAAATGTTCTTGACCAGATAATAAACTGGATGCAAAGGAAGCTGTGGCTATAGATAACCTGCATTTCGCCTACTTAATCACGGTGCAGGTGGCTGCAGCCCGAAACAGCTGCCGTGTAGAATCAGCTGGAAGCGATGCAAACAGCGCAACAAGATACATTGTTCGTTTTTCGAGACGCGAATTCTTTAGGAAGTCTCCTGCTTTCCTGAAATATGGTTTCGTATAGGAAGCCCGCTATACATTATGAATGTTAAATTCATTGATATTGTTTGTGCTGACCTTGAAACATTCACTTGTGGATTTATTTCCTCCATGTAACCAAAACCATTCCATTTTTTTGTCACGTTTTATTAATACATTGCACTGAATTTGATTCATTCGATGTTCCTATTTGAAGGAAAAAATATGTAACTGGAAACACCAAAGAGCTATGATTTTTTTCAGGCGAATGTCTTCAAAATAGTGTGAAATTTTATGGTTTAAGAAGAAGATTTTTCGTTTGGGACAAAGATGTTCGCACTCCGTTTATTATACAGGTAACTTGTTTATGATAAAACTAAGTGTCAAAATTTTTTTATACACGTGTATTTGTTTGTTTTCGCTTGACCCCCTACAAGAAGCTAGTTTTGACAATAATAGTGGACTTTGTCCCAACAAAAGGTCTTGTTTGTAAGTCAGCAGAATTCAAACTATTTTGGTGAAATTCGTCTGAGAAAAATTATTAGCTCTTACGGTGTTTCCGGGTGCATTTTTACAATTAGATTCTAATGTATAACATGTCATTAGTAGAATTTGAAAAAAAAACTTGAAAGAAAAAAGGTAAAGAAGAAGGTAATATAATTGAGTTTGGTAACGTTTGGAAATTAAAATAAATGTTTATCATCAGGCATTAGGAGTTTGGATTTCCATATATCCTAAGAAGCATATCGAAAAACGTGGAAAAAGGTGCCAAATGGATGGCGATCTTTAGAAAGCCTAATAGCGTTCTGCAAAAACAGTACAGGCGCGAATTTCGATGGAGCTGCTTCAGTCGGGAAAAACAGTGCTTAAAATGTCAGTATTGGTTTTGATCCATTAAATGTGAAATATTATGTGTTTTTAGTTTAAGCATTCTAAAAGAAAATGGAAATTTTACGCTTTTCAATAATTCTTATTACAAATTATATTTATTTATATGGGTAGGCTGTTTCAATGAAATATCGGTCACAATTTTTTTTTTGCTACAAAACTCCGTATAAAAAATTGCCGTATCAGAAGAATGCCTAAAGCAGGCTACACACGGTCAGGCAGGCCTGTCAGTTAGGCCAGAACAGTCCGCCTGAAAGCGGGTTGCCTGAACGTGTGTATATTCCGGCCGTTCTGTCAGTTAAGACAGTTCAGGCGGCCGGAATATATACACGTTCAGGCGACCCGCTTTCAGGCGGACTGTTTTGGTCTAACTAACAGGCATGCCTTAATCGTGTGAAGCCTGCTTAAGTGGGCTGAGTGCTACAGCACTCGACTCCGGTTCAAAACTTGGGCACTCATTGTAAGATCTTGTAGTGGCGTCGTTCGATTGTGGAATCAGATCATCCCAGATTGTCCTTAGGACTATTCTCCAAAGGGGAAGATCAGGGGGCCGGGTTCTGGATAAATGTGACACAATCTCCCTAGAAAGGTACGTCATGAATCAGATACCTTTACAGTATATCCAAACGTCGGCCCTAGCAGCAAAAGGAGAAATGGAATCAGCTACACAGGTACATTAGGAATGGTGGATTATGTGAAATTCAGCTCTATTGGTGGTTTCTCAGCATCGCCATTTGCTGTTTGCAGGTAGGAGCCAATGCCTTCGTGTAGTAACTGCTTAGCAGATTGAATGTTTAATGCATATGCTATTAAACTGGCAAACAGATTTTACAAGTTAATAAATGGCTTAAAGTGTTGGGCAAGATAGACTTCTATGTGGAACAAAATCTCTTCAGGTTTAAAATGTTGTGAAATACTGCAGGCGGGAGAAGTCTGGAACCACTGGATGCAGGTGACCTCAGGCTTGCAACGTAAGCAGGTGGACCAACTTTTTTTTTACAATTAGGACAAAAAGACAATCCCGTCGTCGCGGGGGGAGAGAGGGAGAGGTCCTGGTTTTCGAACGGCGAATAGTTGGCGAGCCTGCGTGTCCTTTTTTGAAACGGTCACGAGAAGGCGGGTAGAGAGAGATAGACCGTATTTTGTGCGTGTTTGTGTGTATGTGTGAGTCTGTGTGTGTGTGAAAGAGAGAGAAAGAGGGAGAGGGATAGACCGGTTCGCTGCACTAGGGAGGGGACTAAGTTTTTTATGCGTCTGGGCCCGAAACTGGAGGCCAGTGAGATTTGGCGGGCTAGCCGAGTGCAGTGTCATCTGCCAAAACCTCTCTCCAGAATTCCAACTACATTCTCTCCCCGAATGTGCTTCAAGGAATGCTGATAGTACAAGCAATCAAAAATATGGCTCCCTTTATGCTATCATATAATATATACCTACACCGTCCTACTTTTAAACCTTGAAATCCGGAGAAGTCGGATCGGAGAGAACAAATTGTTGTAAATCGACTCCGATTGGAAATTCTGTACTTACTCATAGACACCTAGTTGTCCAAAAAGACGTATCAAAATGTTTACAGTGTAATAGACTGCTAACTGTTATACACTGCCGGGGGCAAGAACAATTCATACTGCACTGTATATTTATATCACACAAATTAGCTTCTGTCCTTTACTAAAACAAAAAAAAATATTAATAGACTTGAGCATTTTTGCGTTTTTCTTATATTTTCTTTAATATATTAAATCGTTGGGAAATCGTGGTAAGTGGGCACTGACCATTCAAAAGCTTACTAAATGTTCTACAAAAACGGTTCTAAAGACATTTTCGATGGGACGATCTCAGGCGGAGGAATAAGTGCTTAAAGCCTCGAAAGTGTTTGCTTCTTTGCTTCGAACGGTTCTAGACGTATGTTTTGCTCGGTGTTTTATTGCTTGTTGTTTTTATAATTAATTTTAGTAAGATGTACTTGCTAGTATGAAAAGGTATTTAAATTGTGAGAGAATTATTGGTTGTTTGCAATAGAGATTTTCGAGCAGAAGAGGTCGTTTGAGTTGTTTCGAATACTGTTTTCAATATATAATAGCACCTAAATTTTACTGATCTCCAAGGTTTTAAGAGACAAGGCGTTTAAATATAGGCTTATTCTAAGAGTTTATCGAATCGCGCTTAGATGACGCAGTTCCTGCGAGTCAGAGTTTATTTTAAGTGAGACTTATTAAGTGCCTTTAAACCAATCTGTAGGATTGTAGCTTAAATGTATACAATAATAGAGGAATAAACGTTCCCCCGAAGGACTCCATGCAATTGTAAGGAAGGTCGGTTAGCGGTATTAGAAATCGCATGGAAGATCTAATCGTTCTATCACGCCTCCGCCCGCAAACATGGCCACTGGCTCAAGCTCTCTTAGTCCCAAAATTAGTTTGACTATCAATAAGAATTTGCCATTTTAAGAACGGTATTTGTGAAGTTTTGGTATAACCTAAATTTTTCAGGAGACATAGGAAACGCGGAGTGGAGTAGAAAAGCTATCAAGATGCTATTATTCTAATGCTTATCGTAATATTTGATCACATTAGTACAGCGCAGAGATGGGCATAATTATATTTATAAATAAAATTAAGAATTTATTCGTACTTCATATATTTGTAAATACGAAGATAAATAAATTCGTATTCATAAGTGTAAATATGAATTTATTTGTATTCACAATTATTAAATATAAAAATACAAATCAAATTTTATTAATAAAAAAAAAATAAAAATAAAAAAATAACCTCAAAATAACTTCCGTAATATCATCTTATCGTTAATTCGAAAAAAATCATAATTTATTTGCGATTTTTTTTTTGCGAATACAATTTTATTCACAAATTATGATGTGAATAAATTTGTATTCATATATTTTAATGTGAATTTTTTTGTAATCACTCCATTTTTTGTGAATATTCACATTTTTTGTGAATATTTACAATTTTTTCTGTGAATTTATTTGTATTCGCAGAAAAATTTGCGAATAAAATTTTATTTGTATTTTTACATTTAATATACTTGAATACAAATTAATTCGTATTCACACATATGAATACGAATTTATTTATATTCGTATTCACAAATATATGAAGTACGAATAAATTCGTATTTTTATTTATAAATAATATTATGACCATCTTTGGTACAGCGTGGTAAAAATGGTACAAACCTTTACTGCTTATACAAGTATACATATAATATCCTTCTATATTTGTCTGTTCGCAATCTTTGAGCAATGTTCGACCCTTTGGTATCAGTTAAATAAAAATATCCTAGCAGGTTAAGTTTGTACCAATTTCCCCACACAGTGCCCATTTTGTTTTTTCATTTTGCATGTAAACCCTTTAAAGGGCTTAATAAGCAAAGATTATTCGCTTACATGTTCATAAATTCACGTTAATAAACTGTAAAGTACCATGAATCATATAAATCAATTTGGGAAGTTATGATTTTCCATAATGCTGGACGAATTGAATTTTTCTAGTTAGTTTTTCGGCCTCCAAAAAGTCTTGTTAGTTTTTTGGACTCATCGGCTTATATTTCATCAGTTATGTATGACAGCTAATATTCCTCTTTAAATTTTTGATAAGCCCTGCAATTCGTCAAAGTATAATTTACTGTGAGTTGCTCATTGCACCAGCTGCACATTAGAGGTGCATTCTTTGACATGAAGAGGATTGTGTGACCTATTCTTAATCGGGTTAAAACTGCTTCAATTTACTGTCTAAGCCACATAAAATATACGTTCTGTGGCTGAAGCATATCACTCTTACAGGGATGATAAGAGGCAGACAGGAGTCTAAGAACCTCAAACTTTCGGGAAAAATGAGAAAACAAATAAAAGGAAATAATAGTTTCAGGAACCCCAAAGAGAAGCATTGAATTAAATACTTGTCTGAAAGAATGTTGAAATATATCCAAACTAAGATTTATACATTTTTCTAACGTTTGGAGTAGAGGAAATGTTACAAAAAAGAAATCACTATAAGTCATCAGCAGTTTAGGGCTTCACAAAAATGTTCTTAAATTTCTCGAAAACGGTAGAAATACTGGTAGCAGACTATGCGAAGAAAAACGTTTTGAGTTCAATGTCGATAGAACAACCTCCGTAGAAAAAAAATACGATGCTCTTCAGAAACCGAAAACAAATTTCAGAAATGTTAGTATAGTTCAACTGAGAACGAAATAATAAGATTTGCAACTTTATGCTTTTCTAATCATGCCAGGGGGTTGCTATATATGACAACACGCTAAGATGAATTAGTTCCTGAGTTATTCTTTTTTTGCTAACATCACTCGTGATGACTTGCAAAACTCCAACGAATGGCTAGCCGACCCTACAGGGCCAAATCAGAGAAGATACGAGGAAGTGGTCTACCCAGAATTAAATGAGGAAGCTAACGCGAAGGATTTTCCGAAAAGCGTACTTGAATGAAATAAAAAAGGCTACTGGTGGAAGAACGAAAAAACGTTGAGGAGGATGTGTAAATAACTATAAGTAAATGAAAAATTGAAATAAACTTAAATTATAAACATTTATTGAGCTGTCCTTGCCAGGACTTTTGCATTGCAAATTAACGAACAGATACATTGGGAAATTGAGTGAATATTTTTACGTTTTACGCAACATTGAATAGTTTAATTTCATCGAGACCATGTGGGAAGACATTTAGTTCAATTTATACGTATTAACCTAGTACAAACAGAATGACTGTAAACGGATTACGGTTTACTACCATATTAACAAATGTAAAGAGACTTAGGATAAGGACGAAGCTGTTATATCAGCTCCTAGCTTTGATAAGGTGGATAATAGTAAATACTATGAGGGGACACAAATACTCTTATCACTATAGTGATTGTTACGCCACTAATAATCGCAATATCATTGCTACATTGCTAAACTAGAGCTGTTTCTTTTTTATATTTATTGCTCTTGCGTAAGTTATTTCATTGGAATGTGATTTAATTAAGAACTTTATTCAAAAAAGCAATAACAAAATTGATCATGGGTGAAGAACGCATTACATTAAAAGACGTTCACAAACATATTACCGACTACATAACAAGCAAATGAGAAAAAATATGGACACACTACCAAAAACTAACTACGAGAAATAAAGAAGACCGCGAATGCCTGGCCATCGAGTAATCGACATACAAGAAGGGAACAAGTCGTGATTACGAGCCTCAGAATTGGTCACTCACTCTCATTTAATGACGACACGAGAACAGGCCTTATGGAGAATTAGTAACATGCAAATAACAATCAAACATATCCTAACAGACTGCAAGGACAGGGACTACTTGGACATTCCACATACCATGCATCACTTACTGACTCAAGGGAGTCTACATATGGACTTACTGACTCAAGGGAGTCTACATATGGACTTACTGACTCAAGGGAGTCTACATATGGACTTACTGACTCAAGGGAGTCTACATATGGACTTACTGACTCAAGGGAGTCTACATATGGACAAAATGCTAGAACATATACATAATAAAAATATATACAATAAAACGATAAAATAGAACTCTTGAATACATGTAAATATTATTTTTGAGAAAAATAGCGACAATATTCTATAAATTTAATTTAGTATCAAATGTTTGAACGCTAAAAAATCCAATTTCTTTTATAAGTGTACATATATATTTTTTTGTATAATTTTATACTTAGAAGTATTATTAATTGTAGGAGTAGTTATACAGGTATAATGCAAATTGTATAATTATGTAACAATTGAATGTATATGTACACAAATAAATAAAATAAATTATCATTTTAGTCGTATTTAGCTAGAATTCTGAAACGAAATTTATCGTGGAAACCGGACCAAAGAAATTAATCATGACGAAAATTTCTTTATATAATATATTTAGTTGAATTTGAACCTGTAATATATGCAATAGAGACTTTACCGTCAAACACCTAGTTACGGATGCAGAAGACGACACAAATTAAATATTTCACGTGACATGAACGAATTGTTGAGGGGCAGCAGCGAGTACATAAACACAATATTCACCTACTTACAGAACAATAAACTATACAATTTCAGACATTTGTTGAATAACCTTTGGCTTTCAGTCATATTACAGACATTTTCATACCTCTATTTATAAATGAATCAAATTTCTAATCACGATGCTGGTTCATTAGACCATACGGGTGGTACCACTTGGAAAGAGCGAAGTCGCCTTAGTAGCGATCACTTAGTAATAATAATAATAATTTTTTAATTTTATTGGATGTTGTTTAGTTTAGTGTTTTTTTTTGTGTTTGCTTCCAGGGAAAACATGTTTAATAAAATATAAAACTATCTGCTAGTTATAGTGATAATTTTAATGACAAGTCTTCTACTCTAAGAGTCAATCAAAAGACAGTTTACATCATAAGTCAAACACATATCTTCAATCCTGACCATTCTGTGTGATTCATTGCCAAGTGGCTAACCTAAATCGTATTTAAAATACCGGAATTTTCTCCGAGTTGGGCCTTTGTTTCAAATTGGAAACTACATCACCCCAGACCGGACTGCAGGGGTTGCGAAAGAATCTCAGACCTTTTGGCAGAGCCTATAAAGGAAACTGGTTTCTGGAAAGAATAAAAAAAAAAAAGAAAAAAAAGAAAGGTATAGCAAGATCTTAGCTAATGTGTATATGGTTCTCTTCAATTATAATGCTTCTAAATCCTTCAAGGACGAATTTTTCGAAAGTAGAAAGAAAAAATCGAACCTAAAAAAACGAGTTTCTATTAAATCCTGCCAAACTCCATTGATGTTTGCTTTCGCCATAACTGGTATCCGATTTATTTGCTTTCTACATCACCACTTTTGCTAAACTAGTCAATAATTTGAATAGTAAAATTTATGTATATAAATTTTAATGTCCGCTTATCCATAACACAGATTTTAGGACGGGTAGTCTATAGGTTACCACCCTTTTTAAGTCTGATAGAGATAATGCCTTTTCATTTTTTTAAATGTCAAGTGGAGCAGGCATGTGGTGCTGTAAGGCTACATTTAGTAGTTTCATACTAAATATACTAAGGTTTAACGGCGTATCAACAATTTGGCTATTAACGCCGGGCTACAGGTTGCCGCCCTTTTATAATACCAACAGCACGTAGTCGGTCACCCATTCAGGTACTGATCACGCCCGACGTTGCTTAACTTCGGTGATCAACGAACCGGTGCATTCAACGTGGCTATGGCCGTTGGCTAAATTTTTCATATTATATTATTTTTTTTTTTTTTTATTTTTTTTTTTAACGGCGCATCAACTATTTGGCTATTAGCGCCGAATTTTTCATATTATCAAGTATTCAAATCGACTCGATGACGAAGTGGTGGGCGATTATCGAATGTGAATCCATTCAAATCTAAATAAAATACGAATTTCGCAGCTAATTGTAAGTAATCGCAAAGATTTTCTAAACCTAGAAGATCGATATTTTTGAATCGATCGGAACTCGCCGATCTTTTTTGTGGATTGATCTTTTCATTCAGATTCGAATCGAAATATCCATTCATATTCGATAATCGCCCAACACTAGTCTAATCTTATAAGAGCTGTTTCTTGTAATTGCAGCTACTTCAAAAGAAACCGAGTTTACTATTTGGAATTTTATAAGTAAATATTTTACTTAATTTTTTTTTTTTTTTTTAAATAATGCCACTCGTTCTAGAAATCGTTAGTTATGAAGTGCTCCTTTCGTGAGTAAATCATACGAATGGCTAAATGTCAACCAATTCTTTAAACATTTTCCGCTAATCCATTCACGATACTAATCCTGTAATTCGATTATTCACAACAACGCCCATTGAAACTCAGAATATCTGAATGCACTTTTGTACAATTGAACCAAATCAACGGGTTCACGATTTGTATTTTATCTCCACTTTTACACTCGCCCTCCAAAGCTCCCAGAATTTAAACCGTAGACGCGACAATAGACTCTATTTTAAAACGCCTAATTGCCGCCGAAATCAACCTTCAGTCAGATGCTTTTTAAATATTCAAAATAGTACTCCACTACAACTGAGTGTTCCTGGAGAGATTTATGCCTAATATGTTGAATTGACTACAATTCCGATGAATAAGTCTAAACTGCTGAAAATAGCGTATGAATAGCAGGACTTTTTTATTATTTTAAATTATTCATGGGGAGAATTTAAAATGCTGTTCCAATTGAGCATAAGTAGAATTTTAATGTAAGTAGAGTGGGATATGAATAAATTATTAGTCGTGCACGAAAATTACTCCAGTCTAATGTTGAATGAGATATTTTGGAGTAAACATTTTTACTTGTAGTGATATTTCCTCATTGTTTTAGGGGTGAATTACAAATGAAGTAGCAAATGGTTTTGCACTCACGAAAGATGTTTCTGAAAACAGAAACTCGTTTGGGTGTTTTCATATATATATATATATATATATATCGACACCCTACATATATATATATATATATATATATATATATATATATATATATATATATATATATATTTATACAGGGTGTCCCGTAAATGTCTAGTCATATTGTGACGGGTGATAGAGGACCCTTAGGGGAACAAAAAATGTTCTATGACAATTTCCCGAATTCTCGCTCATAAGGGAGAAAACGTCGTTTTGTCGATTTTTCGAGACAAACGTGGTTTTTAAGAGAATAATCTTTGTAGCTCTATCCCAGGTGGTACTACTAGAAAGGGAGTGAAATCAATCGAAAGCTGAGTAAATTTACTATAAGACTAGTTGGGAGTAAACGTAAATGTATGTATATCTTACCAAAAGAAAGCTATTCTAAATTTCCTGATATTTTATTCATATTTCTTTCCAGCGTTACTCCTCAATGGGCAGGATCTGATATTTCCGGGTTTCAGAAAAACTTCTTCATTTAACCAGCTTTCCATTCATATATCACAACCCTGTGTTATTGAAGTATTTGAACGATTTAAGAACAAAAGTTTAAAAAAAAACATGGATCTGTGAAAATAAAATTATATTTTTTTCTTCAGTTTATTCAAAAAGCTGAAGAGAAATATTTATTTTTATAAATGTTTACATAAATATTAAGTAAATATTTACTTAAAACAATAAAAAAAATTACTTCCACGAATATAAAAAAAAATTCTAAAACATTAAATGAATAAAATACACATTTATTTTGAATTTATTAATTCAGGTAACTAATACTGGGTCCAGGAGGCGGCCATTAAGGAACCCCAACCATACATTAACCTCAAAAATTATTGTTTTTACCTATATCAGGCGTTTGAACACATTTTTACAGGACTATGTACATCTTATTTATGAGGGATAGAATTTTTAATTACCACAACAAAAACGCATGGGCTAACGAGAATCCTCTCCTGTAATTAACAAATTGTGTATTTTATTTATTTACTGTAGTAGAAATTTTTTTTATATTCGTGGAAGTAATTTTTTTTATTTTTTTAAGTAAATATTTACTTAATATTTATGTAAACATTTATAAAAATAAATATTTCTCTTCAGCTTTTTGAATAAACTGAAGAAAAAAATATAATTTTATTTTCACAGATCCATTTTTTTTTAAAACTTTTGTTCTTAAATCGTTCAAATACTTCAATAACACAGGATTGTGATACATGAATGGAAAGCTGGTTAAATGAAGAAGTTTTTCCGAAACCCGGAAATCTCAGATCTTGCCCATTGAGGAGTAACGCTGGAAAGAAATATCAATAAAATATCAGGAAATTTAGAATAGCTTTCTTTTGGTAAGATATACATACATACATTCATTTATTTTTACGTTTACTCCCAACTAGTCTTATAGTAAATTTACTCAGCTTTCGATTGATTTCACTCCCTTTCTAGTAGTACCACATGGGATGGAGCTACAAAGATTAGTCTCTTAAAAACCACGTTTGTCTCGAAAAACGACTAAACGACGCTTTCTCCCTTATGGGCGAGAATTCGGGAAATCGTCATAGAACATTTTTTGTTCCCTTAAGGGTCCTCTATAACCCCTCACAATATGACTAGACATTTACTTCACACCCTGTATATATCATAAAGTTTTATTAAGAACTAAATCATTTCAATTATACACTAATAAATAAAAAAAAATAACACTTGGTGCTGAGTATTGGTATTGTGTGGCTTGGATTAGAGGAACAAGATCCCCGTATAAAGGTGGCTGACTGCTTTATGCGGTTGGTGCACTTGTGCAGGCTGTTTTCTTGTAGTTTTTTTTTATAGCAGTTTAAGGATCCTCAGCTGTGTTTGTCACACTGTTTTTATCTTGTCTCGAGATTTCGAGAGAGCAATACACTCTCCTGCAATGCAACGATAGAACTCCATCTTGAAATAGATTGATAGGGAAACAAACAAAGAAACGGTAAGAAAAAAGTCTACCAAAGATAGATAACTACAAAAATAAAAATGAATAGTTTTCCTCCTCCTTATTCTTTATGACCATCTGAATATATTAAAACTACATTATATTGAAACTGCATTGGATTATTATTTTTAATGTATAAGGTTTACATATTTAATGCATAGGGTTTTGGTTTTGAATACAGGGGTGCTTCATTTTTAATAAATAGGGTTTTTATTTTTAATGCATAATATTTCATTTTTAAATATATATATATATATATAAAATTATGTTTGTTGGTTAATTTTAGGTATCTGCTTGGTAGGATGAAAGAATGTTTGAAGAAATCTTTCAAACATTTTTTTATGAGTGCAAACCTAATATATATATATATATATATATATATATATATATATATATATATATATATATATATATATATACATATATATACCTTCCGAATGTGATCGAAAGGCATCATAATTTGTAATTGAACAATCACTCTATATGGAATTTTGTTTATTTTCATAAGATTTTTCTAGCATTTCTTTTGGATGTTGCACGTCGAATTTCGTTGCATTATACCACAAACTGCCCTCTTAATTAAATTTGGTAATAATCGCCACGCCCAGTGATACGGTTTTACTGGTCAACGAACTCATTTAATCATTTATCATGAGAATGTTGTATACAGAGTTCCATAAAGAAAGAAGATGATCTATAACCGCTCTAGTGTTAACAGTCACAAAAAAGCAGGCAAATATCAATATCGAGATAGATTTTGGATATGTTGTATACAGAGTTCCATAAGGAAAGAAGAAGATCTATAACCGCTATAGTGTTAACAGTCACAAAAAAGCAGGCAAATATCAATATCGAGATAGATTTTGGAAATGTTGTATACAGAGTTCCATAAGGAAAGAAGATGATCTATAACCGCTATAGTGTTAACAGTCACAAAAAAGCAGGCAAATATCAATATCGAGATAGATTTTGGAAATGTTGTATACAGAGTTCCATAAGAAAAGAAGATGATCTATAACCGCTATAGTGTTAACAGTCACAAAAAAGCAGGCAAATATCAATATCGAGATAGATTTTGGATATGTTGTATACAGAGTTCCATAAGGAAAGAAGATGATCTATAACCGCTATAGTGTTAACAGTCACAAAAAAGCAGGCAAATATCAATATCGAGATAGATTTTGGATATGTTGTATACAGAGTTCCATAAGGAAAGAAGATGATCTATAACCGCTATAGTGTTAACAGTCACAAAAAAGCAGGCAAATATCAATATCGAGATAGATTTTGGATATGTTGTATACAGAGTTCCATAAGGAAAGAAGATGATCTATAACCGCTATAGTGTTAACAGTCAAAAAAAAGCAGGCAAATATCAATATCGAGATAGATTTTGGATATGTTGTATACAGAGTTCCATAAGGAAAGAAGATGATCTATAACCGCTATAGTGTTAACAGTCAAAAAAAAGCTGGCAAATATCAATATCGAGATAGATTTTGGATATGTTGTATACAGAGTTCCATAAGGAAAGAAGATGATCTATAACCGCTATAGTGTTAACAGTCACAAAAAAGCAGGCAAATATCAATATCGAGATAGATTTTGGATATGTTGTATACAGAGTTCCATAAGGAAAGAAGATGATCTATAACCGCTATAGTGTTAACAGTCACAAAAAAGCAGGCAAATATCAATATCGTGATAGATTTTGGATATGTTGTATACAGAGTTCCATAAGGAAAGAAGATGATCTATAACCGCTATAGTGTTAACAGTCACAAAAAATCACGCAAATATCAATATCGAGATAGATTTTGGATATGTTGTATAAAAAGAGTTTACATGAGTGCAACCTCATTCATTCATCTGCTAAAATAAATGAATAATAGATGAAGTGAAAAAAAAAAAAAAAAATAGGCTTGATTTATCGACAAGACTATAAGTTGGTACTTTGTGTAGGATCCGAAGTGCTGATAAAGAGGACGAGCTGGGTCCACGAGGCTTAAATTGGCAGTTTGTCGAATAAGGACCTGGTTGTGCAACAGGTTCGCCGACTCTTACACACTTCAACATCCTTACGGTCATTTATATAGGGGCAAGTCTACATTAAATTATAATATTTTTGGTATATTTACTATAGTGAGATTTTACGTGCATTTTATATTTTTGAACGATAACTATTCAGAAAAAAAGTAATATATTAAAAAATATAGTGACCAAAATCCCAACAATTTTTTCTTGGGAAGGCAGAAGGCCAATAAATAAAATTCCAAATGAACATAATAGTCAATTTATTAAAATTGGCTCTACATGTTTCACATGCATCTTAAGGGGTAATACTATCTTGTAACTTTTTATTTTTACCACTTTTTCTTTTTACCGCTTTTTCTTTTTTTATTCTTCCTTAACTAATCAAAAATCATATCCAAGAGTGTTTATGCGAAGAAAAGGTTTTTAAATGGGCGAAAAATACGATTTTCCGGGCGAAGTCCCGATGTCGAGTGAATGCAATGCTGATTCAAGATAAATTTTTTGAGCGAGCTTTGATTGGTCCCTTTTTAATTGTTAAGTTTTTTTGGTCCTCCTTTAATACATTCAAAATTAAAACCCATTTTTTTTAACCTTTATTACAAGAAAGTATGAAAAAAAAAATAAATTGAACAAAATTGAACATTTCAGAAAATTAAACTTTAAGTCGTTTTCTCAAAAATAGGTTTTCCAAATCGGGTGATAATCTGTCGATTTCAATTTTTTTCCGATCAACTTTAAATTTTAACTACAGCTTCCTAATGATATTTGCTAGTAAAGTACGTAGGATGTTTTCGATTCATTGAATTTTAACGATTTTATGACCTACTAGCCGTTTCCCGGCGTGCCATGCTACACCTACTTTCTGCTTATAGAAAAGCCTAAATAAATTTGAAACCAAATAAGTATTATTAAAATCTAATAACACGAAACTGTAACTGTTATGAACCCGTGGCCTCCCAACTGTGAGTCCTAGACGACTTTGATTAAGATCTACATGTGTACCGAGTTTAGTCAAAATCGGACGAACGGTGTGGATTTGTATAAGGGACAAACATACAGACAGACAGCTGGTAGAGGTTTTTGACCTAGCCTACGGCACTCTCCAGATTAAGATCTACATGTGTACCGAGTTTAGTCAAAATCGGACGAACGGTGTGGATTTGTATAAGGGACAAACATACAGACAGACAGCTGGTAGATTTTTTTGACCTAGCCTAGGAGATTTCTCGTATCAAGACCTACCATTATTCCAAGTTTGGCCAAAATCGGTCGAACAGTGTAGATTTGGATAAGGAACAAACAAACAGAAAAACAGACAGACACGTGATTTTTATATATATAGATTAGCGACGGATATTTTAATAGAAAATTAATAAATGTTCACCATTTTCAAAAAAGTTAATATGTCTTAAAAATCCTATGCACTTTACTAGATTTAACCTTATTCTTTCGAAATAATTTTAGTTTTTCATTTTAGATTCAAAATTGTCGCCTGCAGACTACCGTCAGTGAAAAAAAGAGGGTTCCCCTTCGTCAGACTATACTAGAGATACTTCAATATCCCATATAAAACTTTTGAAATAAAGAAATGAAAAATATTGATTTATTTACATTATTATTTTATTTATTTTTTATTTTTTTTAACGTCGCATCTACATCTTGGCCATTAGCGCCGGGATATCTACAGGTTGCCACCCTTTTCTAATGCCAACAGCACGTGGTCGGTCACCCATCTTTATCTGTTATTTATAAATTCAAGAAAATGAATTTGATTTTGATCGCACAAGGTAGTGTTACCTCTTAAGAAGCAATAAAAACTAGATACGGCCAAATGGAACAAAGGTGAACCTTCCATAACATAAATAGGACATTTTTTTAACTTCATTTCTGTTAAAAATCTTTTTATTGAATAAGAATTTCAATAAAAAATTTCTGCTATTCATCCACAGATTTTTTTTTTATTCTATGGTTAAGATTTTTTTTTTCTTAACAATGTTGGTGGTTGGGTTGGGAGTTTAAGGGCAGAAATCTGAATGGTTATCACCACCCTAAGACTAAAATATACTATTATGTTGAACAGAGATTACAGGTTCAAATTACGTGTTTAAAGCAGTACTATGCTTCAAATATTGCATTTGAGACAATGTTGCTTTGGAAAAATGATTGAGTAGACATATCGTCGATACAAATGCAAAGAATCGAATGTGAAAAAACGCATTTTTCATTTTCAATGTTTCTGATTGCTGTTGGACTGACGTAGGTAATGGCAAACTCTCTAAAGTTAAATAAAAATAATAATCAATTAAAGCAAATCAAACTAACGATTGTGTATTAAGTCTAATTGAAGTATATCATAGGATAAAATATGTATAAAGTCACCTATAAGGTACCAACCACTTTTCACATTCGATACTTTGCTTTTGTGTCGACGATATGAAGCAAATATAGGCTCCGAAAAAAAAAACACCCAATAAAACAGGGTTGGCTCATTATTCAATATCTTTATTTGTCAATAATCATTCAAATAAATTTTTAATGAATAAGAACTTATTCAGTTATTGTCATAGAGATAACGTATGCTATTCAGTTATTGTCACAGAGATAACGTATGCTATTCAGTTATTGTCACAGAGATAACGTATGCTATTCAGTTATTGTCACAGAGATAACGTATGCTATTCAGTTATTGTCACAGAGATAACGTATGCTATTCCGCCAAAGATGCGGAGCATCATAAATAATAATAATCGAATATAACATAACTTTGACAACTGGACTAGACTAACTGACTATACCGTGATAACAGACAAGAAGAAATTGTACTTGCTTGTATTAGAATTGGCCACACAAGACTATCACTAGAATATCTCATGACAGAACTTAACCAACCAACTTCTCATATAGGAATTCAGAATTACCCGGTACACACTAACTATCCCACATGACTTGAACGAATCGTAGAATGACAGCAGCCAGTACATAAACACAATACTTTCTTACTTACATAATACTAAACTATAAAATCTCATTAAAAGACATCTGGTGAGTAACCAGTGATTTTGAGGCATATTACAGATATTTTCAAATCTCTATTTATGGAAATAAGGGATTGAAATGTTTTATCACAATGGTGGTTCATTAGACCATACAGGTACCATCTTGAAAGAGTTAAAGTGCCGTTGAAGTGAACTACTTATAAATAATAATAAATATAACATATTATATCGTACGCAGACAAGGTATAGTTGGGATTCGGCTAGGAGAAAAAACAGGCAGAAATGAGCGTATTATATACATCATGACAATGGTTATAATCAATCTTATTATTAAACAATTTTTTACAATTGTTTAATAATAAGATTGGTTCTAATCATTGTCATGATGTATATAATACACTCATTTCTGCCTGTTTTTTTTACTTATAATTTGTATGTATTTTTTTAACTGAAGAAGGCTGCCAATGTGCAGCCGAAACGTCCAAATACAGATTTCTTCCTGAAAGTCTGACTTTTTTTTCTCCTAGCCGAATCCCAACTATACCTTGTCTTCGTATCTCTGCAACGGCTAACTATCTCCATCTCCACTATTATAGCGTAGGTTGCTTCAATCGACATTACAATTCAGTTAATTAAAAAAAAAGAAAAAAAGGTATTCATCCAAGATAATTTATGGATTACTGCACTAAAGGTACTTTGAGTGACAAAGAATTCTTTGTGAAGACTGGCTTAGAGCTTGGGCGCTAACGGTATAAACAGATTGGCTATGTAATGGGAGCTCAAAACACCTCAATCAATGATATGCCTTTGATGAGGTGTAAAAGACCAATCATTTCAATTGATTGAAGAGGCTTCTTCTGAAAGATACATAAGTCATTTGACAGAACCCAAAATAAAGAATGAAAATTACAGACAATTTTCTTAAAATTTATCATAAGAATTATCACAAATAGTGGATAGAAAGTGGAATATCAATAAATATTAAAATATTTGTGTTATTAAAAAGTCCGTCACGCTGGAGCAGCACAATTAAGTGCTTTGCTCAACAATGCAATATATTATTTTATTGCTGAACTTCTAATGGACCGATTTATTTATATTTTAACAACATAGCTTTGTCACAAGGTGGGCACCGATTTTCGCCGAAATGAAGCATAAATTGCAACCGATTTCACTTATATTCATAAAAAATCTTTCAAATTAGTTGGCCGAATTTTGTTGCAAAGAAGCAAAGTTTACGGTTCGTATGAGTAACTTAACAACTTCCGTAATTTTAATATTTTCAAAATATAGATTGAAAATTAAAATCGAATAGACCAATTTTACTGGTTAACAAACTCACTCGTACAATGGTTTAAAAGTTCCTTGGCGAAAGAAAAAAAAATATGGCTGATATCGTGTTAAAAGACATACAACATACACATCTGGCGTAAAAATGTTTTAAGCCTCCCCACGTAGACAATTCGTGGTTAGGGGGGTCTTCCGAACATCAAGTACGAAACATGTCGGGTGTAAATGAGCGATAAATAAAGAAGTATATTCACACCTTTAAATTTGCAAATCATCATCGTAAACTAATGAATTATAATAAAATATCTGTTTTGTTATTCATATTATTGTATTTATTTGTTTAGCTATTTATAAGTATTAGTTGGGGTAGATCCATGATTGTAGAGACATTTTTATAATAAAATATCTGTTTTGTTATTCATATTATTGTATTTATTTGTTTAGCTATTTATAAGTATTACTTGGGGTAGATCCATGATTGTAGAGACATTTTTATAATAAAATATCTGTTTTCTTATTCATATTATTGTATTTATTTGTTTAGCTATTTATAAGTATTAGTTGGGGTAGATCCATGATTGTAGAGACATTTTTAAATTATTTGTCTTCATTTTAATATTTTAGACAGATATGAAATTTATTATGTGAACCTGATTGTAAGTAATTATTTAATATGTTTCCAAGTTTGTAAATATTGTTTGTAAACATTTCTATAACCGATAATTTTTGGTAGATATAAGAGTTTGCCAAAAGCTTTCTTTATCTGTTTAATATGAGATTATCATTGCATTTTTAAACATTTGAAAAAATTTTTATGACATTGTAATGTCATAAAATTGACATTGTAATGTTATTTATTCTATGAACTAGACGCACTTGATAATATATCTGATAATCTGAGCACACAGCGTAATTTTGCGAGATGCTAAAAAACGTTGTTATGGTGGAGACTAAAAGTTTTTCATTTCCCTGTAAAATGTTAAACGTATTTTAGATTGAGAAATGTATATATATATATATATATATATATATATATATATATATATATATATATATATATATATATATATTTAGGATAGTATAAAACTGGTGTGTGAAAGAAACGCATGTTTTGTGTTTTTGTTTTCGATTTATAGACCTAATGTTTTTGGTTACAGTTTATCCTTTTCTTCCGATGACAGAGTCATTTGTTGTCAATTTTTAGAATAATTCATCATAACAAATTTGAACCAGGACAAATCCTTGTCCTTGGGTTTAGGAACAGTTCACTTCATTTTACATTTTCTTAAAAGACCAAATCAGGAAGATATAGTTGTTTCTAAAGGGGATCCCATTGTCCTTCCTTCTATCGGGAGTACTTCCTTCAGAAGGAAATATCCTGGAGGTCCTTTAGCCGTCATTTTCTTCCTCCCGCGCGGCCTCCCCCCCCCTGTTCAAAGCCCCCATAAAATTTCTATAAGAAGCAGGTTCGATGATTAGCAATCTCCGGACTCGGCTGGGACTCGGCGAGCCAGCGTAAGCCTCCATGAGATCAATACCAATCTCGCTCTCTCTCCTAGGCGGCACTTCCTAGGCCTTCTTACCCCCACCATTCTTAGGGCCTATCCCCACCCGTTTCTTACTTCTTGCTCCGTCTTAGTTTCCGGGTGGGTGGGGGGTTATCGATTATCGTCAGGAGTCGATGTTCATCACTTCCTAAGGGGCAGTCGACCGTGGAGGCTTATTTTATATATAGCTCCGAGTGGTGTTTGATTTGTTGTTCGATTCATCACAACAGGCTTCAAGTCTTAATATAACTAAAATGTCCGTTCTTCAGTGAATCGTTACATAAATTCTTTCATTTTCCACAAGGAAACAGTTATAACAAAAATAACCAAACAAAATTCCTGAGACCGTCCAAATCTGAAAAATGTTTTTGAAAGCTTAGTCGTTTTATTTATTTGTTCAATATTTTAAATATGTAATACATTCCTTTTGGGGTTGGCAACAATTTGAAAAAAAATCAACCTCCGCTGTGCTACAAATGGGTAAATTCTTCTTCGGAATCAATTGCACTATAGTATTTCAAGTATATATATATATATATATATATATATATATATATATATATATATAGAGAGAGAGAGAGAGAGAGTGAGCATTACCTCACGGCGTTGGCCTCTAATTCAGGTACCCACAGAACTCACAAGGGGAGTATATAGCGATGGGGTCAGCGATTTGGACGATTTTTTTCTGTTGATTCTACATCGAAAAATAGTCGACACGTATCCGAGCGTTCCGTCCAATGCGCCTTAGAAGCCGAGAAATAAAATAAAATAGGATGAAAGTGCTTTATTTTTTATGTCGAGTTTAGAAAATGATATCGACATGATTCTTTCACTAATTCATTTGTTTTATAGAGAAGATTAAAGGAAAAATATAATTGTTAAGCAATACTTTATATTTCGTCAAATAAAATCAAAAATATGCTTACGTGTTCAAGTAAACTAGTATTATACATTTTTTTAAATAAAAAATAATAGCAAATTTAAAATCAGCACCCAATATAAAAAATAAAGCACTTTCAACCTATTTTATTTTATTTCTCGGCTTCTAAGGCGCATTGGACGGAACGCTCGGATACGTGTTGACTATTTTTCGATGTAGAATCACCAGAAAAAAATGGTCCAAATCGCTGACCCCATCGCTATATACTCCCCTTGTCAGCCCGAAATATCTTGGGTACAGATGCCATTATGATTTTGGGACTCGAGTGCCTGACATGTTTCGGATGTTTAATCCAATCACCAGTAATAGATTTATTTTAGCTCATATAGCTAACTAAGCATTAACTAAACTACAATTGAAGAGGTCGGGGCAAAATAGTGCCAAGCAACATTTTTAAAAAACTTAACTGTAGCTGCTATATGTTGTATACTATGTGGGACTATCAGTCTATGATGCAATTGCTACTAAAATATGACTAGAAGCTCTGTATTCTACTTAATCTTGTTGCCCCTAACCATTTCAACTGATAGTCCCACATACTAACCAACATTTAACAGCTACAGTTAAGCTTTGTTAAAAATGCTGCTTGGCACTATTTTGCCCCGACCCCTACAATTAGTATGCAAAAACTATCAAACCTATTTAAACGAAATTTTGTGAGTTGTTTCATTATATAATACAAATTTTCTTCCCAAAACAAGAGAGTCTTAAATAGATTTTAAGCTTCCGAAACAATTTTTTAAACAATGTTTATTTTTTACTCTTTTTTTTCAATACGTATTTCTATTTGTAAAATGGCGAATCTTTTTTAGCATTTGTATAAAATAGAACACTTTAGGAAATTTTAGTACGAATCTTTTGACGCCTTTAGTAGTTCTCAAGCATGTATGCTTTCCGAGCAATGAATAAAAGAACTGCAAAAACAACATGATTTTTTCGATTTTTGTTTTTATATTTAACATAATAAAATTGAATGATCCGGGAATTTTTCGATATTCACATACTTCAATTGAGGTGCCTAGAAACAGAGGGTTGTAAGTGCCAAAATTAAAAATATAGAGTTCGTCACTGGAAACCAAAGATGAAACACCACTCTATTTAGTAGCAAAGAGATTCCCTGCCATTATAATCAATAGATTCATTGACTATAATGGCTTTTATTTCTATGGTTATCACTACAAACCAAAGAGGCGTAAGGAGAATGTTGGAGGAAAGGGAGCGTAAGTGGATGTAAAGCACGACAAAAAACTTTAATATGACTTAATAGAATGTTTATGATGAGTAATTGTTTCCCAAAAAGTACACAAGTATGTGTAAAACAAGTTTTTATCAACAAGAATTGGATTTGTAATGGGTGGAATTTTCAAATTAACCTGAGAGTCAATATTTAAAAACCATTTTTTTTTTAAAAGTCACACTCCTCTGCTTCTAGCCGTACAATTATTTTTACTTGAGTTACTCTGAAGATAGTTTCCCCCCCCCCCCCCGTTTTTGACGGCGCATGAACTATTTGGCTATTAGCGCCGGGCTATCTCCAGGTTACCACCCTTTTATAATGCCAGCAGCATGTGGTCGGTAACCCATTCACGTACTGACCACGCCCGACGTTGCTTAACTTCGGTGATCTACGGGAACCGGTGCATTCAACGTTGCTATGGCCGTTGGCTTCTGAAGATAGAGTCTCAAAAATTAGCTTGTCTCCTCTCAACGTCCAGCTCAAAACATATCCACCATAGACTAATATGATATAAATATTTCCAGTATTACGATAATATTATTTTATGACGGAGTAGTTTGATTTTTCTTTGTTTTCAAAATGGACCTTTGTCATTAGTTTAGAAAGTTATACAGGTAGTCATTATGTCCATTTGTGTGCGCACAACTCATTTCTAGGTCATGGCTTCTGGCCAGTTCTGATCCTGTGCAGCAACCAGTTTCGCACGCCAAGTAGGGTCTTAGAATCTTGGACAACTCTGGCAAGTCGGTCCAGCAATGTTTTCATTCAATGCAGTTATTACTCTGCGTGGCTCTAGGTATATCGATGTGAATCATTAGATTTACAAGATTAGTCCATCTTAGACCTTCTATAACGGCGAAATGAAGAAAATTTGTTTCCTGAAGAATCCCTTAAAGTTCTAGGCTGGTTCCATCAGGGACGGACGAGGATATGAGGTCTAGTTCAAACAAGCACAAAACAAAGCCACTGATCCTTCGGGGAAACAAAAGTTCACTTCATGAATCAGAGTTGCTTCTCCAGTTTTCTAGAAGGTGATGTGCTCTTTGATAACACTTAATCATGGTATCGAAAACAATAACATTAAACGTATATATCAACAATCGTGTCAGGTTATAAAACAAATTTTAAAATATATTTAAGCACCCGATATATATTTAAGCATTTAAGGACCCGAAGCTAGCAATTTAAGAGGTACACTCAATCGGTTATAAAAACATATAAAAAAATCACCCTTTAGCGAACAAAGAAATTGTGAAATGTTATTATTGAACACAATTTTGAATTAATTGAGGAACTAGGATACTTTACCTAGCTAGGATATTTTAGTTTCTTAAAATGAAACACTTTTTTGGCGCTAATGTTCCTAGCAGTCGATGCAAAAAAAAAAAAAAAAAAAAAAAAAAAAAAAAAAAAAAAAAAAAAAAAAAAAAAAAAAAAATTTTTTTGTTGCTATGTAAACGTTCTTATGACCTTTGCTATAATTATTTATGTATTAACCCTAGGGTGCCCAAAGGGGATTGTAAAGCCCCCCTCCCCCTTTTTCACCTTTTGTCCATATCTCTCCTAAAAAAATTTAGAAAAAATTAGAGAAAAAATCTATTTGTCAGAAATACATTCACCAATATTATTATGACAATAAGAGTTCTTTTAATTTTTTTGTTTCCCTGCAAAAAAAAGTTGTTTTTTTTTTTTTGTTTTTTTTGCTGGTTCCAAGAGAAATATGTAGTCAAGGCTGACAAATTTAATTAGGTATTTTTGAAAACATTATTACACAAAATGATTAAGTATATTTTCTCTTTTTTCCAAGCAGTCTCTATTAATCTAAAATAGACACAAAAAAAAACTTATTTGTATGTAGCACATAGGAATAAATCAGTCTAAGAGCCTCACTAGGGAAACGTTGTGGGGTTGGCACCGTGGACATCCTAGGATTCAAACAAATAATTTATCTACCAATTTATTCTTATAGCCATTGCTTTGCTGAGTAATTCATTAATGAACTATCTTCATGTAGAGTATCATGTTACAAGGTATTTTTTCGTTTATTTTTTACCAAAGCAACAAGCGAAATTGCCCTAGGCCGAACAAGTGGAAGCTGAGCCATAATCTCCATAGGGGCCACTAGTGAAATCCCAACGACCTCGAACTGCAACGACCAATGGCCGAAAAAACGCATATAAAAACATAAAAAAGGAAGACATTTAAGATGGCGTGTTTAGAGAAGAGCTTGCGGATCGGAGAAAATTTACGAGACCCTCACGTTGGCTATCTGCACCCTTCATTCTCTCTCTCTCTCTCTCTCTCTCTCTCTCTCTCTCTCTCTCTCTCTCTCACTCTCTAACTCTCTCTCTCTCTCTCTCTCTCTCTCTCTCTCTCTCTCTCTCTCTCTCTCTTTCTTTCTCTCTCTCTCTCTTTATCTCTCTACCACTCTCTATCCATCTAGCTGTCTATCTCTCTCTTTTTAGTCGGTCTTTCCTCCTACTTCTTTGCCCACTAAACCTACAGGCATTTTAATTTTTTTTCTCCTAAATTTGAATTAGTTTTATTTTTTTTTTCAATTTATTTTTAGAAACGGTTGACACATTGCAATGGGACTGCATAGGAATTCCAAGTCATCATTTTCATTCCAGACATAAAAAGAAAAACTATTTCGGAGAAAATCTTCTTCTGTATAAAAATCCTGTTCTATCTTCTATTCTACCCAGCTTTGGCTTATAATACAAGTTTTACATATGGTAGCATTTTACATAGATAGGTGATAGAGAATTTTACATGGATAGATGATAAATATATTTTTACATAGGCAGATGACAGAGCACATAAAAAATATAGAATAAAAATGATCAACTAGCAACCGTATTTAAGCGTGTTTCCTTCCTCCTTCCAAAGGCAGGAAATCCGCTTATGACGCTGACCCAAATACGCATAAGTGCGGGATAGAAAATTTGTATGTTTCAGAACGAAAACACACGTTTCACGTTTACATTATATGTATATATATATATATATATATATATATATATATATATATATATATGTATGTGCATATAAATATATATATATATATATATATATATATATATATATATATATATATATATATATATATAAAGGCTGGGTGATCCTAGGGGCGATCTGGGCACCCAAATCCAACCCCCGATCGACGTCACTAGAACATAAAAATCTTTAGTAAGCGCTCGGGTTTTGAACCTCGGTCCTCCAGTTCAATGGCCGAGTGCTCTACCACTAATCTAACCTCGCCCCCATATATATATATGTATTGCGGAGTATCTACATCCATAGGTTGCCACCCAATCCTGTGCCTATGATTCTAGTTGTTTCCGAAAACGAATGAAGATATCATCTTCATTTCCTACATGTCAGGTTTTTTTTTTCTTTTCTTTTTTTTCTTTTATATACTCCGCCTACATTGTGGAAATTGTTGAGTTATGATCTATACTCTCTGCAGATATAAACCAGTTACGTTTGAATTGGTACTTAATTATGTTTAGGCCGATTCTAATCTCTGGAATTCAAATGATCTATAAGTGAAATTCCTAACACTTGATAATGTTTCTCCTTTAGAATCGGATTTTAATGAATTCTATCAAGTATAATGGCCTATTGAAAAATTTAGTTTTTTGCATGTTTTTCTCAAGAAAGTGGTAATTAGGTATATGTCACATATATTTTTTGTGATGCAAAAAAAGGAGTTAGCCACGAAATATGTAAAAGAATGCAAAATGCACACTAATTAAAGAATATAATTAACTCGGAAGATTAATATCGCTCGAACCGGCCACGGCCATATATTTCCAAAATGGGAATATGATAATAATAATTAAATTATTTAATGATTTAATAATTAAATTGTCTTTACCATTACTTTAAAAAAGAGAATGTCGACTTATTTATTGACGCTTTACTAACTCATTAATAAATTTCAGGCACCGTTTTTGAGATTTTGTCTCACAAAAAGACTGTAAAATAAAATAAATAAAATAATAATAATTGTTGTCAATCAAGGTATTCAGTAAATGTAATACCAATCATTATATTATTTTTTAGTAAAATATGTAAAGTAAATGTTTAGTCAGATTGTGGGAGGTGATAGGGGACTCCTAGAGGAACAAAAAATGTTATGTGACGATTTTCCGAATTCTCACAAATAGGGGAGAAAACGTCGTTTTATTGTTTATTCGAGACAAACGTGGTTTTTAAAATAATAATCGCTATTCGTAATCCAATATAAATATATAGAATATCTAATCTAATAATATATATATATATATATATATATATATATATATATATATATATATATATATATATTTAATGCAATAAAACAATAATCATTTTATGTAAGCAAGGTATAGTTTTAAAGAAATTTAAAAGCTTTCCAGAAAGTGCCATCTAGGAACTGAAGGGGCGTCAAAGTTAGGACTAAAATTGCAGGTAATTATTAACATAGAAATGATAGGTGTCTTTAAAAAAAGTGCCGAAAACACAATGCAGCCGACTGCAAAATAACGAACAGACAAACCCCCGCAGGCGATAAAACGCTCCGATAATTAGTTTCCCAATTATACCTGCGGATGGAGCGAAAATATCTTGTAATTGGGGAGTAGAGGAGTAACAAAATAAAAGGACGCCGAAGAGAATCCAACTTACGTAAAGGAAAATACCATCTAAGGCCGTCTTAGCTATTTTTTTATATGACAGTTTCATATTAAGAAATATTCTTAGCTATCTCAAAGAAATTAAACATCGCCAGTAAACTTCCAACTGCAACAGAAATATACGAAAAAATAACTCATCAAAGAAAATCACTGCTACATATTTGCTTCTGGATCATAAATCAACATCAAAAGGTACTGACTTTGGCAGAAAATAAATAAAAATAAATAAATGTAAAAAATTGGTTGAAAATAAACTACTGGCTAAGCAGGTACTAGCATTTTATCTTTTAGAGTCGTCGTTCGGCGGTTGGAATTATAGTTTATACTAAAAATTATGACAAAAACGCTTTTTTCCCCTACCATTTCTATTACCTAAAAATACGTGAACCCGTCTTCGTATAGGCAACACGAAAGTTACTCACTCATATCTGATGTCAAAAGGTGATCCACTGATGTGTGAAGTTTTGGGACGGTAATAACAGTAAAACATATTCTTCTAGATTGCCAATCCTACGCCATGGAAAGACAACAAAATCAACTACAGACAACAATTGATGATATTCTAGGCGATGATTCGGCAAATTTAACAAAATTTAAACTTCCTTAAATCAACAGGTTTATTCGATACATTTTAGCTTTAGTAATTTGGATTTCAATATAAAATTAGTTTGAATGAGGAGCGATTCGGGGTGGAGGTGTAGTGGCGTCCGGGGGCCTTGCATCGGCCTCTAGACCAGAGGTCCCAGCCATGGTGGGTACCAAGGAAGCCATGCTATGTAAACCCAGCACATCCCACGACTCATGCCTGTAAGAGTCTCATCATAGACTCCAAGAGAGGGCTAGTGCTAGGTCCTCGGGCTGTCCTCTGCTCCTCTACATCGGATCGTTCTTCTCACCTCACCTTATTAATTTTATTTATTTTTTTCTCCCTAAACAACAAATAAAAAAATAGTATATTCAATTGACTCCTCAATGAATACCCTTTAAAATGCATAATTTATTTAATAATCTAGTTCTGTAAATGTGAAACAGCAATATTTGCAATGTCTCTTCGGTGAGGTGTAGCTTCTCTCCCTATCCGTGGCCTGGGTTCCGCCGGGTTCGGTCCTGCCGTGATATCGCTGTACTCTCTGGACTGTCACAGTCCCGGGCTCTGGAGATTGTGGACGCCCTCCCGGGGGAGGGGGCGAGCACAACTCGCAGTAGAGCCTTGCATGATTAAGTTTCCCCTGTTAAACCAGTGCAGCGGTGTCGCGGTGGTTCTGGGCTCGGACGGTGCCCTTTCCGTGGTGTGGGCTGGAGGCTTATAGTTTTTTTTTGTTTTTTTTTGAAATTTTTTTTCTCTTTATTATTTAATTCAATTATTCATTTTCTATATAATAAAAGTAAAAAATGTATTTAAGATTTATTTAAAAGGTTCCTTCCTTTCGTTGGGTGCCCATGACCTCCCGCGGTTGAATACACCCTTCAGAATGACAAAAAAAAGAAGAAAAAAATACGTGTATCTCAATAGATGTAGCTTTTAAAAAACAAAAAGGAAACAACAAATCGTTCGAGAAAAAAAAGATATTTAATATGGTTCATACCATAGCCTATTAAAATCGGGCTATAAAAATCACAAACTCACAAAAAGCAATAAATTAAAGGGGTCGGGGCAAAATTGTGCCAAGCAACATTTCTAACAAAACTTAACTGTAGCTCCTATATGTAGGATACTATGTGGGACTATCAGTTGAAATGGTTAGGGGCAGGAAGATTAGGTAGCATATAGAGCACTTTGTAGTCATACAATAGTAACATCATCATAGACTGATAGTCCCACATAATATCCAACATATAGCAGCTACAATTAAGTTTTTTTAAAAATTTTGCTTGGCACTATTTTGCCCCGACCTCTTCAATTGTAGTTTAGTTAATGCTTTATTAGGTATATGAGCTAAAATAAATCTATTGCTGGTGAATGGATTAAATATCCGAAACATGTCAGGCACTCGAGTCCCAAAATCGAAATGGCATCTGTACCCAAGATAGGGGTCTCCCGTGGTCTAATGGCTAGCGCCTTGGATTCATAAGCGGGAGATGGTGGGTTCGATTCCCAACCTCCGGCAGGAATTTTATCATCCCACGGCTCGCTGGTGAAATTCCTCGCTACACCCTGGATGTCGGCGCTAATGACCTAGATGTAGATGTGCCGTTTAAAAAAAAAAAAAAAAAAAAAAAAAAAAAAAAAAAAAAAAAAAATGTACCCAAGATATTTCGGGCTGAGTTCTGTGGGTACCAGAAGTAGAGGCCAACACCGCACAGTCGTGCCAAACGTAGTATTGTTTTGTGCTGAGTCGAATGAGACCACTACCGAATTGATAGAATAATTATTTTGGAAGATAAACGGGTTTTATATTAAGAAAAACCTTAAAAAATTCAAGTATTCAATATAAAAAAAATCATATTCGACTCAATTGCTAAAAATATGTATAATTTAAAATGTGTTTTTGAGTGCTGAGTCGAATAAATTAATAACAAAAGTAATTTTGTTGACTGTTCTCGACGTATTCCTCATTTTTGAAATTTGAGCATATAACGGCTAAATTCAGCAGTTTCACACGAGATATTAGATGGATCTCATTGTTTTTGTTTAGTTACTTGCTAACACAACATTTTTAACAGCTCTCTGCAGAAAAAATAATGGTAAAGTCGTTTCTCGTAAAATAATAGCATCGCTAATTGGCACCTTCATTTTATTAGGCCGTGCACACATACGGCCGAGTACGGCGATGAAATTTATAGGAAAGCAACTTCATAACATGTACTTTTAGGTAAGTACAGCTTTTTTTTCTACACCAAATAAACTAAGGCTAATTGAGTTTCATTGCACAACCTAAATGCATCAAGTTCATGGTACATTTTGGCAAAAAAGAAAATTCTTTTAAAAGCTACATATACTCATGAGACTTCCTGGGTAATATAAATGTTTCAGAAATAAAATAAGTGGTATAAAATATTGTTCCCCCATTAGAAGGCAATTCCTCCAGTTTATCAACCAACCTATTGAAAATTCCCGATTACACGAAATCTTAAACAAAGCCTCAAAATTTGAATATATACACATTTATAACTATATAAAAAACTCCTTGAAATTGAGAGCTTCATTAATTTCTGATTGACACAATAATAATAATAATAAAAACACACACAAAAAAAAAATCCAACATTTAATATTAAGTAATCCATTTTTTGCACTGTTTTCTCTATCTAAAAATAATTTTTAATAATCACTTCTTGGTTAAGAAATTGCATTTTATATTTAGTACATGTATAGAAATACTCCTTAAATTTAATGCATAGAAGCTGTAATTATTTTCATTTATTTTAAGTTAAACTTTATTATTTCACAAAGTATCTGTATGTAAATAGAACATATGCGTAAGTTTTATGTTGGGGTATGTTTATGAATATATTACTAACATAGGACTAAAAACATTATATAAGGTCAACTCCTTGCAATGGGGAAACCCTGTATGCAATAAAATAAATTGAATTGAATTGAAATTGAGACTTCCTGGGTAATATAAATGTTTCAGAAATAAAATAAGTGGTATAAAATATTGTTTTACTTTGCACTAAAAACTGTGAGATTTTTACTCAGTGATCATACCTATTAATAAAATGGAAAAGCAATATTAAAGCAGTTTCCACAATTAATTAGGTATAGAAAAATGTTAGTTCAAACGTGATTGAATACCTTCGGTTTTGGAGATTTTTTCCCTCTCGGCACCACTGTGCGCCGTGAGGTAATGCATCACCTGATCAGCCCATCTCTCTCTCTCTCTCTCTCTCTCTCTCTCTATATATATATATATATATATATATATATATATATATATATATATATATATACTTAAATAGTATAGTGCAATTTATTCCTAAGAAGAATTTTCCCATTTGTTGATCTCGGACTATTGGGGTCCTTTTATTCGTCGCACACATCCTTCTAGAATACTTGATGCTAGCAGAGCGAGGAGAAAGAAACGTCCGTACCCCCTAAATCGGGTGATACTCCTGGAAGGCGGGGGATTTACAATTCAAATGGGGCCCGTGAGTTGGCTCCCTCGGCCCGCGTCGTAATTAGGACCTTAAGAATCAGGATTTAAGTGGACTGCAGAAGCTACCGGAGTTTCCTGGTTTCGCTCAACCGACGTGAACAACCAGACCTACGCTCATTGTTTGATCTAAAACACGCAATGCGTACCGACTTTCACACAATTATCCTCATTCTTTTCTATCCTCTTCAGTCGAACATTTAAAGGTATCATAGTAAGAATTCTTTAGGTTTTATATTGTGACAAATTAAAATTATTGAATCCATTCATTTATATTGATTATGTAGCGAATTTAGCGATACGCTCTTTTCCAAATGTTGGCGGAAGAAACCACTGACATTTATAAAAACTTAACCAATATATATCTATATATATTTATAATAATAATACGATCCGCGAAAATATGCAGGGTTATTCAGGTCTAAGTAGCCATACTCCAAGAGGTGATTCTAGACATAATTCTTAACAAAAAAGTACATTTGAAGTATGGTGTGATTCTGAAGGGAAAAGCAGATATATTAAATTTTTGTTTCTTTAAAGTGGGCATATTTCTTTATTGAATAGAAAAGGATTGCTCAAAAACCGTTCCAGATAATTAAATTCGAATTATGCCCTCATAGAGTAGATAAAATTTCCTTTAAGATAACAGTGATTTAATTCACTTAACCTATTGATAGAAGATACTTTCTGGACGTCCAATCGGCAGTGTGGGAATGTACTGTCCTGGTCGAAAGCAATAAAAAGTATCTGAAAGAAATTGTTGGAAAAGTTTTTCTTTTGAGAGATATGATACATTTTGAGGTTTTTTTTTTTTTTTTTTTTTTTTTTTTTTTGGTAATTATGTCCAGTATCACCTCCTACAGTTTGGCTACTTAGGCCCGAATCATCCTTTATCTGCCTTATTTGTTTATGTTGTGTTTTAGTTCTATGGTTATATACCTATTAAGCTGAGGCTTCAAATGTTCTTTAATAAATGTGCTTATTAAGTGCTCACATGTTGTTATACCATTCAGTGTATTGGAACACCAGTGTATTACCATTCAGTGTATTGGAACACCAGTGTATTACCATTCAGTGTATTGGAACACCAGTGTATTACCATTCAGTGTATTGGAACACCAGTGTATTACCATTCAGTGTATTGGAACACCAGTGTATTACCATTCAGTGTATTGGAACACCAGTGTATTACCATTCAGTGTATTGGAACACCAGTGTATTACCATTCAGTGTATTGGAACACCAGTGTATTACCATTCAGTGTATTAGTGTATTATGTAACTAATATTACAATTACTTTTAACGTATTCATAAATTACAGCAGTTTTTACTTTAATGCCTTTCAGCGAATTAACATTAAGAGTCCCCAATTGAGTTGAGCATATTTTCAAACAGTTTACTAGTTTAGTCAGATTGAATTCGATATTCATGACAATAATGTCTGAGTGGATTGAATTGGAAAAATGGAACGTTAAAAAGGTTTGAAATTTAGAATTAATAATCATGTATGCAAATTTCTGCGTGGAACTTTAATTATACGAACCTGTATTCGTGTTCTTTTCCGAATGGCCGGTTTAACCTAGATTTAAATCGGCTGTAAAAGCTATCGAACAAGATGAAGAAATTGGAAAGGTGTCCTATAATGGAATCGGAACAATGAAGGATGAAGAGAAAGGAAACATAATTTAAAAGAGAACAATTAAAAAACGGTATTTCGCTATGTTTTGTGTTTTACTTTTTGCCGTATGTTCTCCTTCGGCTGAAGGAGAAATATCTCCTTATGAAATTGATACGATGACGCAATAAGTAAATGCTGAGCAATTTCGACGATTTGTAATCGGAACATGAAAAGTGAAATCCGTGACCGATGCGAAAAACAATACTGGGCCAAAGTGGACGAAGTGAAAATAGGAGATTTCTTGAATCAGAGAGCAGTAGAATCATTAAGGAAATTGCGATTTGCTATTATTATTATTAAATTTATATACACAGGTATATACAATTATGTGTCTTTGTTTCTAGACAAACAAAGCGGCGGCACAATTTTTGTTTTTTTGCAAAGATACTGAGCGTACAAAATTTCGATAAAAAAAAAAAAAAGGAAACGATTTGATGACTTTCAGAACAAAAAATCTTGACTTAAACTAAAAGTTAATTTCGTTAACTAGAAAAATCTGCTCAATGTACCACTATTTTTACGTAATAATTCGCGCGAAAAAAAAATAAATAAAAATCGTAGCACATCTTAGGGAAATTTTAGTGGAAAATTTAATTCGTAATTAAGCTGAGCAATACTCATGTAAATGTGTAATATAAATCAACGAGTACATGCAATAAATTTACACATTATTACAAGAAACGAAAAACTGATTTTTATTTTTATGAACAAAATTAAAATTCTTTAGAGGTACGAGTTCAAATCGTAATTTGATCTTTGGAAATATTTTACATGAACATTGATTTCTTGAGTTGGATTTAATTCTTGATTTAAAGAAAACATACATAGATGTCCAACAAAAAAAATAAAAAAAAATAATAAATGCCTTCAGAAATATTAGCCCTGTGCTCTTTGTAATTCGTTAATGTTTTGTACATTGTTTCCCTCATATGTTTTTATTATATAATTCTAATTTATAAGTATATTACATCGCTCAAATGAATGACTTTACACAAAAAATGTACTGCATACGTTTACAAATAAACAGATGGATCTTTTCAGACGTTAGTCATTGGAAAGGCTAATTTCCCATACCGGAAAAGCATTATTTACTGTTTTATTTAATTATTTATTTTTTGCTTAATCGAAAATTAAAGCGATATAGAATATTTTTCATAAGTTTTCACATTCAACTCCACGTCCATCTCTCCAGCGCACAGTGGGACCAAACGACATATCGTGATTTAAAAAAGGATATAGCCTTTAAATCTTACACTACCTATTTCAGTGTTGTTTTTTTTGTAGTTGCTTACAAAATTTAAAATAACTTTGTTAAGTCAGACTTCTCTTTTTGTAAGCCTGGCCCTTAGAACAAAAGAATAATTTATAAAATGGTTTATATGGAAATTAATTACGATGATTAGGAATATTTCAGAATCACATCGGGTTAGCCTGGTTTATGGTTAAGTAAGATTGCCTTCTTCTGAGGCTATTAAGATTCCACATTACTCATTATCGAAAGGGTCAACAGTATTTAAGACCGATGAAATACTAATTTTGTTTTTATAAATCTATGAAATGGTTTATTAGCACCATATTAAATTATCCAGGATGGGAATCAATTATATGCACCTGATAACATATTAGTTTATTAGCGTCTTCATATTGATAATGCAAATGAGCGTCGAGAGAAAGCACACGTGCCGAGCAGCAGATGTTGCAGAGTCACTTATAGTTTCTAGATGGCGTCCTTATTCATATATAAAGAATAATAATTAATTTTGAGCATGCCAATCAACGGTTATCTCCTTTTTTGGTTGGTGTTCGGAGTAGTTCCGCGTGCGGCAGGTGCGGGCGGCGTTCTTCGCTTTCGGAAACTGTACGAACTGTAGTCGTTGTTATTGATTTAAGTAATTTTATTCTTCAATTGGACATGAGTAATTCTTTCGCTGACAAGAAATGCATCATGTTAGCTGACAATAATATTTATGTAAGTGTGTATTGCAAAGTTTCTTAGATATCTCGTAAACGGTTGATAAATCATGATAATTGTGAGGCATATATTCGAAAGGTTTATATATTTTCTACAAAAACGGTTCTTATGCAATTTTTGATAAAGCGATCTCGGTGCTTAATGTTTCGGCTTTGTCCTTATGAAAGGTTTGCTCTCTTGTTTTGCCTCCGTTTCTAATTGGCTGTTGTTGTTTTTAATTGCATAACAATAAAATTAATATTACGGCAAACCAAGGAATGTAAATGGATTACATACGTACTGTTGAGGACGTACAGAAAATACCAAGAATAAACTATAAACTCATACAAATACTAACCGGTCACGGACCAACTTATTTACAGAAATCAAAAATCATTGAAGAAAATAAGTAAAAATGTGACTCCCTAACTGAACAGTTACGACCAGCTTATTTTTGACTACAGGACTACTTGACATGGAAACAATGAGGAATCTGTGTGGAAAAACGGACCGGTTTCTAAGAGGGAGGTTCTTATTAAAAACATTGATGGATTCGATGATACATTTATTAGTAAAATGGACTATGATGAACTTAAAGAAATAAGCTGTATTATTCCACCTTTTTATAGATTTAATTCTATTGTACTTATTTATTAAATTATTTTTTTTAAGCTAAAAATTATATTTGGGTTTCTCATGTATTCATATTCGTTATTTATCATTTATTTTTAAAGAGAAGGTAAATTCCCACATTACAGGGAAACTGTAATGCGGAGGAATGTAAATGGGAAACTTATTTGCAAAAGTGTATTGCTAGATCGTAAATTAAGATATCTGAATGATAAATTCTGGTTAGGATACTGTTTCCTGTCCATTGTGGCACCAAATTTCTTGCTTTTCATTTGGTGTAGGGATTTAAATATTTTACAAATGATCAAAATATTAATTATTTCTAATCCAAGATTCCCCAAAGACAGTCCGAATAAGAAGGAGATCGTGCTAAGATGACGCAATTCCTAGGAGTCGGATGGTTTTCAATTTCATCATGAAGGGCACTACTATTGAACTATATCATAAACTTGTTAATAAATAATTTCTGTTAATGATTTGTTTATATATACTGTCGTTATCAAATTTCATGAAATTCATACATAACTTTTAACATAAGTATTTATGAAGGAAATTTTGACAAGCGGGCGATGTAGACAATGAAAGTATTTTTAATCCACTCAAACCGAATGGGGAATACCTTAGTTTATATTACGAGATTATCCGATTCCTTAAGGATTATGGGGAACGTGCTAAGAAATTGATTGATTACATTTTTTTTATCACTGCAGCATTAGAAGTTTATCAAGTTTCCAATTCATAGTTTATCTAATAAAAGTATTTTTTTTTTAATTTTATCTTTCGCAGTTCAAAAGTACTCAGAAGTGAAATCAGGAGGTTGTTTTAGCAAGGCGAACCCTTGAGACCATATCTATTCAATCTTGAGTTCGTAATCATCTGCCAATCAGAATTTTGACATTTCACTTATACGATAATCAAAATCCTCACAAAATAAAATAGTTGTTATCAGATTTTTGCTCTTGAATTTATTTATTTTATTTGTTTATTTTGTTTTATATTTTTTTTTCTTTATGAATATTAGTACATCTATTCAATAATCTACTCTACACCAGTTTTCTCAATGTCATTTAAAATATAATTACCGATTTCGACAGTTTCTTTGGTAGGTTTTTTCTTTATGAATATTAGTACATCTATTCAATAATCTACTCTACACCAGTTTTCTCAATGTCATTTAAAATATAATTACCGATTTCGACGGTTTCTTTGGTAGGTTTTTTTCTTTATGAATATTAGTACATCTATTCAATAATCTACTCTACACCAGTTTTCTCAATGTCATTTCAAATATAATTACCGATTTCGACGGTTTCTTTGGTAGGTTTTTATATCGTCCCTGCCATGTCAAACTATCGAATATGAAAATCGTAGCAAAATAGAGAAAGAACATATTCTATCCATTGACGAAGTAATATATTAAAAATGGTCTTATTCGATGCTCTATTTACGGCATGAAAGACGGGTTAGAGTTGCGACAATTTGCGACAAGCCGTATCGTCCACAATCCAAGAGCAAAGAATATTCGATAGTTTGACATGGTAGGGACGAAATGATAATAGTAATCGTAATTATTCGTAGTTGAGTAAATTTTATGTGCCAATAAAATGAATAACGACGTTGTCAGGTTTACACCTTATCCTTTCTATTCGTAAATTCATTTCTCAACTCTCAAGACTAATACTCTTGGCTAACTGCCATCAGAGGGAGGTAATACCAACCATAATAATAACATTATTATGTGATAAAAACCAAAATCAAAAAAGGCAAAGACAACATACATTTTACAAACCTACATCACAGCTACTTGCTTACAACTAAACAATTTCTAACAACCAAATTTTAATATTTTAAAATAATTATACCACCTAAAATTATTTATTAAATATTTGCTACATAACTATATATTATGGTACCTAATAATTAACATATAATTTATATTTCCAAAATATAAACATAAAAACGAAAACTACTAAAATACACACATACATACTATTGTCTTGTATGACGATTTCACTTGACAGATTCTGAACTTTGGCAATATTTTTTTTTTTTTTTTAACTGGCCTACAATTTACGCCAAAAGACATCCTCCACTAGCTCTTCCAAATTTAGCAGCTTTCACCGTTGGAATTCATTTTAATACGTAATTACCAAATTTTACGGCATATTGTTCAAAATCATTCACAACCTGGGTTTATAAGAAGATATCTTGGCTTGTTACATAGTCAAGAAAATTAATATTGTGAATTTTATTTTTTGAGATTTTATTTTTTGAGAGCGGATATATTATAAGCAAGTAGAGCATTATTTCTTATATCATATTCATAGTTTATCTTATTAACATAAATCAATCTAGCCTTTGCAATTTCATTTTTACTGAAGTGTTTTTGTGATCCATGTTTACGATTGAATTTCCTTTCATCTACTCAGGAAGAGTCATTGACCTTTTTTCTTTTTCTCCTGTTAATCCTTGGATACTTCATGCTTTTATTTTCTGAATTTGATTGTTCACTATCTGTGGACTTGAATTCGGAAGAATCTGTTACAAACACATTCTCTTTTAAACAATCTAAATCCTCCTTATATCTTACAACCATAGCCCTAGTGTTATCTTTCTCCCTAAAATATACCTTACCCGCCCGGAACCACTAATTCATGTAGATTCAATGTAAATTCATTTCTATTTAATATATTTACAGAAAATGGCATTTAAAATATTCTCAGAATATTTAAATTAGCTGATATAAATAATTGGGATTATAAAAGCCAAAAACTCCAAAAATAACATTGTATATAAAAAAAGTCATGTATTCCTTCTCCAGTGATTGTTTGTCATTTAGTATTTTTTTCCCATTACATATTTTCTGAACCATATGGTACATCCGATTATTTTTTAAAGAGTTCCCAATATATTTTGTTGGATATACTGCACACCAGTCAACGCGATTTAATATTTAAAGATGTTATTACTTATGATTTTCACAATTAAATCTACCCGTTACTTCGGTCTTGCGTCGAATCTTTGACATTCCATGAGAGAATATTAACAACATTTTTTTAAAATATTATTTTCTTATTGAGCTCCTGACGGAGCGATTTGCTTCTTTTTTTTTTTATTTATTTCAAATTGAATAATTATTAATATTGACCAGTGGTTGTGGTGGTTTGACGGTTGTTGGTTTGTTGTTGAAATATATAGGCAAATCTAAATCTGCATAATGACATGTGTACAAGTACACACACATATACCTACTTGTGTTTTCGGGTTAAGGTTTCTTCGCTGGGGAGTATTTTTGAAACAGGTAAGGCTTTCGTTTCTATAGAAAGACAACCGCTGGATATGAAAGGCTTATACATACATATTGTATATAAATATGTATAAGTTGTGAATGCTGATGGACAGTTATTATACCTGAGTTGTTACACAAAACTAAAAACTGTTGAAAAATGTCAAAAGTTCAGAAACTAGTAAATACAGAACTACAAGTTTCTTATAGTCCATAGTTTTAGTTTTTTTATTAGTTGTGTTATGTGATGCTTTTAATTATTCGTGTTCATATGCTCCTAGATGTATTTATGGTATTTTGTTCTTTAATGTTTTCCAATGATAAAAAAAAAATGCTTACCGTAGTCATAATCGCTGAATTTATCCATGACGCTTCAGACGTTTTAAAATATTACCTAATCGTTTCAAAAAACACTTCAGTTTATCACAGATATTTGAATAACTGCTCGGATAGTAAATGACTTAAAAAAACACACACGATTTAATTGAATTACAAATAAAAAAAGTATTAGCCTAAATTTTAATTAAAATGATATGCTAATTAGCATTAATAACGGAACTAATTATTAAAGAGCCTGTAACGGCTTCATAAGAGAACTACACCTATATTGCCCGAATATTGCTTTCCGGTTGGACTTCTTATCTTTTAGTGTCGTTTCATGATGTCATTGATGGCACTTCACAAGTATAACTATCAATTAAAAAAGGGGAAGGCTTTTTTCCTTCTTAAATTTTTTTTCTTTATATCTTATATTGATTATTTGTTTTAATTTGTTTTTTTTTTGTTTTTTCATATCTCACGGTGCTTTTCTTAGATACTTGACACATTCGTTACAAGAAAAATGTAATAATTTCCTGGAATCATTTTGTCATGAAGTTATTTGAAGAGAAACGAGTTGTATTTTGTGGATAACTTGAGCTCAAGGACTTGGAAAATACATAGTACGTTAAATATTTGTTCATATTGATTGAATTTATTTTTATTTTCCTTAAAAAAAAAAAAAAAAAAGAAAATCTTTTACATGAATTGTGTATTCCTCATTATTTATTAAGGAATGACTCACAAGAAAGGGAAGTGGGACTTGTATGTATTGCAATAATGTTTTTTTATTATTTATTTGCTGGTGTTTAGCTTCATGGCGATGTACACCTTACATTTGGTATGTATTAAGTATATTATTTATATATTATTACATTATGTCTATATATAAGTACTATCTATATTCTCTTGTAACTTGACCTCTTCCACATTTATTTTTCCTCTTCTTTTAATAAAGGCCTCAAAATTGCATCAAAACTTCATTTAAAACATTTTATTTGGGTCGACTAGTTTCTGGAAAACTTGGCCTCTCTTCACAGACAAACTTTTCTTATACATAGTAGTCGTCATCTAATAAATTAGCCCAAAAGAAACTAAAAATAAATAAACCTTTTTTTTCAAATCTTAAGGGAACAATCACCAGGGCATGTCTGGCGATTGTTCCCATAAGATTTTCTTATACATAGTAGTGTTTAAGAAACGTTTGTCTATATTTGTGACCTATAAGGCCTTTATTAAAAGAAGAAGATCAGTATACATATACATACACATATATACTGCAATACTGAATGAACGACAAAGCATATTCTGAAAAAATGTAGACTCAGAACCAATCTCAAATTTCCATTCAATCTGACAGAATTACAATCATTCAAACAAATTTATGAACTTATTAATCTTCTAATAGACAGATAATCGTCCTCAGGACGATGGTAACCTTTGACGTTCTACGTCCTTAAACCCCATTCATACATACATACATTCTAATATACAGGCAGACTAATAAATAAATAATAGGCAGACATTTATGCATAAATATTTTTAAAAATAGGAAATAAACCCAAAGCCATTTTGTGATGTTGATTTAGCATAATTTTTAGTGCGTTTCATCCCTCCCTCCATAGGTATTAAATCTGCTTATGAGGTTGACCTCATGACATAATCGGGAAGTGCCAACTAGAAAATTTCACGTTTCAGAACTCATAGATAGTCAAATTTTGATCAAATTTGATACAAAAATACTTTGCCTAATTTAAAAGATGAAGTTCGTTAACAAGCAGAATCCGCCAACCGGAACACTGTTTTATGGGCAAACTTCACGCAAAAAAGGCTCAAGGCTTTTTGTTTGAGGCTTTCAGGTACATTTTGTGAAGTTACTCTAACGTAAGGAAACGAATGAAACCAGTTTCAAGGCGATATCTAGTACAGTTTTCAATTCAATTGTGTACAAATCGTGTTTCTAACTAATTTTCTGGTTAGAGACTTAAAATTGTAGAATTTAGCAGAAATATTTTTTACGTGTTAGAAATTAATTCAAACATAGATATTTAAATTTGGGTTACATTGCGAGTTAAGGAAGGATTCGAAACTTTTTTTTGGGTCATTGAAACACATTCAGTAATCTACCAATACCAAATCAATGAAAACAAGACACGGTAATATATAATAATAAACTTCAGACAAATATTAAAATAGGTAGGCTTACTCTCCTAGCATGGATATACAATCGAGAAGGAGGCTTCGTTTGACCTTCGTGGCTTGCAACGGGAATGTATTTTTTTTCTTGTGTTAAATTCTTAGGTTTTTTTTTTCTTGTTTTCCATATTTTCAGGAACCTGTCAAACGACATTCTTTCCCATTTAAATTAATGTTTGCAAAATATTTTCTGAATATTTGATGACTAATCCTTTGATGAAATATTCGTAATATTTTAAATATCCGCCATAAAGAGTATCATAGTTCCATTTTTGTGAATTTGCTATAAATTACGAAAACAGTCCAATTCGCATGGAAATGCGTCATCTTAGCACGTCGCCAGAACGTATCATATTGTGATTTTTAAAGCTGAGATCAAGTCTCCTAAGTAATATTCTGCTTTCAAATTACCAAATGTTTCTGGTACTATTTCTTTATTCAAATTTTCTTTTTAGAGTCCCACAACTTCGGCATTGGCCTCTTTTACTAGTTAGCGTCTCAGTTCAAGAAACAAATAATATAATTCCAAATAAATAAATAAAAATAATAATAAAGAAGAAATACTCTTAGTTTAAGACTAAAAAGAGGATAGTTACTTCTGTTGTGGAAACATGTCTCAACAATTTAAATATACAATTTAATTATATGATAAACGTCTTCAATTAAAACTGTTTAGAAGTTATTTAGAAGTTTTTATTAAGTATTAGGTTATATATTGAATGTCTTAAAATGTTGAAGTATAATTATAATATTTTGAGTAATTTTTGTGGGATTTGCAAGTTCTCTCCTAGTTTACAGGGTGTATTGATGAACTTATTTTTTTTGTTAAATAAATTTCATTCCATTTAAATCATTCTAGAAGTGGATAAGTGAGTGAGAACACGTTAGGTATAACCTAATACAAAAGTTAAAAATTATTACCGTAAAATAGTGCTAGTATATTTTCATTTGACTGATACCAAAGGGTCGAACTTTGCCCAAAGAGTGTGAACAGACAAATATATACTTATATATTAGTCTGTTCGCTATAAGCAGTATTGGTTTGTACCAATTTCAACACACTGTACTAATGTGAGCCCATTTTACGGTAATCTCTACAATTCTCTTTGAAATCAGAAGAAGGAAAAGCAAGGAGAATGCTTGGGTTTACTTTGACCCTAAATTACTAATTTGCTCATACTTGCCGTATTTTCCGTTGTATTGTAACGAAACTTGATATACGTCGTGGGTATCTAAAGCGGAAGAAGCATTTTAAAAATAATCTAAATTGGTTAATTAGAAGTTAGGGTTTACTCTGTAATGTGTTCAAATCGGATTTAGTCGCCATATCTCGGGATTGGTTGTTAGCAATGTCTACTACTAGGGCCGCTGAACAGGGTGTTTTATTTAGTTTGGTGAGTGGTTAATGATTGTGGGATGTTCTTTTTTTATTTGTGGAGGCTTTTATGATTTACCAGGATCAATAAACAAAATTTGAAGTTAAGTAGCACATTACCTCACATACACAACTTATTCAGGAATAATAATGACATTGGCAAATTATTAAGGAATGCAGTGTACTCTAACCACCTTTTGAGAAAGGTACATAGTTATGCAACTCCTGTTTGGCGGACATTTTCACATTGCCTTGTGTGCGTTTGATTTCTCGTATCTCAGTAGCAGATAATATATTATTTTTACATTTGGCGCATTCCGATTGTCCTAGATCTCAGAGAGACATTACAAACCTAGCCACAAATAACCATTTTAACTCTGGAGTAATTCTGACAACATTTGTCAGGGTACCGATGACTTTTCTGCTGTCTATTAGTTGAAAACTAACTTTAGGTTTCCAAGAACTCTGCAATAGTCCAGGCAATGGATATAACTGGAAATAATTGACTAGTCTGGAGCTGTTATAAAGTTCAAGGGCAGAACTCCAGTCTGGGCTATGGGGTCGTCTCGTGACGGCATACCTAGTCCCACTATCTTCAAATATTAATTTCTCTTCTTATCACCTATTATAGAGGGTTGAAGATAAAAGTAAATGTGCGTAGATAATAAATATGATTTAATACTCAATGATCTACCAGTTTTAAATCTTTATAAGAAGCGTTTATTTGTTAACTTCTCAATAACACATAACAAAGAACATTGCTAATACAAATATATAAAAAAAAAAAAAAAATCATAAATTGTTTTAAGCTTTTATATTTGTAATGAACATCAACAGCAGAACTCAATAAACAGTAGAAACCGGATAAAGTTCCCATTTTCAGCGCCTCTAGTAGCAGAAGTACAAACCAATGCCCGAGGCGGTTTGGTGGCACATTTAAATTTGAACTGAATACGGAGTAAACGCCAACATCTTATGATCCGATTACGTTTATTTTGAAAAAAACATTTTTGTCTTTAGATACTTTAGGTACCCCCTAAGCAATAAAGCACACGATTGACATATATGTATCTAAACAAATATTTAAGATAAATAATAATTTCTATACCTATTATGCAACATTAATAGCGTTTGGAAAGTGCTAAAATAATGCTATTACTGAAAATATTTGACATGAAAATAATTATAATGAAAATGAGTATTTATATCAAAATGCCTAAATACATGTTAAGTAGTTTGTTTAGGGAACATGTAGAAAAATAAACGCGCTCCCTTTAAGGATACTGTACAGAATAATATATATACATATATACATATATATATATATATATATATATATATATATATATATATAAAATCTTTCAATAATTCCCGGTGTTCCTCAAAACTATTTGCTACTAGACATACCATTTCCCATTCTCAAAATAATTATCCAACTCAGAACATCCAGCAAATATGCCATAAAATTCTCATCCAAGTCCATCAAATACACCATCAACCCCAGACTCTTGTGCACTCTATGTAATAGTACAGCTGAAGAAACCATATACCACATCCTACTCTACTGTCCTGCTTATGACAACATCCGACAACCATTATTCCCATCTACCATTCCACCCGCTGAAGAGAATACATTTCTTGCAATTCTCAATAGTAATAGCAAAGAAACATTTGTCAGATTTGCCAGCTATATTTTGAAGATCTTACAACTAAGGTCAGAAATTCTGAAAGATTAAAATGTAAATAAAGAATAATTTAGTAATAATTGTAGTATAATAAATAAAAAAAACTATTACTATTAAATATTATTTAATTTAAATAAGAGCTAAGAAGAGATATATATTTTATTTTAATTACTTCATGTATATTTTTTTTTATTTCACATAATTATATTTAAGAAAAGAAATTATATTTAAGAATAATTATATTATATAAGAAAAGAACTTACATTGTGTTAATGTTTTATATTAGTGTTTTATTTTTGTAACCTCACCTATGAATAATTTAATATTACTAACGTAGTAACTAACGGAATTATATAAGTGCTATGAGTTGTAACTCAAAAGCAAATAAATAAATTGAAATTGAATTGAATATATATATATATATATATATATATTATAAATTTGTTATGTCCTAGGTTTAGAACTGAAAATTTCCTTACATTATTTCCTTTGTATTCATTTTCAATTTTTTACATTTACGGTGCACTGATCTTTGATAAAGCAACTATTTCGGACGCCAGACATATAACAATTAGAGGAAAAAAATTATGAAAAGTTACTGACGCAAAAGAGGCCACAATAAAAGCAAATAAAAGTCTCAAGGGATTTTTATCTTCTAAGAGAGCAAAAAGATTAAAGTTGTTTACTCCTAATGAGATGCCAGATGAACTATAAAGAGCAATTAAATTAATTTTTGTTGTGCAAGAGTTGATTTTATAATCAACTCATCGAAAAAATTATATAATAAAGAACGAAAAAATCAAACAAAATATATATAATAATAATAAATACTCAACTATAAATCTCATCCATGAAAAAATCGTTGTTTTGCTTTATAAGTACCCTAGATAAAATATTTCCTTTTTTTCTGAAAATACAACTGAATTTGAGGAAAAATTTAAATTACAGGAACAAAAATACACGAATTTTATAAGTACAATCCTTAAATATTTGAGTCTGGCTCCAATGCAATAGGATGACAAATTTTGATGTAAAAAGGGGCTTTTCTTATATACATATGTAATATATGTTGAATAGTATGAAATTAAGTAAATATTGTACTGTTAGATTTATTGAGTATTAATTTTTTAAAAAACCCCATACAGTTATAATTAAAAAAAAGAGATATTGATTTATAATAATAATTTCATTAAGATATACAGTCTTAAATGTTATACATATCGCAGATTTTAAGTACTGGCTATCTCCAAGTTACGTAGAGATAATTCCGAATCTTTTTTTTTTTTTTTATTAAAAAGAAAAGCGACTATCCTTAGTGGGAATTGAACCCAGAAACTTAGATATGGAGTGCTCATAACCACTTGTGCCTCCTCATATTTAATTAAAACTATTTTTTTAGTTAAATTTTACATTGAACAATATATAATTAAGGTAATGTTTTATAGATGGTTTTATTTAAAATTTGTAAATTAGTTTATGTTTTATTTTTATTGATATTATTGTTACTTTATTAAGGCAAAGTACCCAATTGCTGAACTATGTAAATCTCTTAAGTTTTAAAATATAAATATAAATTTAGATGTATTAGTTCTTCAATTTCGCTTGGAATAGAATCCATCACTTGAAAAATAGGGAAGGACATATGTTAATGTTTAGACTGTGCTTCTCAAGTCCTTGTTCTGTTCAATTATATGTACTTATCTTGCTGATTAGATTTATAGTTTTCACATGGTTATTCAGGGATATTTGGATGGAAGGGAATAAATCATCATTATTTAATTTCGCATGAGTTGTATGTAGCATGTTTTGGTTTTATTCTCAATAATAATTGCTCTTAAATTGGACAGAATATAATGTTTTAAATCTTAATACTTATTCTCTGGGTGTAGCAACTGTGTAGAAACCATCTTTAAACAAACTGTAATAAAGTGGAATGCAGAAAAAGAAAATATTGATGCTTTTGGTCGAGGTTGGGGAATAAGAAAATTCGACACATAAGAACTATGTTCTTTTAAATCAATAAAACATAAATGAAATGTACTGAATGTGCTTCAAAAAAGAAAAATAATGTTTTGAAGAAATGGTGAAATAATACAAATCAAGTTGAGGAATATTCCTTCAGCAGGGCCCCCACTTCTCAGAGCCGGGCCTCCACCTCTCAGAGCCAGAATGAAAATTATAGTACATTGTTATAGGACTTTGGGCATTTTAAAATTATTTTCATCTTGAGTTTTGAGCGAAATGAGAATAAAAGCCAACAATCGGTACAGCAAAGGTCACTTTCGGTACTTGTAGTTTTATTACGACTTCTAATGAAATATACTATTCTGGGACTGCACTTGTTTTGTCGTTCATGTACATTTAAAAAAATATAGATCCCATTCCAATAAATATAGGCTACGCTCGTCTATATTTCTAAACCCCATTCTTTTTACAAGCTCATAACCTATACATTTTTTTTGCAATTTTTTTTTGCCCCCAAGGCGCCCGGGCCCGGGACAACTGTACCCGGGTGTCCCCCCCATGTGGCGGCCCTGTCCTTCAGAATTCTCGTATAACTTTACTACTTCAATCCAACCTTTTGTACAAAATGTCCAATATTATGAATGCTACAATTGTACTTTTATTATTAGATACTGCAGCAAAACTTTTTAAAACAGCATTATAGGAGGTCTCCCGTGGCCTAATGGCTAGCGCCTTGGATTCATAAGCGGGAGATGGTGGGTTCAATTCCCAACCTCCGGCAGGAATTTTATCATCCCACGGCTCGCTGGTAAAATTCCTCGCTGCACCCTGGATGTCGACGCTAATGACCTAGATGTAGATGCGCCGTAAAAAAAAAAAAAAAAAAAAAAAAAAAAAAAAAAAAAAAAAAAAAAAAAAAAAAAAAAAAAAAACAGCATTATATTGATAACTATTAATTCAAGCTGCATATTCAACCAATTAATATATTATCCCTAATCTCCGTGTCCTATGATTTATTTCAGTAAAATTTAACATGTCATAACTAAAATAAGATGATTCCTATGTTGATAAACTTGATAAAATTAATTTTTGATGACTTTGTAGAGTAATAGATCTGTTCATAGTTTTAATGTGACCTAGTTTACACCATAAGTGTATTTAAAAAAAAAAATAATGTTAAGTAAAATGATTATTTAAAATATCGGATATATGTTATACATAGTATGTATTACATACATTGATCATAAATTGTAATCAATTGAATTTTTAATAATTAATTGTAATTTTATTTATATAAAAATATAATAAGCCTAGGGGCGCTAATGACCTAGATGTAGATGCGCCGTAAAAAAAAAAAAAAAAAAAAAAAAAAAAAAAAAAAAAAAAAAAAAAAAAAAAAAAAAAAAAAAAAAAAAAATAGGCCTAGGCAGTACATTGATAAGTTTCCTATAAGCGGTGAGCTAATGAGTATTTATTAATTTTGTTTATATATATTTCGTAATGGAGTTGATTCCTTATAGGAATCATTTTACTTTAACTCTGAAATGTTCAATTTGACTGTATTTATTGATAGGACACGGTGAGTGTGAAATTAGGTAATTATATTAAATTATAATAATCAATATTATGCTGTTTTAAAAGATTTGATTGCAGTATCTAATAATAAATGTACTATTTTAGTATTCCCGAAGATGGACAAGTTGTCCGAAACTATGAATTGAAGTAATAAAGTGATATGAGGATTCCTGTAGGGTTATTCCTCAACTTGACTTGTATTGAAAATAATTTTAAAACAAGGTAGGTAATTTATAAGAAGGTGTTGATAATCGGGGTACGGTCGTATATTGAATAAAACTAAATTTTATAACTGAAATGATTTGTATTTCTGCCAACTTATTAACTTGACATTCAAACCTTCTTCAGGGCTACATAGAAGAGGGAGAAAAGCTCCGTTTCTTAAAGGCTGCATGTCATTAATGTTATTTGTTGGTTTGTAACAATAATGTTTATTTTTGTTATTTTGGTGGAACTGTTCTGATGATGTTGTTAGTTGATGCTGAAAGCGCTAATAAAAAAAAAGTTATGAAGGATCTAAAACTTTTCATTTCTCCTCAGCATCCCTCCCAAGAACGTAGTTACTTCAGCGCAAGCAAAATTCTCAGATCGCTTTAGATTCTGGTTTATGAGTTCACAAAAAGAGGGAAACATAACATATATTAGACTATTGAGAATGTTCTTGGCCCTTAACGCATACATTTTTTTTTAATTAAAAAAATCATAAAAAATCCCTGTTGATTTTACTAGAACGTCAAAATGATTAAGGGCTCTTCATTGATAACAATCTGTTGATTGGCGGAAACTGACGTATGCCACTCCCATATTTAAACACGGAAACGTTTCTGCCTTTGACATTATCAGCGTTTTGGTCATTCGTCCAGTTTGAAGTTGATATATTTATCGTTTTGACACTTTTGTACATAAAATTAAATTAATTTTAAGATTATTTTATGGTGTTAGTTCGAAAATTGAATTTTTGCATTATAAATAAATTTGTAATTTAGCATAATATGGTTAACTCTAATGGTTCCTATGTTCATTCTCCCAACAAGTTGTTAACATAATTTCCGAAAAAAATAAAAAAAAGATATACTATATATGGAATAAACGCACACGTGTATTCTTGACTCTATTGTTGGTTTCTTGACTATACGGCATTCTGGAGAGATAGAGTGGTCAAAATCAGTTCTTGGAGATAAATAAAGGATAAAATCTTTAGGTCGCGTTCTTAGTTTCGAACTCGGAGCCTCCAGAGCATTAATTGAGTGCCTTAGAACTGAGCCTAATCCCCCTCTCCCTCATATATATATATATATATATATATATATATATATATATATATATATTCTTACTCCTTTCGGTGGGTTTGTGTCAATAATGTGGTAATTTCCACCAACTGAACTGCATTATTTATATTTTACGCCAGTCATGCTTCTTCATTTTACCTCACCTCTCAGGTGATTTTCTAGTTAGCAAGTCCCCTGGACAGAGTTAACCGTGAGACTACGAAAAATATGATACAACCACCATATATACATGGCATATATGTATATGTATATATATATATATATATATATATATATATATATGTGTGTGTGTGTGTGTGTGTGTGTGTATGTGTGTATGACATCGCCTCAAACTATATACCCCAAAAAATGACTAATGACATAACTTATAAAATATACACTCGAAGCTTAGCTATTACAGTTTTTTCGCTATGATTAGATTGGCTCAGTGGCACACTTTCATATTTTTGCATCGAATTAACATAACACCTGTTGGTGATGAAGGACTGACCTTTATTTTTTTGCTGATTTTTTTTTTTAAATTGATCAATTCGTAATTCAATGACGAATAAATTTCCTATAATTTTAATATGAATAACAGTGCATTCGTTATGAGAAAGAATAGGTTAAGAAGTTTCTTTTTAAACATATTTCTCAGGTCTTTGTATGATATTATTCTTCTGATGAGTATTATTTGAAGTATACGAAGTTTGTAACAAGGTTTATGAGAATTTACCCTACGGAACTGTCGTTATGAGCGACCGTACGCAATCGAGGTTACGTGGATATCCGGTACAACGTAACTATTGTGATTAAAAAAAAATAGAAAATAAAACGTGTTGAAGTTTATGCACTTCTTCAAGAGATGGAAAAAAGTATGTTTTATTCGATAGAAGAAGTATCTAAGATTGTAGTTCAAAATGACATATTGACAAATATGCGCAATACACGTGTGGATATAATATAAAAAGAGATAAACAAACTTAATTTAAACGTGACAATGAGAAAATTATTATGTTGAACTGGACTGGCATGTTCTGGAAAATCCACACTCCTAATGTACCAATTTTTCTGGTTAACAAACTCATCCAAAAGATTGTTAAAGGAATAATGTATGTCGAGTTTTATTGAGCAAGAACAAACTTTGTGACAGCTATCATCACTTGGGAGGCAGATGATTAAGAAATATGTAAGTCCAGTACAATTATACAAAATTATGAATTTCAGTTAGAAACAACATTAAATAGGTTATATTTTGGAGTAGGTTACATTATAGCAAAAACGCCACAAGTTTCTCTTTTTATCAAAAATCCCTCGTTTCCCCTCATTTTGATTTGAACTATTAACGTAGTACTATCAGCAGGTAGACACTCTTTTATAATGGCAACAGCATATGGTTGTTCACCCATTCAGGTTCTGGCCACGTCCGACGTTGCTTAACTTCGGTGATCAACGAGAACCGATGCATTCAACGTGGCTATGACCGTTGGCATATATTTGTAATGTACTAATTTGTATATATGTTACCAACAAAGCAAAGTAAAATACACACTGTTTTTTAGGCAATTCGAGACTCAGTGATGAGCAAAAGTAACGCAATATCAACGCCTATTGATACTAATCACGTTACTAAGATGGGTACATAATGCGGTGATGGCTCTGAACTTGGGTCCTACTGTAGAGATCTCCAGTGTCTGGTTGCCTTCCGTATTTACAGCCCCTCTACTTTGCCTGCTTTCTGTTCAACTTGCGCCCAATCTTAGGGTAAACCCAGACTCGTTCACGGGACGTCACACCACATCCATGTATGTACAAGTTGAATGTTCACATGTTTTTAAACGTAGTTTATTTCCTAACTTGCAAATTTTGAATGATTTACGGTTTCATGCTAATGCTGTTTTGTCAACTATAAACTTCAGAAGCCTTTCGAAACCAAAACCCCGGAATAATGTAAGAAGGCCAGGATTTAAGGAGATTTGTAATCTGGTTTATCGATTCCTATCGCGAGGCCGACAAGGATTATCCTGTAGTTTGACCTTTCCAAACTGCAATTCGTGCAGCTCGTCTGAATTTGCATCCAGACCTTGGGGAGTTAATGGCAGAACCCTGACGTACTGTGTAAGGAATTAGGACTTACATCAATCACGAGTTTAGGCTGTAAAAATATCTGTGTGCCTTCTCAAACAGAAGTTTGCAATGCATGGCTAAGGTATGATTTCTTCAGTTGTACTGCTGGTGATGTTAGAATCATGGTGTAAAACGTTTTCTTTTTCATTTTTTCAGGACGTTAGAGATTTATAGAAGATAGATAACAGGTAATATTGAGGACGGCTATTTAGGTTTATTTCATTATGATATAGATGAGCGCGGTTTAAACCTTGCTGATTTAACATAATTAAATATTGGTATGATATTTACTGTTCTAATTTAGGATATTACCCAAAATAATAGAAATGGGAGATTCATGTTTAGGTAAGCTGTGGTTTTCAGGTTGTGATTAAATATGAGCCTATGAATCGGGCAGAAGGATGACAAAGTAACACTGTTTCTATCTTGTTCCGATAAAAAGGTTTAGTATTCGACCATTAATTTTTCATTTCTTCATAATTCTAATAATTATAAATATTCCCTCGACAGTCGAAATTTATGTTATATTGCAACGAAACTGGGGTGATGTCTACTCCGTACAAAAATTATGATTTCCTAAGACTCTATAGTGTCTTCAATAGTGAAGCTGAAACACCACAAACAGAAAATATTTCTGGCATTAAAATTGTAAGGCATCATCCTGTTGGAAACATTTTTTTTTCAATCGAGTATTTATCGTACAGTAGGTGCAAACATTTTTGCCCGATTATCTATTGTAGATCTTATGCAGTGTTTTATTTAATTTTCAATTGAGCAAATAGAATTATTTGTAAGTATTTCAAGTGATAAACTTATCACGTGAATTCCCCATGAGTGAAAGAGGAAATAGTTCGAAGATAATTTAATATGTACCGTAGAATTTTCACTTGACAGTTCATAGTATATGTGTATTTAATGATAATAGATGGTGTTTATGGCGATATTTTAAGGAATACATCATTGATGCAAGTACTAGCTTAAAGAAAGCTCAGAATAACCGCAGCAATACACTTAGGCCCCGATTCAATAGAAAAAATATCGCTACGTATTTGGTTGTAATTCAAAGACGCCTGTTTGTCAATTCCAAACAAGGCATGCCTTTGAGGTTTAGGCTTAGTGACGTCAAGAGCGAGTTTTCCTCCAGTTTCGAATCAATAATTAAAACACCTTGCTTTCCTCAAGAAAGGAAATTCACCAAAGCAGGCAGCAACAACAAAGTTGATTGTAGACGAAAAACGAATTAAATTGCAAGACATTCACAAAGTTACTAATAACTACATAATAAGCAAGTGGCAAAACATATAGACACAAAATACCGACTACAAACTACGAGAAATAAAGGAGACCACGAATGCCTGGCCATCGAGTAATCGTCTGACAAGAAGGGAACAAGTCGTGATTACGAGGCTCAGAATAGGCCATTCAATACGTATTCACTCACACTTAATAACGACACGAGAACAGACCGTATGGAGAATTAGTAACATGCAAATAACAATCAAACATATCCTAACAGACTGCAAGGACAGGGATTACTTGGACATTCCACATACCATGCATCACTTACTGACTCAAGGGAGTCTCCATATGGACAAAATGCTAGAACATATACATAATAAAAATATATGCAACAAACTAAAAAAATAGAACTCTTGAATACATATAAATATTGTTTTTAAGAAAAATAACTAAAATATTCTATAAATTTCATTTAGTATCAAATGTTTGAAAGTTTAACAATCCAAATTCTTTTAAACGTGTATGTATAAATTTGTTGTATATTTGTATTAATACAAGTTTTCTCACTAATAGCACTATATGCAACAATTATATGTACAAGGATATGTAACAAGAGTATGTATAAGAACATGAAAAAATTGTATTGGGTGAATCGCTGGTGTAGCGGATGGCCACAAATAAATAAATAAGAAAAAATGTGATGCATTTTCACATCACAAGTAGTTAAAAAAATTGTATCATATAACGACTTATGAATACACCAGTTCAGTATAACCTTTTTCTAAAGAAGAAATGAAACAATAAAAAAAAAAACTTTGTCCAGAAAAAAAGTAGGAAGTGTTGAACTGTAGATAAATTGGTGACTAAATATAAGGTTCCAGGTACACCTGCCTTGTTAGCATTGCGCCAAAGCCACGAAAGAAAGAATTCGAAATAACACATTGCTTCTTTATGCAAATTCCAGGCTGAAATTCCACCGTTGGATCTAGTCCGATGATGGAGGGGGAAAATGTTGATTGTAGCAGCCGAAAACTCTGACGAACTAACTTCTGAACTCTCACGATCACGCCTAGAGAATTTAAATACAATCTCGTTTAATTGGTTTTCGTGAAATTCTTTGACTTCTTCAAATAGCAAGATTAATTTGAAAATAAGTGCTCATGATCTATGATAAGTGTATACATACAGTAACCCTGCAATGTGCGAATTTATTTTCTACATGTGTCATTTTTTTTAACGTACTATATATTTGTCAAATACCACTCACTCACTTACTGACCTATCATCGCCCAGCCCAAACCACTTGACAGAAAAATTTTGCACGGACTCTCCCTTTGGGATGTAAAAACTCGCTAAAAAAGGTTTTTGTTGATATTCATATTTGTATGTATTTTTAGAGGGGTTTGAAATTTTTATTTTTAAAGAGAGCATGCTCGCCTAGGCAGCATGCGTTGCTAGGATGACAGAACAGCTGTTACCGTCCTTTATCTATTTCATGGTATTATTTTTAATTGAGGTTAATTTCTACTATGATGGCAGTCCTTGAATTACTAGGAATAAACTGTCCCGCATAGAGTTTACGCTATGAGGGACAAAATTACCTTTTTAATTGAGGTTCATTTGAACATTTCCCCCATTGAGTTTTCCTGGTGACGGTCTATCAGAGGTAATAATATCCCGAACCCTTGCACAGCCTCCTCACCCATCACTTTCCCTAGTCACAACACTTCTTGGCAATGCTCGCAAATATAATGGGTGTTTTCAAATGACATTATGGAAATATAAATTTTACCGTACATTTATTATTGACAACAAAATTTAACCTGAACTGGTTAAACTGCTGTTACTGGTTACCTTTAGATGACGGATGATCTCTACGTTATCTGTTTCTTGACACTGGTCCGGAGCACCCCAGTGTCAAGAAACATTACACTATGATTACTTGTCAATTGATACGATGGTGACCCTATTTTTCAATATATTTATGTAGCAGAAGGTCAAAATAAAAAAAGATTATGCCTGTGTTAATTTTGATGATACATTATTTAACGCAATAAAATTACTACTTATCTGCCGTGACGAAACACGGGTATTCATCAAGTGGTCAATATTTGCATAAGTTAAAAATGTACAATGATTGGAGAAAATAAAGTTTTGCGAAAATAAATAATAGAATAATGCAGATGATTAGAATAACAAAACAAAATTTTGGGGTTAAGTTTGAAACATTTCTTCAAAACTTAATGATTGTAGATACCGAAGCTATTAGATACTCAAGATGACAAATATATATATATATATATATATATATATATATATATATATATATATATGTGTGTGTGTGTGTGTGTATTTATAATCCAAGATAGAAACTAATTTAATGCAAAGAAATTAAATCGGTTTGGAAGGGCTGCAAGTTTGAAGTTATGTGTTGTAAAATAAGTTACTTGTATTTGAATTATTGCTCAATCTATGGCTTTCAGAAATAATGAGATAGAAGAAATGTAGCAATAAGAACAAATATTTAATCGGATAAGGCAACATGCAAAACATTTGGGCGATGGTGACAATTAACCAGCTTTGGCATATCATGTGAATAAATATAAGCAAACATTTGATTTTGAGAAGGTTAGGATTATAGATAAAGAAAATAGTATGGTTAAAAGCAATATCAAAAAATATTTACATAAAAAGAAAAACTAGGCAAAAAAAATACATAAAAAATGAAAAT